>JAQMYF010000004.1:32123182-32135908 GCA_030014195.1 Neosilurus mollespiculum
GTTGAAAATCTGATCAGTCCTTGAAGACCGGCCGCTCTTTGAGTCTTTGTAAATAAACAGGTAATTGTTTACTCCTCTTCATCTGATTGCACTGTGGTTTTATTTGACTAAGTATTTAAGTAATTGTTGAACTATTAAGCATGCATTAAGAAATAACCAGGTGCAGAAGGGGACTTTGCTTTCACCCGGCGTATGTCCACTCAGAGGGGTCTCTGAGTTCCGACAATACTGCACACAAAGAGACTCTGTTTCCATCCCAAAATATAGACATACTCATACAGACATCAATACAGATGTACTCAATCACTCACTCATTCACTCACTCACTCATTCATGCACTCACTCATCCACTTACTCACTCACCCACTCATTCACTCATCCACTCACTCAATTACTCACTCACTCATCCATGCACTCACTCATCCACTCACTCAGGTACACCCTGAATAGCTTGCCAGACCATCGTAGGGCCAACAGCCAATTAGCCTAATGAGCGACCCTAGTAGGACTAAGCAGTTCAGCAAATGAAAAATATTTAATTCATGGTTTTTTATGGTTAATTGTTTTATTCTCGATTAATTACAGTGAAGGTGGTGTAGTGGTAAGCATGTCCGCCTCACAGCACAACGATCCTGGGTTCGAATCCTGGGTCAGCAAGAGTGTTTCTGTGTTGAATTTTCATGTTCTCCCTGTGCTTGTGTGGGTTTCCTTTGGGTACTCCGGTTTCCTCCCACAGTCCAAAGACATGCACATGAGGTTAAATGGCTCTAGTTTGCCCAGTGTCTCCCAGTGTCAGCTGAGAGAGACTCCAGCCTCCCTACAACCCATAGGGTTAAGCGGTTTGGGAAAGCGGTTATATGACTCAGTGAGAGCGTGAGAGAGTGATGACAGTGAAAATAAAATCAATGCACAAAATTTCTAAAAACACAGAGCACCAGGGTAATTTTCTTTTGACCTCGGCATACTGTGCTTCCCTCTACCACACTGACACCCATTATCTGCAAACTGAGAACAGCTGGAGCAGAAAATAAGGGAGCATTGACAAGTCATTCACAAAAACATAAAAGCTTCCAGAGAGTCATCCACAGGTTTCTCTAGTTTCAGCTAAAGTCAGCATTCATGTCTCCACAATAAGAATGAGACGGTGAAAAGAATTATTTATGGGGAGGCAGAAACCACTACTAAAGAAATACAACTTTTAAACAAATCTGAACATATTTGGTGTTAAAGCATCCAGCTATCCAATCTGTAGAACACTAGCATTTAATAATTCTCCTGTCTTACCTCCATACATGCTGGGAGATATGGGATGGCTGATGCCCAGCACACTCTCTGAGGGGAAAGACTTACAGAAATCCTGTAGCATCTGCATGGCCAGGCCGTTTCTCCTCCAGCGGCTGCGCACAAACACAGTGTCCAGCACAGGGAGAAGGTAACACTGACCAATGCAGCCACTGCACAGGCTTCCTAAAAGACCAAGAAAAACACTCTTCAGTGATGATAACATATCTTCTATTAGATGGCTAAAGAAGGAAAACTAAATCAAAGTGAACAATGTGCTAGCACTCATTCATTACATTCAATCACTGAATCCTACTAGGGTCATGGGGAGGCTGGAGCCTATCTCAGCCACACTGGGTGAAGGTGTGGTACATTTACATTTATGGCATTTAGCAGACAACTGAGCAAGGGTTTGGGCCTTGAGGGTTAAGGGCCTTGCTTAAGGGCCCAACAGTAGCAGTATGGGGGTACTGGGGTTTGAACTGCTGACCTTCAGATTAATTACTTGCAGAGCTCGCCAGTCACAGGGCCAACACACACACAACTATTCACAGTCACACCTAGGGGCAATTTGAAGCAGCCAGTTAACCTCATGTGCATGTCTGTGGACTGTAGGAGGAAACTGGGCAGACTACCCAAAGGAAACACACAGACACGGTAGGAGCATGCAAGATCTACACAGAAACAGCTTTACTGAGCCCAGGACTCAAACCCAGGGCCTTCTTGCTGTGAAGCAGACATGCTAACCGCCATGCCTCCGCGTTACCCCATAGAAAACTTATTCTGTGTTACTAACAGAGAGAAAAACAAAAAGGCAGGTGAATGAATACTATTTTTATAACTGCTATAAGGGATAACTTGTTTTCAGTTTGGTAACAAATCTACAGATCAGGTCAGGATAATGAGAACTGAGGTATCAGGGCTGAAGTGGATCAGGATCATGCACCTTTATTATAAATTTGTCTAAATAAACATATGTAAATAAAACATTTATATAAACAATATACTACGCTGGTGTGGTGCTTAGTACATCCACCTCACAATACGGAGGTCATGGGTTCAGGTCCGGGGTTCAAGTCCCAAGCTCAGTGAGGGCCTTTCTTTGTGAAGTTTGCATTTTCCCCCTGTGCTTGCATGGGTTTCCTCCAGGTAGTTTGGTTTCCTTCAATAGTCCAAAGACATGCACATTTGGTGAATTTGTTGTTCCAGATTGCCCCTTAGAAGTTTAAGTGTGAATGTGAGTGTGTGTTGATCCTGCAATGGACTGGGAAGCTGTTCAGGGTGTAAACCCCCCCAAACGACCCAAGTATAATTAAGCGTTTTGGCAAATTAATGAATGAATAAATAAATAAAATATTTAAAGTGTTATTTCGAACAGGTATTACAGTCACACCTTTCTTTTTCACAGTGTAAAAACCAACTGCTTCACCGTCTTGCCAGAAGATTTTGCCGTATTCTGACACTGGATGAGTTGAGAAATACATGTGTTCTCCCTGAGACCTTTCCAACATTCCAAACACAATCTGACTCAGCAGGAAGAGTATAACTCTCTCTGTCACCGACTCCACCTGTAGTGATAAAGGGAATAATCTCTATAAAACGCATGGTATCAGTCTCTTTAGTTCTATGAGTAATGCTGTAAAACCCAAGCAGAATCACACACATATATAATATACTACATCATACAACACAAATCCACCTTTAATACCAACAAAATTCTGAACCATGTACATAAATATGTCACCAACTTACAAATACAAGTCCGCTTCTGGATTTGCTAGATGTCTTCAAAACATCATTAATGGGCCACCATTTGTGATGTATGTACACGGCGACCACTGAAAGAGTATGGAACGTTACCTCAAAACAGATGAAAATTATTTATTGAATAAGTCCATTCATTTTTTATTCCTTGTTTTTGCAGACCAACCGATGTTAATATTCATGATTTCTAAAAAAAAGAAAATTGGGAAAAACGTCGTTTTTTTCCCCCACCGGTCTTAACTTGCTGAGAGCACAATGAATTCAAAACCGGAGCATTTTTTTAGCCAAGCCAGTCCATTCGTCGCCCTCTCACGGCAGCTACGGTAACTACATCATGTACATCTACGCATGCGTACTTGCCCGGCAGAAGTGCGGCTGTGCCCAGCCACTGTTTTAAAAAGTGCGTGCATGTACAAACGTCTGGCGCATGAGACTGTTCAGAAGTGACACTATCAACATTTGTGAAAGAACTGGTCAAAATTATTATTATTATTATTTTTTTTTTTCATTTTTGAACGTAGAGACTTTAGATTTGGTTCTACATGCAGACATTCTGCATCCTGAGCTGATGGCAGGAGCATCAGAAGTCACTTTTAATCCCACCCTGAGAGGCGAGGTGAAAGCGGAGGTGTATGAAAGTATTTTTAGGGCAACCTCATTTTTGAATGTTATGAAAAACGTTGTGACAGTACGTGTCACTGGCCTGTTTAAAGCAGTAGTTTCAGGACAGACTACTGTATTAAAATGATTACATTTTGAAATCAAAGCACTATTTCAGGCTTGTTTAAGAATGCAAGAAAGGACAAAATAAATATATATTTTAGTTTACCCTTTCTTGTATTCTTGTTCTTTTGTGTTGTTAAAGAAAAAATAAAATACCTTTTCTTAAAAAGATTTTTTTCTCTGCCTCCTGTCTTGGGTTTACTTAATAGAAATCCACCATACAAGGAATAAAAAAGAATGACCTAACTAACTGAATATGATTGGCTGTTAACCTTGTGTTTCATCTCCCGGTAGATGGAGGGCGAGAAGGGAATGAGGTGGATCATCCTCACCAAACAGCCTGAGCTGGACTATATTGTCATGAGTTATTTTCACCTGTAATCAGATAATATATATAAGATATCTTACTAGTATATATTTTTTAACCTTTATTTAACCGGGTTGGTTATTTAACCATTGAGATTACAAGATCTCTTTTTCAAGGGAGCCCTGGTCAAAATGGCAGCATCACTAAGTTCTAATAAAACATACACTATAAAAATCATACGTTATAAAACATAGAATAACAGCTCACAAAACAAAGCCTGAAGACAGACAGGGGGAAGCATTATTTGGCTAAGAAGTAAAGCAGTTACAAACTCCTATTGTGATATCCTAGCGTCATGCCTGTCTCATGTTTTCCACTGCTCTCTCCCTGCTCAGGCTAGCTGATTACCTCCTGCACTACGGTGATTGCCAGCCCCGCCCTGATCATCCCCACCTGATCCCCATCACGGCCCTGGATATAAGCCCCGCACTTCTCCTGCTCCAGTGCCAGATCGTCTTGTGTCGTCACAGTGTTCACGTCTCTTTTCGCATGCTACGATCCAGCCCTCTGCACATACATGGTCTTAGTACCTGTCTTCACGCTGCACTCAATAAAGGAACCTTGTTTTCGCCTATACCTGTGTCTGTCCTGCTTTTGGGTCCATCAGCCGTACACCATCGTTACACCTATAGAATATGCCTCTAAATCCTTCACCACATTTTTAAAATCCCCAACTGGGATCAGCTCTTGAAGCTGTAGATCAGCCTGTAGCTGATTCCAATCTGCAGCGGCAGAGAACATAAAAGCCTGTTTGCCAGGTTCAGTGTGAACCTCAGGGACGGTCAGGAAAAGGATGTCATTCGAGCGCAGACAATAATTACTGGTTTAAAATAAAATATATCCACAAAGGTAAGAGGGGAGCAGACCAAGGATGGATTTATAGATACAATTATACCAAGTTGTGAGTCTGTGCATGGTCAGGGAGGGCCACTTATCTCTGGCATAAAGGGTGCAATGGTGAGTGAGAGCTTTGCAGCCTGTTACAAATCTCAAAGTGCTGTGGTACACAGTGTCCAGCCAATGCAAGCATTGGACAAAGGCATGCATATACAGCAGATCACCACGGTCAAGCAAATGGAAGAATGTAGCCTCTGGCAACATAGGAAAAATAGGATTTATTTCTAAAATAGAAACCTAGCTTAAGCTTCTTTACTAGGTTTTCAATACGAGGTCTAAAAGTTAAACACTCATCAATTAAAATACCCAAATACTTGTATTGTGTCACTTGTTCAATCTGACTGCCCTGCAGGATTTTAATCATAGGAAGATAATCTAGTCTCTTACTAGTATTAGAAAACAGCATTATTTTAGTTTTTGTGGAATTCAACACAAGTTTTCGATCAAGCAGGCGTGACTGGACAATATCAAAAGCAGACTGCAAATACTCGAGAGATTGAGCAAGGGAGGCACAACAGCAATAAATGCCAGTATCATATTATATCATTTATAATATAACAGTATTAGAAATAATAGGTTCTTGTTATCTCTGTAACTCTGTGTAGTCATGGGTACTGACCTCTGCTCCACTGGGAAGGCCAAATGACTCCATGTCTGACTTAAGACTTGACAGGTATTCAGAGTCAGGGCACAATGCATCATAATCCTCACAAGGCAGGTCCACTGGGTAGCAATTCGCTGTAGCAGTTACGTTTTTAAATCAGTACATTCCAAATTAATGAGATGCAACACATATAATGTCATACAATATTAAAAAGTAATTTCAGAAGTAGAGCAGCACAGTAGTGTAGTGTTTAGCATGTCTGCCTCACAGCAAGAAAGTCCTGGGTTCGAGTACTCCAGTATCCTCCCACAGTCCTAAAGCAGGCACATTATGCTAATTGACTGTTTTAAATTGCCCCTGGGAGTGTGAGTGTGAATGGTTGTGTGTGCTGGTCCTGTGATAGACCTGCAAGCTGATCTGGGTGCACCCCGCTTTCACCCAGTCGGCAGAGATAGGCTCCAGCCTCTCTGCGACCATAGTGGGATTAATAAGTTCAGCAAATCAATGAATGAATCATTGTTTTGAAATATGTAACAGTGTATAAAAATAATCTATTCCTAAAGAAATTTATTTTATACAGGTATGCATATACGCAACAACTCACAGCAAGAAGGCCTGGGTTTGATTCCTGGGCTCGGGTGTTTTTGTGTGACGTTTGCATGTTCTCTCCGTACTTGCATGGGTTTCCTCCGGGTACTCTGGTTTCCTCCCAGAGTCCAAAGACATGTAGAGTTTCAAATCACCCCAAGATGTGAGAGTCAGTGTGAATGGTTGTGTGTGTGTGTTAGCCTAATTTGGCAGGTGGCCTAATGTTCAAGTCTTTGGACTGTGGAGGGAAACCAGAGTACCTGCAGGAAACCCAAACAAACAAGGGGAGAACATGCAAACTCCACACAGAAACACCCGAGCCGGGGATCTTCTTGCTGTGAGGTGGGCGTACTGACCACTTTTTCACATTTCAGACATACTCATAAAGAAGGCTGTTGGGTTTTTCATTCAGATAAAGAAGCAAGTGTGACAATCAAGCTCCAGAAGAACTGGGTCTGGTTCTGTAAGATACTCAGTAAAACCTACAGATCATTATCTAATAAAACTCTACAAACTCTATGAGATACTACATTTATAAAGCAAAGGGTCAGCACACTGAATAATGGGTTTATTTTATTTATTACTGTTATTTATGTAGAAATACTTAATTTAATACTTTATTCATTGTGGTTATTTATAATTATAAGGTATTCTTTGTTCTACAGAATTTCATTGCATGTGTCTAAAACTTGTGTACAGTAGTGTACAGTATGTATGAGTACATTCAGTAGTGTATAGATTAGTGTAAATACTAACCCTGCACCACAGTGAAGCCTGCGTAATGACGTCACTGCGTCTCTACGCACACCCACCCCCCAAGTACAGAAAATGATTCATAATAAACTGGATGTGTGCGTCATTAGGTTGATTAACTCCAGTACAGTAGTTTTCCCTGCAGACGGTTCATTTCAGCTGCTTTGTGGAAGAAGACTGCATGATTACCGCAGACCCAGAGCTTCACACTCTTTCTCTAAGTTTATTTACTTGTGTACAGGCGATTGTTTACAATAAATAAACACGAGTTTTCTTTTTCTATATAAATATGCAGGTTTCAGGTGGAATCCAGTCCAAGCCAGTGATTTGTTCTTACCTTGATTTGAGTTGGATTCCATTTTGAAATCGGAATGACCTTTGAAATCGTTCCTCCTGTGAAACAGCGCCACCTGCTGCACCGCAGAGGGACTGCAAGACATCCATTTTACACAACTTTATACTATATATATATATCACTTAATTCTCATCTTCTTCTACTTAATATTGTTATTTTGTATAGTCATGTCATGTCATGTCATTTTCTAACCCGCTTAATCCTAATTAGGGTCGCGGGGAGGCTGGCGCCCATCTCAGCCGACTCTGGGCGAGGGCAGAGTACATCCCGGACAGCTCGCCAGGCCATTGCAGATATATTGTTATAGTTGTATTTAATATACATAATAATAATGACGGTATACTTAGTCTGTGTCCAGACAAACCAGTATAAGAATTTAGTGACTCTAAAGCCTTTCTGTAAGTCACTCTGGATAAGAGCATCTGCTGAATGCAGTAAATGTAATACCATACTACACTCCTGTTGTTTTTGCTGGTACAGTGCTGTGTGAAGTGGATGTTGTCTGTTAGTTATAAATTCTAAATGTCTGTGATACGGCTCACCTGACTGATTACTCAGCGTGGTGTGTTTTTGTGTATGTAGAATGTAGAAATGCTTTGGGCCTGTATGTCTTGATATATTACAATGTACTAATGTTATTATGCATTTACAAAATACAATATATGAAGAGCTTTTTTCCCCAAAATGCCATAAATCCATTTCTACTGTTTCAAGGGAAATAAGATTTTTCTACCCACTGCCCAGTATCTTGATGACACCTTTGTTCTAAAACAAAGAACAAAAAAATTGTAATTTGTTTGCCCCGCCTCACTGTGTCACAACCTGCTATAGTGGACCAATCACCTTTCGAGGTATTCGCTCTCCTTCCCTCATTTGGGATTTTTTTCATGACCCGGCCCTCATTTCAAATTAATTGAATAGCCCTGTTATAGAGCTTGGCTTAAACCCCACAATAATGGTTACAGTTAAAGCATATATACTTTAATTCTTTGATTTATCACCACCTGTTTTGCCACAGCTACTTAGAAACCTGTGTAAACTGTGAGGAATTTTTCTGTGGTCTACAGTTCAGCACGCCAGTTTTCACATATTTTCCGGCATCACTTGCAGCCTCATCTCAAAATTTCTTCATGAATTTTTCTTGTTATTAATATGACTTCCAACACACTCTTCTTCTCATTGGCCCAGCAGTGTTTCTGCCGACACCTACTCACCAACAGTGGTGGCGGTTGGTGTTACTGTGAGCCTCAACCAATCTGGTTTGATCATTCTCTTTTGAATCTGCAAGTTTGATCTGGCACGGGGTTTACGCTGGATGACCCTCCTGACTCAACCCTTCCCATTTACCCAGGCTTGGGACAAGCACTAAGAGCACACTAGCTTTTGTGACCCCAGTGTGACAGGGCTCATGGATTGTAAAGCAGTGGTAATCATTATCCTGTATATAGTCTATTAGCATTAAATTGCCATCCCAATTTTATAAAAAAATAAATGGTCACAGACATAAATCTGGTTTTAAAAGCAGAATAAAAGAAAATTTAAAAGTGTAATAAGGGTGTTATAATAGCAGAACAATGAGTTTATTAAAAGTCCGTATACCCTGGAATAGCCAATGCACTTTAAAGTGCATAAGGTAAAAAATGATGGTAGCATACTGCTGAGTAACAGTTCATTTCACACACTGACTATAACTTTCATAATTGTATCCCCCGTGAAGAAAAGTGGATACTGTATTTTCACAGCCTGTCCTCCGCCGCCACATCCACCGCAGACACTTCTTGTTAACACTCTAGCAGTGCCGGTTCTTTATCGATTTGTTTCATATTTATGATGAATAGTCCCTATGGCACGCTCTACCAGCCTATTGAAACTGGGTCACCTTGATCTATTTTTCAAGGTCAAAGAGGTCAATTCATCAAAAATGCCCGGTAACACTCTAGAGGGTGCAGCTTTTGTCAGATTGGTTTCCAGTTTATCCCTGCTATATTTAGTGTCAAGGTCTTTAAGCCTGTTGAAACTGGGTCACTTTGACCTAATTTCAAGGTCAAAGGGGCCATATGATATACAGTATGTGATGTCATGTGATCATGTAAAAAGTCAGATATGTAAAATTTAGCACAGGGTTGTTTGTTATTTATACCAAATATGCCTATGGACATATATTTTTTATCTGATTTCCATGAGACCATTATGCTAAGTGTGCTGTTGGCCACGTGACTGATACATCTAGTGTTCTGTGACAAGAACGCATTTTTAGTTCTTTAAGAATTCAGTTCCAGGCCAGACAAGGTCATCAAGTTACCCAGGTAGATTTATTATTAGGATCAATTTATTAGACATGAAGTCTGAGAGAACTGAAGTGTACATATTAAATGTTACTGTAGATAAACATTAAAACTGGCCTTTGTTCACTGGATAGTATCATTAAATTAGGGACCTTCACATGGTGTTGACAGTGACAGTGGTGGCTTTGTGCTTAAGGAGATGGATTACTGATCTGAAGGTCAGCGGTTCAATCCCCTCTATCACCACTGTTGGGCCCTTGAGCACGGCCCTTAACCCTCAATTGCTTAGTTGTATAAAAATGATAATTGTAAGTCGCTCTGGATAAGAGCCAGTAAATGTAAATAAACTTCTTCTCTTCATAATCCTTAACCCTTTATTTTATGATACCTGACAACTAGCATTGCTAGCTATTAAAATGATGAGTTATTACAATTATAAGACTTTTATTAATTTAACACAGTGAAGTGTCACATATCTTGGCTGTGATTAAAAAGTTTGTTGCAATGTCTTTTTCTAAGTGAACCTAACCTAGCACATCCTCCTCACAGCAAGAAGGTCCTGGGTTCAAGTCTAGCCTTCCAATGGCCCTAGAAGGATAAAACGGGGATGCATGAATGGATGGATGAATGGATGAATGAGTGGGTGGATGGATCGATGAATGAATGGATGGATGGATGGATGGATGAATGGATGGATGGATGAGTGGATAAATGGATGGATGAATGGATGGAAGGATGGATGGATGGTAGCTTCTTTGTGCCAGTATAAAAAGGGTTTATTTTAGCAGTGTTCACTAGATTGTTCAACACACAGTACAAAGAGAGAGTCAAAGTCAATGCAAGTCTGAGAGAGAGGTTCACAGATTTATAAAAGTTAGGAAGGTCTTTTGGAGCCATTTTTAAACAACTGCAGTTTTTAAGATCAGTTTAATCATCTGTTTATAACAACAGGTTACTACTGGCAGGTGTAGTCACCTTCAGTTTAGAGGAAACTGGTTCAAACTGAATTAAATCTCATAAATGAGCACATGGACAATGAGAGAGGTTTGGGCTCAATATCTAGATGTGCAGAGGGACACTGTGGGAACAGCTGAGTATGGTGGTAAGAAATAAAAAAAAAAATTAAAGTGATCGAGGTTTTGTCAATAAAATGAAAACAGCTGTAGTTTTCTTTTCACCCACTAGATGGCAGCTGTATCGAGTCAATCCCCAGGTGATCATTCTGTGGCTTTGTATCATTTACAGAAAACATGCTGTGGGTTTGGGGGATGCTGTTGAGATCATATTACTTTGTTGTTTGTGTCTACTGTTGTGAAAACGGTCGTGGGGAGGCTGCAGCCTATCTCAGCCGACACTGGGTGAAGGCTGGGTACACCCTGAATAGCTCGTCAGACCATTGCAGGGCCAACACACACACACACACACACACACACACAACCATTCACACTCGCACTCACACCTAGGGCCAATTTGGAACAGCCAGTTACCCTAATGTGCCTGTATTTGGACTGTAGGAGGAAGCCAGAGTACTCAGAGGAAACCCATGCAAGCATGGGGAGAACATGCAAACTCCACACAGGGACTCAAAACAAGGACCTTCTTGCTGTGAGACGGATGTCATGTTTTTAAAAAAAATAAATAAATAAACCATAAAAATCTTGTTTTAGTGTGTTTTTGTTGTTGTTATTGTTGTTGTTGTTGTTGTTGTTGTTGTTTAGGTGTCCATGTAGTTTCTGCAAAAACACTTGTGCACCTCAGGCTCCGTGAATGTCCCTGAATACTTCAGCGTTCCATATCGGCGAATATTCAGTGCCCTCTCCTTTGGTCATAATTGTTAATAACCTTTGATGGAAAAGCAATCAATTCAGGTCATTAGAAATGTTATGATTACTGACAGGTGATGTGATTATGAGCATTAGGCAGAAAGTGAACAGGGCTTTGAAAGGGCTACATTGTGAGGGTTAAACCACTGAATCTATTAATCTCCGAAATCCTAGGTCCTGTGGGGTGTTCCCGGTATACACTGGTGATGTTTTAAAGCTATGCCTGATCGTTGTATGTTCTATTGTTGTTATGGTTTGTTTGTTGCTGTGGTTAATAGCCGCTGGTATATTAAATGGATGCACACTCTGAAATTCTTTCACTTCCTTCAGTTTTGGTTCCTTTTGTCCGATTACACATAAACCGCCGACTTCCCACAGCAGAATTGTTGACATTTCTGGAATTCTTTTCACAGGGAAAGGCGAGCATGGCTTGTTGAATTTGTTTTTGTTGAGTTGTGGTTTGATGATCTTGAAGGATCGACTGTCACCCATCTGTTTAACAAGTGACGTTATTTGCCAGTGATTCCATCCGAGCTTTTCTTATAGAAGGAAACACCTGCAGCAGTGTTAATGGAAAGGTACCACAGCTACGATAACCTGCTCATGCCATGTACTACGTGTTTTTACTCTGTCTGTGTAATGCACTTCCTGCTCAAAACTGAATGTCCTCAATTCTGTCTAATTCCAGGATTACATCCACAGCCTGGGTGGTAGTGGTTAGCAGAGCCGCCTCATAGCAAGAAGATCCTGGGTTCGGAGAGGGCGTTTCTGTGTAGAGTTTTCTTGTTCTCCCTGTGCTTGCATGGGTTTACTCCAAGCAATCTGGTTTCCTCCCACAGTCCAAGACATGCACATTATGCTAATTGGCTGTTCGAAAGTGCCCCTAGGACTGAGTGTGAATGTGAATGTTTGTGTGTGTTGCCCTGCAAGCTGTCCAGGGTGTACTCTGCCTTTGCCCAGTGTCAGCTAAGATAAGCTCCACCCTTCCCAGGACCCTAGTAGTATTAAGCAGTTCAGTAGATTGATGAATGGATGGATGGATGAATAGGCATACACTCTATGCACAATTATTAGGCAAGTTGTATTTTTGAGGATTAATTGTTATTGTACAACGATACAGTGCTCTTGGTCAATCCAAAATGTTAACAAACCCTCAAACCTGTAGTAAAAAGTAGTAAAAGTGAAGTTTTGGCTTTCTTAAGAGAATATGTGTGCAGAATTATTATGCAACTAAATGAAAAACTAAGATTTTCCATCTCACTTGTTTATTTTCACCTGTTAAAGTG
>JAQMYF010000004.1:32152111-32197146 GCA_030014195.1 Neosilurus mollespiculum
CAATATATTTAGCTCTACTTCGACGTATCGAGCACTGTTCCACGGAAAATCGACTCAAGATCTTATATATATATATTATATATATTTATATAGAATATATATATTCTGTCTGAGAATGACAGCAGGTAATCCTTTCACTATTCCCATTTACTAGTTAATATATAATTTGTTATATCTTCCATTATCAGTACATTTCGAATGAATATAAAGGCCTCCTGGTGCCTAATGAATATATAGGCTTCCACCCCAGCTCATGGGCTTAGTATCTCTTATTCACCTGTTCTACATCTTGTTTTGGTTCTGTGTCTGCTAACTTTTACGGTAACAATAACAGGACCATGTGACCCGAGGAACAATCTAGCATATGCATGATATCTTGGAAGTGCAACAACGATTTGTAGAAAGTGGAAAAGTCCGAGACTACACACACACACGCACACACACACACACACACACACACACACACATGCACACACAAACACACACACAGATTATATCCGACATGTTTTGATTTCCTTAAAACGCACAGATTTTTCACTGCTCATTTTGTCTGTGTCTGTTTTGACGGCCGCCGCTCTGATGCTGTGGCTTACTAATATCATGGCACCCAGTGCAGGGGTCATTGTCACTCACATGCGAGAGTAATCAAATGGTTTCAGAAGGATATTGTGATGTCTGATTCGATTTTATTTCCAAGAGATATCACTGTATTTCATCTTTATTTAATATTCCTGGGAAGTGAATTGAAAGATTTAATGTTACATTTAAAGAACCAATCGAACTGTTTCTTCACTGAAGAGGAAAATAATTGGAAGTGAAGATCATTCTTCTTAATGAGTCAGCGTAACCATGTGTAAATGTTTTGCAAACAAATAGACCACATATCTTGCAGTAATGGATGTTTTGTAGTTTTCCAGTTTCTCCTTTTGAAATGTGATAGTAATTTTTTCCCCCCAAGAATGGTGTTTTTAGCAACTCATTTTCATTCCACAACATCAACCCAGATAGCTTGCTGACATCTAATCCAGGCTGTTATTCCTAGGTTATTTCTATGCTATACTCAAATGCACTGTATTTTACTGTGCATAACGTTCACTGTCTTACTCACTCACTCATTTCCCAACCACTCAATTCTACTAGGGTCATGGGGAGGCTGAAGCCTATCTCGGCCTACACTGGGCGAAGGCAGTGTACACCCTGAACAGCTAGTCAGAACATCGCAAGGCCAACACATACAACCACTCACGCTCACACTTAGGGGAAACTTGGAACAGCCAGTTAGCCTAGTGTGCATGTCTTTGGACTGTGAGAGAAAACCGGAGTACCTGGAGGAAACCCATGCACGTACAGGGAACATGCAAACTCCACACAGAAACATTCAGGTTAACCTGGTAAATAAAATCCAGGGTGACATAGTAGTGTAGTGGTTAAAATGTGCGCCTCACTGCAAGAAGGTCCTGGGTTCGAGTCCTGAGTTCTGCGAGGGCGCTTCTGTGTGCTTGCATGGGTTTTCTCTGGGTACTACTGTTTCCTCCCATAGACCCGAGTGAATAGACCCGAGTGTGAGTGTGAATGGTTGTGTGTGTGTTGGCCCTGCGATGGTCAGGTGAGCTGTTCAGGGTGTACCCCGACTTCGCCCAATGTCAGCTGAGATAGGCTCTTGCCTCCCCGCAACCCTAATTGGATTAAGCGGTTTGGCAAATGAGTGAGTGATAATCTGATAAAATCTGTTGCATTTTATGATTTATTAAGTGGTTTTATTTATTATTAAGCAACAACTCATCTTTAATTAGTTGCATTATTGTTTTAATTTATTTTTCATATTTGTAAAACATCTTTACTGAATCAGTCATATCACATCTACAATTAAATCTATAACTGAAGCCAGTGAATGAACATGGAACCATTTATATGTGTGTTTATGATTTCTTTTAATGGACTACATGTAGGAGGACAACCCTGACAGGTTATTTTGTTCTTCAGTTATTATTAATAAACATTAATTACAACGTCTTCCCTCAGACCGAAACACTAAAAGAGTACAGCGTGTTAGGATATCCTGTTGTCTCCCCTTTTCTATTAATTTATTATATAAAGATGTAACAAAACTTAAAATAATACATGACAGTTGCCTAACCTTTTTGTTGATTGGTTTGAAATCTGTTGAGTGAATTTCATTTTCATTTTTTACAAACTGCTTTATCCTTTATTAGGGTCACGGGAACTTTGGAGACTGCCCCAGCTAACTCTGTGCAAAGGCATGATACACCCATCTGTACAGTAAATCACAGGGCAAACACACACACACACACATACGAAAAACCATTCACACTCAAATTCACCACTGTTGGAAGAAACCTGAGCATCCAGAGGACACTTATGCAAGAACGGGGAGAACATGCAAACTTCACACAGAATCGCCCTTGTCGGGCACTGGACTCGAGCGCAGGACCTACTTCCTGTGAAGCGGAAGTGGTGACCATGATGCTCCTGTGCCACCCTTTCAGCGTATTACATACATCTGCATTTAATGGATGTGGTTGTACAACATGGTGTACATGTAATGTTATCACGTGTAATGTACCAATCACATGATGGCAGTGATAGGTGAGCAGTTAAACTGGGCGCAGGGAAGAACACACACTGGATGGAACAACAGTCAGTCTCAAGGAATAACGCATACGTGAACACATTCATGAACACATTTACAGCCTCGGGCAATTTATCAGAGCAAATCTACCTGACCAGGATGAAGCAGCCCCTGAAAATTGAGTGAGTGAGTTAATGATAGGAAGGTTCTGATATCAAATCCCTTAATTATCAGAGAACTGAACACAAGTGTATTTTCAGACTAGCAGAGTTATATTTAGGTTTTTTTTAATTATTAATTTTTAAGAAACCCAGGGTGCCACAGTGGTGTAGTGGTTGGTACATCCGTTTCACATCAAGAAGGTCTTGGGTTTCATTCCTGGGCTCAGACATTTCTGTGTGCATGTTCTCCCTGTGCATGTGTGGGTTTCCTTCGGGTACTCCAGTTTCCTCCTACAATGCAAAGACATGCACATTAGGCTAACACGTTGTTTCAAATTCCCCCTAGGTGTGAGTGTGAGTGTGAATGGTTGTGTGTGTTGGCCCTGCAATGATCTGGCGAGCTATTCAGATTGTACCCCATCTTTGGCCAGTGTCAGGTGACTGAGATAGGGAGCAGAATCCCTGTGACCCTAATAGGGTTAAGCTCTTTGGCAAATCAGTGAGTGAGTGAAACTGCTAGGGTGTCACAGTGGTTAACACTTCCATCTCTCAACAAGAAGGTCCCAGGTTTCCTCCAAGTTACTCTGGTTTCCTCCCACACTGCAGCGACATGCACATTAGGCTGATTGTCCGTTTCAAATTGCATCAGGTGTGAGTGAGTGGTTTTGTGTGTGCTGACCCTGTGATGGTCTGGCAACTTAGGGTGTACCCTGCCTTCGCCCAGTGTTGGCTTAGATAGACTTCTGCTTCCCCGCGACCCTAATAGCACTAAGCGGCTCGGCAAATGAGTGAGTGAGAGTGAAGAAACTGCCAGGTTTAATCTCTGAGTTTTCCTCTGTACAAATATAGACTTCTGCTTTCCAAATATTCACAGCCATGTCGAGTAAAATCGGCCTTGAAATATTTAAGGCTAAATTAATGGCCATGCTCCATTAGAAAGTCCTCATTGGTCTCATGAACCTTTTCATACTGTTCATTTTAATAATCTGGTCAGGCTACTAAAATGTAATTTAGCCCCCTTTTAAGTTTAACCGCAGCAAACTTTCCATGCCTTTTTTCCTCAACTCGATGGCAAACAAGACTCCACGGTTCATCAACTGAGCACGAGAGGAGAAACTCAGGGGTTTGAAAATAGAACATGTAAAAATACATGGCCAGGGGAAACAGACGGGGTTTTGTTGATCAGAAGAGTGGGGAGTTTGTGGACTGTTTTGCCGGTCTTTGCCGATCGCGCAGGCGGTCTCCGGCCTGCTGGGCTGCCTGACTTGTGAGTCGGCACCCGAGCTGCCGTCAGACTCTAACACACACAGTATTTAAAGAGAAATCTCTGCTCGGCTTCAGGATTAGTCATTAGTTTGACACCTTGAATTTTAACTTTGCTGTAAATGAGAAGCTGGATTGAAAACTTGTTTTCTGTTCTACTGGACATTTATTTCAGATGGTTTAATCACTGGGTTCAGAAATTCCAGCCAGGCAGGCAGGCAGGCAGACTAGTGACTGTACTACAGTTTCATCTGTAGCTGCTGCGGCTGAAATTATGGCTCGAAATGTCTGTCACCGAAGTGACACATTCTGAAGGCAGAGTGTTTTTTTTCTTTCTCTCCAGACCTTTTGTCTACCTTGAGCTGTGCATTTCGGGGCTCACGTTCTGTTTTTTTGCTGCTCGTGACTGAGACAGTGTGGGCCTCTGCTCTTATGACTCACACACTTTGCATTGGCCAGACTGTCAGACACACACTTTCACTCTCTCCTCTTCATTCTGCCTCTGCTGAGGGGGTAGCAGTGAGGGTGGGACATGGGGGAGCATTTGTACTTGCTCTGCCAGCACAACAGGACAGCATGTGAGTCACCGAATCTGTGTCACTGTGCTAGTTTGTGTCTTCAGAGTGGATGAAGTGGCCACAGAGTCTCCGCTGAGCAACTAGATGAGTTTTACGGCTTTTAATTTAAACAGGGACACCATATTATTAACTTGTGACCGAGTAGTCTAGGAGCCCTGCTAACACCATCGAATACAACAGTAATTTAGCCTAATGGGCCCAAATGAACCCCTCCTCACGTGTTTCATTGTTTTCTATAGAGCAGCATAGCTGACTGGGAGTGCAGGCTTCATTTTTACAGGCTGACTCACTGTTGTGTTTGCTGTTAGAGCACTGCCAATGATAAAAGTCCTGAAATTTTTAGTACATATCATATTTAAGCTATGAAAAATGATCATAGATGCACTTTATGCTGTTTGTAGGCACTGATGTATTTGCATCTCTGAAAGTCAAATTGTGTGCTTCTTCCTGAAGTCTTGCAGGAATGTGACATATGACCAGCTCAACTCTCCTGATTGTCAACATGCCGCAATGTCTAGCTTACACACTGTTAACCCTAACCCTCTTTGATTTCTTTTTATTTCTGTAATCCAAGGCACATGTAGAAATGCACCTGCATATAGTGAATGCATAGTAACTAGCCACAGCTCTACTGTAACTAGCCACGCCTCTACTGTAACTAGCCATGGCTCTTCTCTAGCTAGCTATGCCTCTACCACACTCTAACTAGCCTATCCTGTGAACTGCATGTACCGCTTCTTTTAAACCAGGGATGTCCAGTCTTATCTGCAAAGGGCCTGTGTGGTTGCAGGTTTTCACTTCAACCAAGCAGTAGCCACACCTTCCACCTGTTTCAATCACTGATCTAAAGAAAAAGACTAGATTGCACATTAGTGTTTCAATCTTGAAGCCAGGTGGCAGCCATCTTGGCAGCAGGTTTGATAATGCAATTTCAGTATTAAAGCATTTGTAGTATGATTTCTTACAAATTTGCAAGAATATGGCACAGTTTACAGCTTGAACTATGGAGTATGTGCTACATCACTACTGGATTTCCAAACCTGATTTCTGGTCTCCAAACCCACTAATTGTAAATGCACACACACACACACACACACACACACACACACACACACACACACACATGAATGGTAGTGTGTGTTGTCCTGCTATGGTCTTGTGAGCTGTTCACTCACAGTCTTTGGACTGTTGGAGGAAACTGAAGTACCCAGCGGAAACCCACACAAGCAGAGGAGAAAAATGTGCAAACTCCACACAGAAATGCCTGAGCCCATGAGTTCAACTCAGTTGCACCCCATCAGGAATTAATATTTTGCTGTCATTATTGCGCCAATTAAATGTTAAAAGATACCAAGTTAGCTAGACGAAAATCCTAGACAAGTAGATGAGGTTAGTGGCTTGATGGGTTTTTAGCGTTAAGCCTATCATGAATGTAAATGAATGGGTAATGGTTAATTTGCTTTGCCTGTGAAAACCCTTTCAGTCTGCCCAACCTTTTCTCTTATGAGTCAACCATGCCTTTTCAGGAATGTGATATGTATATGCATGCGCTGTATTGATCTTCACAGTAAACATACAAAGGGAAAATGAAGGGAAAATAAATAAAATGTGTGTTAGTAAGATGTTGAGCCACCACTACAAGCCTCTATAAAAGCTTCATTGTGGCGTGGCATCGATTCAACATGTCTCAGGAAGTGTACATTTTTTCATACACATCAAACCGTTCAGTGAGCCGTTGTGATGTGAGGACATTGGCATTATCATCCTAGTAGAAGAGATCAGTCCTCTGAGGTCAGGAATGATTCATTATCAGTCAGAATAATTGTGTATTGATTTGCAGTGACCCTTCTGTCTGTGAAGGGACAACTGAACTCAAACCATGTCAGCAAAATGTAATGGGATCAGCCCCATGTTCCCCACTCCCTATGTTGCCCAACTCCTATGTACCCCAGTCCTCTCCTTCCCAATACCTATGTTCTCCAGTTCCTATGGGGTTAGGGTTAGGCTTAGGGGTTAGGGTTAGGGAACATAGGAATTGGGGATCATAGGCACTGGGGAACATCGGTACTGGGGATCATAGGCACGGGAACATAGACATGGACCCCAATGTAACAGAACCACCATTTTTCTGTTAATTTGACATGCTGCTGTATATTCAGGAACCATAGTATTGTTGTGGACATTTTACAGCATGGCATTCAGATGGCTATGATTGTCTACTTGAACTGTTTCTGACTGTTTTATTCAGTGACTGTGTTAGCTCATGCTTCAATACAGGAACTAATTCCAAAACTAAGGATGCTTTAGAGGGTCATAAATGTAGTGCTGGATTATAGTTTATTTTCAGGTAAAATGCTGCTCAGAAAAACCTAAAATATATAACTATCTATAATTTTTGTTTAAAATATAGCATCATGATTATATGAGAAACATTAATAAAAAGTTAATTAACAGTTATGCACCAAAGGTGAGGTGGATGTCGCTAAATAGTCTCCGAGACAGAATGTCAACAATATCTACCAAGCCTGGGGTGCATAATTCACTCAATCACTCACTCACTCACACACTCACTCACTCATTTGCAAAACCACTTAATTCTACAATTCAAATAATTTTTTTATTAATATAGGCTTAAACTATATTTGATTTTTCTTTGGTAAAATAGGCATAAACTATGTCAGACATGTTGTGGTTAAGATTGGTTTTGCAAGATATTCTCAGTATATAAAACCTTTAATACAGTGCTATATATGTGACATTTTGTCCCTCACTATGAATATATATATATATATATATATAGGCCTAAGTCTATATAATAGTTAATTACTTCTTACAGCTTAAAAATTCTCATAAAAAGCAAGACAGTAAAATATTACATAATTCAATTATCAAGTATTTATAAAAAGATCCATCTTGACCACTTTTCTTAGTATCATGCTTATGGAGCGGTCCACATAACAGACATGGTGGTAATGTTTTGGGACTAGTAATATGGCGGCAGGCCTGGGTTGGCTGGCTTCACTTCTGAGTTGCTGATAGGCCGAGAGCTTCATCCAGTTATTTTTAGATCAGTGTTTCCAACCTACTCTTCTTCCGTTCCACTCTGTAGCCACTAGGCTTGTTCTAATTACAGTGATATTGACAGTTAAATATTGGTTTATTATAATTAGATCTAATTTAGCTCTCAGTGTTTGGGCCCAAAATTCAGTTTCATGTAAAAGCTATTATTATTATTATTATTATTTAAAATATTATTATTATTATTGTTATTATTAATAATATGTAAAATTTCGAATGTCTGTGCATATCTTTGTAACAGTTCGGTCCATATGTTAAATATGTGCTATTGGCAACTGTATTTCTCTTGTGAGTGTAGAGTGCAAGACTTGAGCAACCAATTTTTCATGATATCTTCACTCTCCTTTAGCGGTTGGGTAAATACAAACAGAGCAGTGACTAGAGAAGAGCTGGAATGGGTGTGTTTGTAGCCAGACTCAGATATATGAGCTCATACTTTAGATGTGAGGGCCACTGAAGGGAAGTGTAGCACAAGACCAGTGGTCAGATGACTTCCAGCATGTGGGGGGATTAAGCACAGTAGAGGTGGCAGGTGCAAGCACTTTTGGGCGGAAGCCAGAGCCTTGCTTTCGTGCCTGTCCACGTGAGAGTGGTGTTTGCTCAATCCCATCATCCCTTGGGAGCAGTCCAGTGCAAAACATTTGCTGTAATTGGATCAAATGGATGATAAACACTGCTGTTTTTTTAATCAAACAGAAATGTACAGGAAGATGAAGATGGATGCAAAAACCATGATTAAATACGAATTCCATATCGCGTACCGACACTACAGCTCTTTGTCTGTTCATAGACAGAAGAAGGCCAGAAAAAAACACTTCTTTTCTGATATAAGTTACTGGCTTATAAATGTTATTTAGCAAATTAGCTTTTTTTTCCCAAAGAAAGAATTGTACAGTTCTCACACTTTACAGTTGCAATAATTAACAGTTAATTAATAACAAAGTGTTTGTAATTAGTAAAGATGTATAAAACTCTTGCATTTTGAAGTTGTGAAAATGTCGTCAGCATATTGAAAAATCCTGATGCCACTTTTGTCTGTTATTCAAGGGCTTCTTCGGTTTGTTTAAGTGGCTTAACATTACTTTCACACATATTAGACTATTTCTCAAGCTGGCATCAGAAGGAAATTAATATTTCGGGTTTCTACATTATTTGGGTTGGTATAGTGTCACACTGCGCTCTAAGTTATTCATTCATTAGCTCCTCATGCCAAAGCAGAGCTTATTTTTGAAAATCATGTGTCCATCCATTCGATTTGTTGGTGTAATAAATTTGGAAGAATATGACATATGATCACCAAATTTAGTGTATGGGTTCCCCTCAGGAAGGTCTCTTTTGGGATTGTATATGGGTCACCTTGACCTTGTTTCAAGGTCACAAGGTCACTTTTTCTATATTCGGTTTGTCAAGGCTTGTTAGTGTGATAGCTTTGAAAGGAAATTACATAAGATCACCAAATTTGGTGTATGGTTTCCCCTCAGGAGCGGGTATGGTGGGATTGTACATGGGTCACCTTAACCTTGTTTTAAGGTCACAAGGTCACTTTTTCTATATTTGGCTTATCAGGGCTTATTTGGATTGTTAGTGCTTGTATCTCTGGAAGCAAATGACATAGCATCACCAAATTTTGTGGATGGATTTCCCTCAGGAAAGCCTCGGTTAAGATGTATGTGTGTGCCCTTGACCTTGTTTTAAGGTCACAGCACTTCATGATTTTTTCTATTATGGCATATCGTGAAATACCACTTTTGCTGGGAGTGTCTGGAGCCCTGTGGTCTAATTTTCATTTGGAGGCTGGAGCCTATCTCAGCCGACTCTGGGTAAAGGTGCGGTGCACCCTAAACAGCTCACCAACTCCATCGCAGGGCCAACACACACAACCATTCACACACCTACTCACACCTAGGAACAGTTTGGAACAGCCAGTCGGCCTAATGTGCATGTCATTGGACTGTGAGAGCAAACTGAAGTACCCAGAAAAAACAAACACAAGCATGGGGAGAACATGCAAACTACACACAGAAAGGCACTTACTGAGCTTGGGACTCGAACCCATGATCTTCTTGCTGTGAGGAAGAAGCACGGACCACTATGTCACCGCGCCGCCTTGTACAGACTATGTCACCGTGCCGCCTTGTACGGACTATGTCACCGTGCCACCTTGTACAGACAATTAGAAAAGGAAAAAGAAAAAATACTGATACAAAAGTCTTATAAAACTCATAAAACTTTATCATTGGTCAGAAATACGGTGATGGATGGAAATAATAGATAAACAATCACGAAAATTAGTTGCACACCCAGAGCACACAGTTGACACTAAATAAATAATTTCACTATTATTTACAGAACTACTCTTTAACATTTTGTGTATCGCATCCAGCTTTTTCTCTTTTTTATTGGATTAAATATCCAAAACATGTGCTTTGGTTCAGTTTGCAGCTCATGGCCTAGTTTAGAAGCGCGTATGAAAGGTAAAATGTTGGCCATTACCCAAAATGCACAGTGTGTTTGCATTCACGTCCTGCAGTTGGGTGGTTTCAGAGTCAGATCTCTTTCTTGCAATTAAACCATGCTAGTGTTCACTTGGAGTTCACTTGGAACTGGACTGAGACCACCTCAAATGGTGGTGCGCACCCAAGTGTAAGTCTCACCTGCCTAAATGAAGTGTACCAAAGGGGCAATTATTCTACCTTTTGATTCTAATGGATTTAATGGTGCATATGTCAGAAGCACCCTAATATCACAGTGCATGTCCAATCACCTTCATTAGTAGAAAGCTAAATCTAATCATGACTCACTATTACTAAACCAACAACATGCTCTGGTTCATTAATAACCTTCAGACATGTTGGAGACATTGGAGTGAAACAACCACATAGTGCTAATATGGTAAATTTCCGCTAACATTTTTTCTGAGCAACCGAGAAGGACTTTTTCATGAAAGCCATGTTTGCTCAGGTGCACTGAAGCCTGATGACACTGAGGAGACCCTCGTAGCCTCCCCTGCTTCAGAGATTCCTATGGAAGGCCAGGGTCAGGTTATCAAGCGCAAACAGTAGATGCTGGATTCCCGATATATCTGTTTGCTCAGCGGTGTGAATAGCGTGCTGAGAGGAAGAGTCACCCGGGTTTCTGTTTGCTCTTTCTGAGTTCTGTGGACTCTAGACGCCTGATCTAAAGGACGGTGCGACTAGAAGCCTTTCGATGCCATGATTAGATTCCCTCCAGCTTCATGTTGCTAACGAGCGAAGTGAAAGAGTGGGAGAGGGTGTGGACTTACCATTACATGCTGTGCTTCTTATCTCATGTATCTCTGAATACACCAAACAAAGAAAAGATTGCTTTCCCTGCTGAGACCTTATTGCTGCTTTCAGTGGTGTCAAGTTCAGGAAGTTCTTAGCTTTTGCATTCCTCTCTCATGAGATTTTAATATAAATCACTACCAAATCTGCCAAAGCTTGAAAATAATTGTACTGACACACACTTACACACGTTTGTTTGAAATATGTTAGCAGTCACTGTAGGGCAGAGCGATATGGACAATATGGATATATCATGAAGTTATACATAAGGAGTTTGTTAAAATAGATAAAAAAAACTATGTATATGATATAACGTATGGCGCCATGAAAGCTTCCTAATTTTGTGACGTGGAATACCAGTGAAAGGAAGTGACGTTCTCACTCATTTACCAAACCGCTTAATCCGCGAGGCAGGGTACACCATGAACAGATGAACACATACACACAACCATTCACACTCACATCCAAACCTAGGGGCAATTTGGAACAGCCAGTTAGCCTACTGTGCATGTCTTTGGATTGGACTATGAGAGGAAACCAGATTACTGAGAGAAAACCCAAGCAAGCACAGGGATAACATGTAAACTTCACACAGAAACACCCGAGCCTCACCCAAGACTCGAACCAAGGACCTGCATAGTTCCCATGCCTGAAATATTGTGAAGAAACAGTAAAGTGTAAAGAAACGTCAGAAATATTTTTATGACAATCAGTATCAAGTAGTTGAATAAAATACAAAGATGTTTATGTATTTTTTAAATAAAATACAAAGATACTGCTGATGTTTAGTTGAAAGCAATGCTTGTGGGATGAGGTAGTAGAACAAGGCTTTAGACGGATTTCTCTCCTGGTGTGTGTGTACGGAAGAGCTGGATCACCATAAGTGGAATGGGAGTGGAATGAAAGCTGGGAAACCGGCCTCAGATCACTGTTGGATTCACGGCAGAGGTCAACTGGTGGGCACATGGCTGTGTCAGTTGGCTCCAGGCAGCTTGCACAGTCCTGCCAAATACAGAGACATTTGTTTAATGTCTATATAACAGTGTGTCTAAGACAATAATTGGTATTTTATGTGTTGGAGCTAAATTGTTTAGATTAATTAGTAGCATGCACAGTTAGACTTCCTGGGCCGTTCCATTCATGTAATGTTGGTCTGATTTTATTAATGAATCCAACAGGAACTGAGGAGCAGAGTTTCTCTTTACTAACAAACAAATTAGTCTTTGTGTTTATGCCAATCCTGCCCCCCTCCTCCTCTCTGGCAACAGGAAGAGAGAGAACAAAAAAAAAATCCAAGGATGAAACAAAGGGGACATACAAGTCTCTGGCTCCCGAGCACGGCCATGCAGTGATAGGAGAAACAAATACTATTTTCTCATGGAGCAGTCACTTCCGTTCTAAATTTGGATGCCCCTAATAGGCTGACAGGAGCTTAATAAACAACGTGCTCACTATTTTAGGCAAGCTGGGTGAATGAGGAATGTCAAATCAGATTCACGTTCTTGGCAGGGGGTGGTAGGGGTTTATTCGCTTATCCGATGTGTGTGTTTTACACTGAGAATTTTTCTGATAAGAAAATAACAGCAGCAAAACACACCAGACCTACATTTGGACCTGTCTGGACTATGTGTCTATGTGAGCTTTGGATTAATCCTGCTGTAATGTACAGGACAGAGTAAGATTGTGTTCTGGCTGTTTGGATGGGTTTTGCAGCTTGTGAGAAACGTTAAAAACATTTTTATGTGCAATTATTCCTGCAGTTCTGCTGCGTTCCAGAATGTTTTTTGATGCATTGTATTTATGCAGTTGGTTTGGTTTTGGTGTATGTTCATTCTTTTTGTTATAGCTATTTAGATCATCTGACCTTTCATGATTTCATTTTATAATCTGTGCTGGTTAAGATCAAGCCTGTATTATTCAGTCTGTAATTAGGGGATGTTCTATGTAATGGGATAGACCACTTCGCGATGCTCACTCAGGGTCTGGATTCCATGTCCCACCGTCTCTCTGTCACAATGTGTCACATGACCTACACATGCTGTGGACTGTTAGCAGGAGGAAACCTGAGAACTCGGAGGAAACCCATGCAAACACTGGGAGAACATGCAAACTCCACATAGAAATGCCCAAGCCTGGGAATTGAACTCAGGACCTTCTTGCTGTGAGGCAGACATGCTAACCATTATGCCACTGCAACACCCCAAAATATCACAAAATATCACAACCTGTTTGTCTAGCATAGTAAACTGTCAGAGATTCGTTTATTTGGCTGTCCATCAGGAATGCTAGTCTCTGCTTCAACTAGCTATTGGAAAGATACAAGGCTGGGATGAAAATTTCATAGGTTGACCATGATGCAATGAGCCGAATTTGACCAAATGTGGTTTATTTTTCAATATAGTCCCCCCTTCAGTCTACACACTTCTAGTTTTTCTTCTTTTAGTACTTGGACCCCTTTGTTATAGAAGCTCTCATCCTAAAGGAGAAATGGATTATTATGAACTTTTTAAGCTACCCTCATACACTACCCGCATTACATAAAAGTCTGAAGTGCTTTTACACCCAAGCCTATTGGCTCATCGCAGCCAGCTTATCTCTGTATTTCAACTTCTCTTGGATGGGATGCTAGTCCATTGCTGGTTACCTTCCCAGTATTTTTACTGGTACTCATTTATACTACCAGGTGGACAGTGGACACTTAAGACCTTACCCAGGGGTCTTAGCACGATGAGAGGATTCAAACCTGAGCCCTGCACCCTAACCAATAGACCCACAAGCATTCCATAAGGCAGATATAATTCTCCAAAATAAAGGATAAAAGTTTTATTTGGGAGGTTTTATGAGTGAGAGCGAGTCTAAGAGAGAAAACTCTGAACTTTAATTCTGACCCAGGTTGCTTTTTGTGTGGCTCATAGACATGGATGGCCTTTTTAAACACTGGGGTCATTTGGGGTGAAAAAACATTTCTTAGAAGATTGTTGGATCCTGTATCCCACAAAACTATACAGAGAACATGAGTCTCCGCATAAATGCCTGTTTTTTCCTCGACACATTGAATTGCCACACTGGGCTTGCCTTAAATGACTCTGTGTGTTGGCACCACTTCATAAGAAAGACGAACAAAAACAATAATGCCCCTTTGTGTGCAGTGTGAACAAAGTGTGGATCTGTGCAATGGGATATATTTAAGCAATATCGCATGAGCAGGCATGTGGTTATACTGAATATCTGCATAGCTTTGATTTGGCCATAGGTTCGAGTCTGTAAGTGATCAGAGCCATGCTGACATTCGGTCGAACAGCACAATTCCCAATTGCTTTGATACATGAGTTTTATAAATAAGAAAATAATTCTGGACATATTTTGGCCAAATCATTTCTTTATTTTTGCTCTATGAACAGAAATAAATCCCATGAAAGCCTCACTCAGTAATAGCATTTTTGCTAGCTGGGTAACTAGCTCACAATGATAATCCTGTTAAAGGCACAGTCAGTAAAATTATTCATTCATTCATTCATTTTCTTAACCGCTTAATCCCACTAGGGTTGCGGGAAGGCTGGAGCCTATCTCAGCCGACTCTGTGCGAAGGCGAGATACACCCAGAACAACTCGCCAGTCCATTGTAGAGCCAAAACACACAAACATTGACACACCTATGGGCAATTTTAAACAACCAGTCAGTCTATTGTGCGTGTCTTTGGAATATGGAGGAAACCTGAGTACCCGGAGGAAACCCACACAAGCATGAGGAGAACATGCAAACTTCACAGAGAAACGCCTTTCTCGAGGACGGAACTCGAACCCAGGACCTTCTTGAGCCGGTAGATGTTAGAAAGCAATGGCAAGGGGCGGTAGGTGATGATGTCATAGAGTGACATCATGACAGAATGTGTAGGTCAATCAGTAGATAGTGAGTCATGTGACACATTGGCAGTACATTGTGACAGGGAGACAGAGGGCTAGATGAACGCTGAGTCCCCTAGGTAGAGCATTGCTAAGTGGTCTATCCCATGACTAGTATATAGGAATAATAAAGCAATTAAACATATACAAATTTCTTCCAATTTCAAATTACTGACTGTATTCTTGCTTGTTTTCCAACAGTCTGTGGTCCTCACATTGATATCCGGAATGAAATTAGTGAGTTCAAGAAGCTGGAGAACTGCACGGTGGTGGAGGGCTACCTACAGATACTCCTGATAGTCGATAAAAACCACAACCTTTATCAGGAGTTTCGCATGCTTAGCTTCCCCAAACTCACCATGGTCACGGATTACCTACTGCTGTTTCGCGTAGCCGGCCTTGACAGTCTCAGCACGCTCTTCCCTAACCTCAGTGTCATCCGAGGACGCAACCTCTTCTACAACTACGCCCTGGTGATCTATGAGATGACCAGCCTGAAAGACATTGGTCTGTACAACCTGAGGAACATCACGCGAGGGGCCGTTAGGATCGAAAAGAACCCAGAGCTGTGCTATCTCGACTCGGTGGACTGGTCTCTTATTATGGATGCAGAGTTACACATTTCAGGAAACAAGCAGTCCAAAGAGTGTGGTGATGTGTGCCCTGGCATTATGGAGGACAATCCTCAGTGCTTCAGGACCATCTTTAACAACAATTATAGCTACCGTTGCTGGACTTCCAGTCACTGCCAGAAAGGTAAGATTGATGGTTTATTGCTTTATATATATATATATATATATATATATATATATATATATATATTTGTGTGTGTATGGTTTTGTTGGACTTGAAGGTCCAGGATTGCTGAGCTCTGCTGGGAAATATGCCTTGAAACACTTCTTACTTTATCAGTGAACACTTCTTACTTTATCAGCTGTCAGTAATGAATAGCTTGCCGGTAATATGAAACGCTGTGCTAATCCAAGTTATCTTAGACTCTGCTCATCTGTCACATGGCACATAACTCATTCCGTAGTCGTTTTTATGACCCAGGACCTGGAGCGTGTGTGTGTGTGTGTGTGTGTTTGTGTGTGTGTGAGTGTTTCAGTGCACAAATAGAATATTTTTTCATTTATGCAAGTCGGTTATTAACTTTGTAGCTTCCTGATGATCTGGTATGCATGGCTTATTGTGCAACCACTGAGCTACTCACTCATTTGCCAAACCACATAATCCCAATAGAATCATGGGGAGGCTGAAGCCCATCTCAGCCTAAACAAATCACCAGACCATTACACAGCCAACATCCACTCAACCATTCACACCCACACTCATACCTAGGGGCATTTTGGAACAGCCAATTAGCCTAATGTGCATGTCTTTGGACTGTGGGAAGAAACAAGAGTACCCGGAGGAAACCAATGCAAGCTTAGAGAGAACATGCAAATTCCACACAGAAAAGCCCTCGTCGAGCCCAGGACTCAAACCCAGGACCTTCTTGCTGTGAGGCAGATGTGCTAAGCGCTACATCACTGTGCCACCCATAAGCTGAACCATTGCTGCACATTTTTTATATTCTGGCTGAGGAGTTTGTTTAATTTTGTAGGAAGTGTTATATAACTAATAGAAGGTCCTGGGTTTGAGTTATCAGTTCGGCTTGGGCGTTTCCGTGTGAAGTTTGCATGTTCTCCCTGTGCTTGCGTGGGTTTCCTTTGCGTACACCGGTTTTCTCCCAAAGTCCATAGCGGTATATGGCGGTTCCATATTGCCCCTAGATGTGAGTGTGAATGGTTATGTGATGCCCTGTGATGGGCTGGTGAGCTGTTCAGGGTGTACCTGCCTTTGCAAGAGATAGGCTTCAGCCTCGTTATGACCCTAGTAAATAAATAAAGATGTAAGAGAGTTATAATAACATTAGAGTAACTACTCCAGTGTTACTCGAACTGTCCTGGAGGTCTCCCTGACAGTTTGAGTGTTATGGAGTTAATATTTGGCGAGCCTTATCGACGTTCCATTGACTTCGGACCAATCTGTCATAAAACTCCGGGACAATAGTTAGGGATGGTAGACTCATTATTTTCTCTCTAAGACACAGAGATCTCTATGACCTTTGGTGGCACTCGGCTAGAAAATGTTTGTGGCGAACAGCGTGACAGTTATGCCGTTTCTAAATTACACACTGTCCTGCAAAAAAAGCAGTGTTCTTTACTGCCATTAGAATTCCTTACCAGCACACTGTATTTTCAGTCTAACACACCTCAATCTGCATGCCTTTATTTATGGCTGCTTCACATTAATAGATGCCAGCACGGCTCCTCACATCTGGCTGAGGGTTGTCTTGGAATGTCTGGGAAATTTGTACGTTGTGTGCCCTCTTTTCCGTCTCTGAAGTGCATGAGAATGCTGGGAAAAGAATGGTGAGGGAGATGTCTGGAGCTTGTTCCCAACCTTGGTCATCAGGGGTGCTTTTCAGGTTTTTTCATGGGCTAGGTGAACTGAGACCTGCCTCTACTCCTCTTTTGCCCCTGAGCACATATATATTGTAAACTTTTCTTTCATTTATTCATTCACTTTCTGAATCGCTTTATTATACTAGGGAGGCTGGAGCCTATCTCAGCCGACTCCGGGTGAAGGCGAAGTACACCCTGAACAGCTTGCCAGTCCAGGGCAACGCACACAACTATTCACACTCACACCTTGGGGCAATTTGGAACAGCTAATTAGCCTGATGTGCATGTCTTCTGTCTGTGGGAGAAAACTAAAGTACCCAAAGGAAACCCACACAGGCACACAGAAACATGCTCACTGAGCCCTCTCTCATCACTGTGAGGCAGACATGTTAACCACGATGCCAGAGCTGGTGAGTATAAGGGTAATCGGTGTTGTCGGATTGGCTAGGAACAGCATAATAGCTGTAGGGTTTTTTTTTTTTCCAGTGAACCCCCTGTGTGCTGATCCTGGCAGTTAGCAGCAGTCCTTGCTAGACATGTCAGCACCTGTTTCCCTGCACACCTGTTTGGTATGGTAATGTTGTGTCTGAATAGTAAGTCTTTAGGGGCTGTGTGAGTCATCTATATCCAAGGCTCCCTCAGCACCACCTAAAAACAAAGTAAAAGGCAGGAAGGCACAACAGCAAGGACCTGCAGAAAGTACTTCTTAATTCGTAGGTGTAGTGCTTGATTTACTGGAAATGCTCATCATCCCCACCTGTCTGAGGGCATTTCTGCTCTGTCCTGGTTTCCCCACAAAGCATCAAAAGGGATGCAAACTTTGTTTTGGGAAGTGACACCACAGGCTTTATGCTCAGTGTGCTGACTCTAGGCTCAATTGCTGTTGAGGGAAACAAAAAGCAGGTATAAGAGATGAAGTTGCTGAAGGAGGGGAGGTACACAGCACTTCCCAGACATATTTACCCTGTAGTTATGCTAAAGTGAAACAGACGTGAACTCAAACAAGAACATCAAAAGACGACCTTGAGGTTTCAAAGAGAAAGATACGTTTTAATGGGATCAGGCCAAGCCAGTGATGTGCAGCTAGGAATCCGGACCAAAGTGGGACAGGGTGGGCGGTGCCTGTCGAAGGTGTCTATGTTGGCGTGTTGTAGGCTGTGCTGCCTCCTCAGTGGCACTCCTTCCAACCTATATAGTGCTCTTTAAAAGGCAGATCCTTCCCACTTCTCTCTCTTCACTCCTCCCACCTTGTCCACATAATTGCCTTGTTTTTCTTGAGCCCAGATGTTTCTTCAAGGGCACACAGTGGTTTTGTAGTCAGCCTGGAGATGGCTTCTATCCGAGGGTTATGCTCTCTAATTATGCCACAGAGAGATGCTGTCCTCTACCACTCTTTCAGCTCGCTGTGTTTTTTTTTTTTCCCTTTGCATGCATGTGTTCATGAGTGAAATGGGATGTGGGGTGTCTACTCTAGATCTATTGTGTTTAGTTTAAACATTTAAAGCGTCAGATCATGTTCCTGTGCTTGTCCTAGCTTGTGCTCCTGTTTCTTTATTAGATTAGGGTCTATGTGTGGTGTCTGATACGTGTGTGTGTGTGTGTGTGTGTGTTGTCTAGGTATTTATCACATTGTGAGAACAAAATCTATTAGTCATAATATAATAATAATAATAATAATAATAATAATAGTAATGAGTTAGGTGAAGGTTAGGGTAAGTCTCCAGGAAATTCATGTGTCTATGTATTGTACCCTGAAGTTATGGAAACTGTCTGTGTGTGTGTGTGCGTGTGTGTTTGTGTGTGTGTGTGTGTGTGTGGTTGTGTGTGTGTGTGTGTGTGTGTGTGAAGCACCTCTTCGTTTGAGAGTTTGATCGAGCGGTACTCATTGTCCGTGGGCTGTCTGGTCTTCATTTGTTTGTTGTTACATAAAACTGCAATTAAAGTAATGTCTCCTCTCTGAACCTGGTCATTAGGACAGGAGGGATCATCGTCTTTTATGAGGCTCTCAATATTACAGAACCCATTATATCAGTTTTTTATGCATGGAATGTTTCTTTTTCCTTTAATACAGACTACGATCCTTTCCAAGGCAAGTCCTTAACTGAACTCTCGATGGTCTCGGCGGTTGGAATAGTTGTGCATGAGAAGGCGTGTTGGTGTGGAAATGTGCATTTGTATGTAGATCGATATGAGCAAGAGCTCTGAGAGGAAAATGTCACAGAAATGTCAAGCACACCTTCCACAGCACAGAGTTTATCAGTGTGTGTGTGTGTGTGTGTGTGTGTGTGTGTGTGTGTGTGTGTGTGTGTGTGAGTAAACCTGCATTTCCGCTTTTTGTCCTTTGCTCCATCCTTCCTGCTGTCATTTACCTCCTGCTCTTTCATATATCTCTCTTACTGTTCCCTCCTGACAATTTTACCCCCTACCACAACTGCTGTAGTTATCAGACCCTGTTAAAGAGTAACTCTGGTGCCCTTTTATCAGTTGTTACACTGCCATGTTTAAACACCATTGCTGCACACCTTGATGTATCCACTTACAAAGGTTCACCCACCAGTTCTTTTACCAATAAATGTTGTTACAGTGTTGAATAACTGTGTTAGACAATACCAGAGTGTCAAATAACGAGGTTAGCACATTTTTAAGTTTTCCTGGCTGTAAACACAAGGTTTTCACCCATTTTTTGGGTGCATCACGATATGCTTGGCCTTCTGATGAGCTGGCCTTCCACCTCTGCCCACCCCCATGCACAGTGCTACCTCAGTCCATCCTGGTTTGCCTCTCAGCTAACTGAATGTGGAGCTTTCAGGTTACCAATCAGAGCAGAGTAGGCACAGATAGCGGAACTACCATAAATGAGAGGAGGAAGCCAAACAGGCCATCCAGCACACACACTCAGAATCAGCATTTCACAGGGAGGTGGGGAAGCAGCTTCCTGAAGGATTGCAGAGTTTTTTGGATGAGGAATCATACTTTGGTCCTCCATTTGGTGTCTGAAATGAAAAATAAACATGACCATGAGTATAATATTTGACCTTTAAGCTCTACAAAGCTACATGTATTTTAGTCATTTTTAAATCTCCAATAAATCCTTAAATTTTTTTAAATCCCAGAAACGTATTTGTATCATCAGTAAACATAATAGCAGCAAGTCTTTGACAGCTTGTGCTTTCTCTCTCTGTTTTTTTCCCCCTGTATGTGTATAAATATGTTTCAGTTTAGCACTGGATAGAAGTTAAAAGTTACAAGTTCACTAACCCAGTGTGGAAAAGGACTTTTGGGAAGCTTATTTGCTTGTATGCAGTGGTAACGGCACTCACGCACCAAGTCTGACTTTAGACAAAATAGTCATATGAAATCAAACAGGTCATTAAATACATGTCTTCTCATTAGTCTTTATAAACCACGAATGAAGTTTGGTGCAGTGAAAAAATAAAGACGGATCCGTCAACAAGCGGAAATTGCCAGCAAAACAGGATTAGCCGTGAGCTGAGATACAGCTGAGCATCTATATTTCACCTGCGAACACACAACACTATGAGAACGTTTTACTTTCTTGTTGCCCAGCATCCTGTCTTTCAACTCTTGAATGAGATTATGAATCTTTTGCTGTTGTCTTCAGGTATAAGAGATGAAGAGATGTATGTGCATACACGGTGTATGCATTTGCATCACAATTTCATATGGTATCATGTGAGTAACAGCCTTAATGCATGCTTATAATCTGTTTTATAATCTATCAGTCAATTAATCCATCTATCTATGTAATTCCGCACCGTAGGGTACTTTGGGCCACTTTTGTGCATTGCTGCAACATGTGTTTGTACCTAAGTGTGTTGTAAGTCTTCTGCAGAACATATTCCCTGTGACGAACATCCATTTACACTCACATGCACAACTAGTTTAGCCACTTGACCTAATGTGCATGTTTTTTGGACCTTGGGAGGAAACTGGAGCACCCAGAGGAAACCAGGCATGGGGAGAACGTGCAAACGCCACACAGTATCATCCTCAATGACCATGGGACTTGAACCCAGTACCTTCTTGCTACGAGGAGGACATGCTAACCATTATGTCACCCTGCCGCCTCATGCTTATAATAATTTAATAATACAGACAGTTTGCTGCTGTAAAATAATCTACTCAAAATGCGAACGCATCTAAATGTAGTTTTAGACGCCAAGAAGTGAGTCACAGGTCATGTGAATTGAAAAACATGACCTACACAATAAACATTATGTCTCCATTTTTTAATTTTCATTGTTTGGTGCCGGACCTTGTTTGATGTTAAATGTCTTTGAAGAAGTTTTACTTGGCGCTCAGTCCTAAAGCATACTTCCTAACTCTCAGGAAAAAAAATAAACCTATAGAAATTCATGAAAGCAAAGTAAAAAAACATTCAAACCATCTTAAAAGATTTTAAATCTCTTTGTTTTCTCTTATTTAATATTTATAGATATACAATAAACCCCCTGCTACTACCTGGTCTTTATAATAAAACTCTACATTTGTGATTTTGAAAGTTTCCCAGTACATGCTGTTGTCACAGTCTGACTCACGTCCATGATCAGTCCTTGTTTGCAGGTATGTTAATAAATGGTGAGAATAAGAGGTATTATTATTCATTAAAGAGATTTTCTCATTTCCGATTGGTGGAAAGCCATCAAATAATTCTTGGTATTGCATCACTGCCATCGGATAAGGTGAATGATTATTGCATGATGGGTGACACATTGGCGCATGGGTTAGCACGTCTTCATCACAGCAAGAAGGACCTGTGTTTGAGTCTTGGGGGCGACAAGGGCGTTTCTGTGTGAAGTTTGCATGTTCCTTCCTGTGCTTACATTGGTTTCCACCACGTACTCTGGTTTCCTCCCACAATCCAAAGACATGCACATTATGGTAACTGGCTATTCCAAATTGCCCCTGGGAGTGAATGAATGTGAATGGTTGTGTGTGTTGGCCCTGTGATTGTGTGGTGAGCTGTTCAGGGTGCACCCTGGCTTCACCCAGAGTTGGCTGAGATAGGCTCCAGCCTCCCTGTGACCCTGAGGATAAAGCAATTCAGAAAATAAACAAATAAATAAATTACTGCATGATGGCAACATAGTAACATTGTTGTTTACTTTACACAGAATGAATAATAAAACCATTATAGAGAGGTATAGTGGTAAGCATGTTCACCTCACAGCAAGAAGGTCATTGGTTCGAGTCCAGGTCACAGGTATTTCTGTGTGGAGTTTGCACGTTCTCCCTGTGCTTGTGTGGGTTATCGCCTGGTTCTCCGATTTGCTACCACAGTCTTTTGAGCTGTTCAGGGTGTACCCCGCCTTCTCCTAGTGCCAGCTGAGATAAGCTCCAGGCTCCTCAATACCCTAGTAGGATTACTGTAAGTGTTTCGGCAAGAGTGAGTGAAAATTAAACACTTAAAGAATTCAGCTTTTGTATAATATGGATAATTATTTGGTCTTGTAGGGTGTAATCCGTCTCTGCTGATAACTACCCATCGACTATACAGTTTTCTGTATCATACTTCACCTCATTCAGTAATTGTTTAATAATTAATACGTGTGCACATGTTTGTTTATGTGTATCTGCTCTGTGGACTGGCTTTATTTGGGCCTTGTGTTCCAGACAGGCATGTTGTTAATCCAACCCTGACTGGGAGACAGGGAATAAGAAAGGCAAGAGGCAGAATGGAGGGTCAGGCATTTTGGTGATGAGCTTCAAGGTCTCACGAGAGCCTCAAGGTCACACTGTCCAACACTCCTCAGGGTTACTCCAAAAGGAGATTTACCCCACCAAACACCGACAGTTTGGCTCTCGCTTGCATAGCTGACATTTTTCACATTCCTCAGCAGCGGGACACAATACACAGACTGCAATGATTTGGAAAAATACCGAAAAGTCCTGAATTCCCGAAGCTGTTCGCCTCACCCACAGCTGCTCTACTGTAGTTTCTCCTGTCAGCGTTGTAACAAAAGCGACTGCCTGTTTCCAACACTTGTGTGGAGTTTTATCATTTTAGCTTAATGATAGTTAAGACCAGCTAGTGAGTAGCGTCTGCATCTTGTTAAAGGTTTGTGCAATGCACATTCTCATCGGCTGGGTCAAGGTTGTGTTGTGGTAACTGGTCATGAGGACTGCAAGGTCAAATTTCTCCACTGGGGAAAAACTTGGCCTGTCTGTCTGTCTGTCTGTCTGACTGTCTGATTGTTGTTTTCTTCTGAAATCTGCCCCGAATTTGTGTGCCAAAAGAAGGAGCTGACAGCACCGATAGCAGCCCTTATGAAAGAGAACTGAGGAAAAAGAGGGATAGGCCACTATGCCCTTTGAATAAACTTTGCATCTGGAGTATGCCTTCAACATTATATGTTTGAGAAGGGTGTCTGATGTGTCTTTGTGTTTATTGTGATTAGGGAAACTGGTGAACAGAAGGATGTCTATTAGAAATAATGTACGTGTGTAGGAGTTTCATTACGCATGAGCTTCTACAATTATAGTCTCTACTACAGTGAGTGCATGAATGAGACAGAACTGCACAGCGGTGTTGTTTCTGTATGTGTAGGCATAGGCACGTACAGGCACTGTGGAGTCCTTTGAAAAGTGGATGTTCGCCAATTTTTTGGGGGTTCTTTTTTTGTAGGTGGGTGTATATGTGTGTATGTGTGTGCATGTGCGCGCGTGTGGGGGGCACATATTTTTTCATACCATCACTTTTCTTAAGCAGCATAATCTAACCAGACATGTGTGGGTGGCTTTATGTTTGCTCTGAGTTTTTGGGAGATCTGCATAAAGAAAACCACTGAGAACAGATGACAAGACGACTTGCCTCACAGTCGAGGTGGCAGAACGCAGTGCTCTCCTCTGGGTACGTTAACTTTAGCCATGACTCAATACATCTATTGTCAAACCAGAACAAAGCGCAGAGCAGAGAGAGAAAACTGAAAGAGATGAGGAAAGTAGAAAGCCCATGGACAGACTTCCTTATTCTTTTTCCTAAAGTCTAGTTGACTAGCGGTGTTTTGAGGCTCTTCACAGAAGATATCAATCAGAAGTGGGAGAAAGGAGCTTGTCCTGTTGTGTAAATCCCTGCACTATCTAGGTCACTTGGACGTCACATCTCATCTCACATTATTGAACCACTTTATCCTTTATTACGGTCGCTGAGAGACTGAAGCCCATACCAGCCAACTCTGGGTGAAGGTGGGGTACACTCTGAACAGCTCACCAGACCATCACAGGGCAACACAGACACATAACCATTTACACTCAGAGCTAGGGGCAATTTGGAACAGCCAGTTATCCTAATCAGCATGTCTTTGGACTGTGGGAGGAAACCGGAGTACTCGAAGGAAACCCACACAGAACATGGAGTTTGCATGTTCTCAAAGGTACATAACATCGTATGGTGTATATACCTTCATACATGCCATTGTACAGTCTACATAGCTGTCGTATACAAGTTTATAAGATCCATGTTGCGCAGTGTGGTTTGTAATGATCTTATAACATTGCTGAAATCGAGAGGTCTGTCGAATTCTTTACTCATGGCTGATAATGTAAGGTAAATAACAGAACTCTTATTGTTACATTTCTTGAAATTCACATCCTTACATCCTGCAAGTCTTGAGTAAATCTTTTGACTTTAAACTGATCACAAGTCAGAAATTTGCACCTAACCACAAGCCTTAATGAACAACAAAGCATCTGCATAGAAATTATGGGATGTCGGATAACTGTCAGCAAAAATAGACAAAAAAAGTCTTACAGGTTATTATTGTACAAGCTTACGTTCGTATTTTCTCGTGTGTTTGCAGCAGTTTTGCTATGAGAACTGTCCATTTTTATGTGCTTACTGTAGAAGAGTACTTACTCCCTAACGGCAGCTGTGATGAAATCAGTGAAAAACACATGTTTGCTCGAGGTGTAAATGGGACTGCAGATTGGCTCGGGTACAAAGGCTTTTTCTGCTTGATTGGGTTTATTGGCTTGTGTGAGCTGTCGATCTTATCAGTCAGAGGGCAGTACAGGGATGCTTGTGCAGCCAGCACAGTGATGTAGCGGTCCATTTAAATGGTGATATAACAGTCTGGTGTGGTTATTACACCTCTGACATATGTGTTAGGTTGAATTTAAGTCTTTTAGCTCGTGGCCAGAACAAATGACAAACCACTTTAACACGGACCTACTCATTTTTCTCCCTTTATATCTCAAGCTTTAGTACAAGTTCACACCGTTTTTTCTCATGGGTGTGTATGTGTGTTTGGAGGGGCAGTGTAGTGTCACTTCTTTTTGGCAGAAATAAAGGCAGATGCAGTTGCAGATAGCACACACAGACAGTCCAAAAACAATCTACAATAATAGTCAGAGTTTATTTTATCAGGCAGATGAGGTACAACAGTCATCAAAAACAAGAAGGTAGGCACAAATCAAAACACTGAGTGCAAACAGGATAAACAGAGGTTTGGAATGCTTTGTTAATGAGACACAGAAGCAAAATTTCACACTGAGCATGTGCAAACAGTCCTTATATAGAGTACGTAATTAGTGGAATGGGAACCAGGTGCGCAGAGCATGTGACCGAGTCATGTGATGAGTGTCAATAATCAGGTGACTGAGATCAGTGAGGTGCATGCTGGGAACTGTAGTGTGAGTTTTGAGTGTGCCGTGAGGAAGCTGTGACATGCATGCTGTCTAGAGTAGTGTGTTTGCACTGAAGTGGTGATTGATTGACCCGCTCTTTACACACACACACACACACACACACACACACACACACACACACACAGAGAAATCTGGGGAAATACTACTTCCTGGCTCCTGAGTGGCCCAGACTCAGAATCTGTTTCTAGCTCTCTCTCTCTCTCTCTCGCTCTCGCTCTCGCTCTCGCTCTCTCTCGTACTTGAGTTTGTGTGTGTGTGGTATATAGCATTGCAAATTTGATTACGTGCTACTTCTCGTAGTCCTCCTTCCCCTTGTAGTGTAGAATGCAGCTGCTGTGTTGTTTCCAGCTTAAACAATGAGAGTGTTATTAACTGCACATTGAACCCAGAAAAAAAGAAAAAACCTTTTCCCCAAGGTATAAAAACATGGCCATGTGTAGCATACAGTTCCATACCATGCACAGATGTTGCACTGCATGTATAGCTGTAATGTATGGGAATCCGTAACTGAAATAAATATATATGTCTGTTACTTATTTCGTTATAATAATTTTAATAAACTGTTTCTGTGCTTTGATGCAGATCACATAGTTTTTCCTATGGAGCTATAATTATCATGCCAGTCATAATGAATGAAAAAGGACTTGTGTGTCAGAGGTGCAGTTTGCTGAGGCTTGTCCTAGAGCCTACTGGATTGTTGTTTTCCTAAAAGCCACATAAACCCACTCGCTCCCGCTTTGAAGTCCTCTCGGGTTCGGAAAAGGAAGCGACTCATAACAGTAATGGTGATCCTGTTGCACGCTGCAGCAATGTTAATACCCCCCACCCACCCTTTCCCCCTTTGTTTCTTCTCAGAATGAAGTGAGCAGGAAAGTCTTATTGTTTCCTTTCGGTTACAATTACATGCCACTTGGTAGCACATTCTACCAAAGGAAAAAAATCTGAAGAGAAGCCATGTGTGAAGGATTGACTGTGCACTGTGCACATCTCTGTGTTTTAGAGCAAAATACAACTCGCTGTTTGTGTGTTTTTTTTCTGTCTTGTGGTAGATGAGGCCTATGGTTGTGTACTCTATATGATTAAAAGGGTGTGGGTGTATGTATATGTTTATAAACCAACATTTAGGTGTCTGTTTCTTAAAGACAAAAATGTTGACAAGTTGCAGTCTCTGCTGAATGAAAGGAAGACCATCATTACAAAAACAAAAACCCCTATAACCCTGTGTATTTACTCAGTGAACAAGAAAATCTAGCTAATAGATCATAAAAAGAAGAAAAAAGAAAACAGAAAGCTGTATGTTTCACGATTCATCATCCTGCAATCTGGTTGTTTTATCATATGCAGGATCTGGTTGTGTGTTTGTGTACATGGAATTTCTCACATATATTAAGGTATTTGAATGAGCATTTTTTTCAAACACATGGGACGGTACAGTCTAGTGTAGCTATTACATCTGCCTCACAGCGAGAAGGTCTTGGGTTCAAGTCCTGGGCATGGTGAGGGAGTTTCTGTGTGGAGTTTGCATGCTTTTTTAATTTTCCTATTAATATACTGTATTAATCCCACACTGGAAATTTGGTTCTGCATTTAACCCATCCAAAGTGAGCACACACACTCAGAGCAGTGGGCTGAGAGCACAGAGAGCAGTTGGGAGTTAGGTGCTTTGCTCAATGGCACTTCAGCCATGAAGGTGGAGGAAGGGAAGGTGCAGCTCTCTTCCTCTGCAGCCAGACATTTTTCTTGCTGGTTTGGGAATTGAACCAGTGACCTTGTGGTCACAAACCCGCTTCTCTAACCATTAGCCCACAGCTGCCCGCCCCCCATCGTTCTTCTTGTGTTTGTGTGGGCTTGTCCACTGTTGCCACTGGTTACTATGGTTTCCACCTTCAGTCCAAACACATGCATGTTAGGCTAATTGGCTGTTCCAATTGTCCCTAGGTGTGAATGTAAGTGGGAGTCATTGTGTATGTTGCAGTGTGATGGTCTGGTGAGCTGTTCAGTGTTTACTTCACCTTCACCCAGTGTCGGCTGAAATAGATTCCAGCTTCCCTGCGACCCTAGTTGGATCAGCAAATTGATGAATGAATTTCTCAAACATTAAATTACACACATAAACACTATGACTATGGCTGAAAAGGTTCCATAGTCAAAATCTTTTTGTTTACTTCTCCATAAGACCACCCCTCTCGTCCCCCAAATGCCTGAGTGTGTGGCTGTCAGCACCTGGTCGAACAGGAACAGGTGGTAGTGGGCACTTGCTGTGTCTCCCCCACGGCAAGTGAACTGCTTCTTGGCTGCCTTCTGGCTCTTGTAGGAATTACCAGTTGGCACACTGGCCTGGTGAGGTTTTGCCAATGGTGCAATGTGCCATCTCTTTTCACACTTTCAACATCCACTGTCCTTTCAACATGTTCCCTTAATTTAAATTCTTCTATAGTTCTTAAAATGTTTTCCTGTACCTCTGAAACAGAATGAAAGTAAAGGAGCTTATGCTAGCTCGCTAACTAGAACAGAACGCAACTTTGTTTTTCAAGACCAGTCTTCGGCTACTGAGTGGCACTTCGACAAGGTGCGTGACTATCAACCAGGAGATTGCAAGTTCGAAACCAGGTTGGTGCCACAGCCATCTGTGACCAAGAATCAGTGGGAGCTAATTGGCCGAGCTCTCATGGGAGGGAGGGATGGCATACGCTCACTTCCCTGTCACTCACAGTGATCACCAGCCTATCATGGGTGTCTTTGAGCTCATTCGTACAAGAGGGTTGGATATCGCTTTCCCTCCGAGTGTGTTAGGTCACCCCCAAATTCGCAGTTCGAAAAGAGGTGGGTGGCAGCATTGCATGTTACGGAGGGGCATGTGCATACTTACGCCCATCCCTGGTTGGTGGTGGTCATGTGATAGGGAAGGCAATACTTGACGGGTGGGAATTGGTTCTGAGTTAAATTAGGGGGGATAATGTGGGTGGGGACCACAGTGTTCATCACATGCTGCGATACAAGTATGAGACCTTTTATGATTTCACATTCATCAACATGGAACTTTTTTATTTATAAGTAAAGGAAACAGATATGTTCTAATAGGATAGAAAAATATGCGAAATAAAAGTTCAGCTTGCCATTAGAAATGCCATCTAATAATCATCTTTATTATAAAGCAGCAACAGTATGTGTAGTCTGATTGCTCGACACGCAGGCAATAAATCATGTATGGACCAGTGTGTATCGCCCTGTACCTTAGGAGTTAAATAAAGTGTGTCTCTGGGACCGTACTCAGACTGTCTGCCTGTAATTCTATAATCAGCAGCTTAAAATGTTGCAGTGGTCTGGGTGTGGGGCCGGTGTTGTAGTGATTGAGGTGCTGGGCTCATGATCGAGAGGTCATGAATTTGAATCCAGTCAGACCCCCACCATGCTAAGACCCCTGGCTAAGATCTCAACCATAAGTGTGTCTTTGTCCACCCAGCAATATAAATGTACCGGTAACAATACTGGAAAGGTAAACTGTGATGATGAACTAGCATCCCATCCAGGAGGAGTTGAACTTTAATTCACTTCAATGAATCATGTACGGTCCAGAGTGTATCGCCCTGCAACTTAGCCATTAGCTTGCTGCACTGTGTGCTATGATCTTTAGCAGGTTCCTTGGGAAGGAAAACAAGACTAAAGCTACCTGTCATAAATGCACACGGAGACAAGACATATATGCTAATTAAGGAGTTTATTGTGGATTGGCAACCCAAGACATACAGCAAAAGAAACACAAACTAAAACAAGTAATATGCAGCCATAACCAAGTACAAACGAAGAAAAAAAGCCCCTACCCTAAAACAAAGAAAGAAAGAAACAAAAAAAAACCCTAAGAACATGAAATGAAGACTCCTTGTGCAGAAACAGGCATGTAACAGCACCTCAAGTAAATTAAAAAAGGCTGCCATTTTAAAATGCCATATAATACACTATTTAACTACTTAACCTTGTTTGCTCAGTCTGTACAGAGAAATTACTGCTCTTGGTTTCCTTTCAGCTTATTCTATACAAGACCTCAGGCTTTACAGACCAAGCAAATTAGGCTAATAAGCAGTTTCTTTGTTTTGTATTTATGTAATTGTTGTTATGTATACTATCTGCTGTAGTCTATCAGTACTAATTAGGGCTGGCAGGTATGGCCTAAAAAAATTATCACAATATTTTCTGGCATTTGCACGATAGCAATATTTATCACAATATACAGTATTATTAAATAAGTAGAAGTATATGAATGTTCACCCGTAACCTCCTACTCGTACTCCTCCACCTCCTCCGGTCCAGCAGTAAGATTATAATATAGCAGTACGCCTAATGTTTGAAGACTCTTCTCAGCTGTTCATTTCTGAAGACAAATTATTTTTCCCCTAAATCACAATACTCACGATATTTAGTTGATTGACGATATAAAAAGTCATATCATGATAATAAGTTATTGATATATTGCCCAGCAGTAGTAATGCTACTAGATTTGCCATCGTGACTGATGATGACTGAGGCATTAAAATAAAACGTGCAAAAATATACGTTTTAAATTCTCACTCACTCACTTGCTGAAACGCTTAATCCTGCTAGGGTTGTGGGGAGGCTGGACCCTATCTCAGACAAGCACTGGGCAAAGGCAGGGGCCAGACCACCACAGGGCCAACACACGCACACACACACACACACACACACACACACACACACACACACACAGCCATTCACACACCCACACCTAGGGGCAATTTGGAACAGCCAATCAGCCTGTGCATGTCTTTGGACTATGGGAGGAAACCGGAGTACCTGGAGGAAACCCACACAAGCACAGGGAGAGCATGCAAACTCCACTCAGAAACACCCTCACCGAACCTAGGACTCAAACCTACGACCTTCTTGCTGTAAGGCAGATGTGCTAACCACGTTTAAATCTTGTTATATTGATATAATAGAATGGAATGATGTTTTGTATGAGCTTATTGTACTGCTGTTTTCTTTTAAATTAAATTATTTTAATTAATTGTAACTTAATTATATTCTTGCATCATATTTTAGGTAATATTTAGCATAAGATCCAAAAACTAAAATGGATAGTTGCAGCCATGAGCACCAATATGGTGTTAAATTACTTCTTTTTTTTTTTTGCAGCTAAGAGGATGTAGTCTATGTTTGCTGTACATGTAGCTTTACAAACACAAACACAGACGAAAGCCCATTTTACACAGAGGTCCCTCAATATTTCCGTAAAGAAGACAACCTCGTTATGTCGGCTCTGATTGTTAGCACTGAACCGAACAAGCCAGCATAAAGGTGCCCCACTTTGCGTTTCAAGCAAAGTTGTTGAACAATGTTTATGTGTAATATATATGATATGGGAAGCGTTTTGAGTCAGAAAGGCATGCGGACCTTACCCACTGTACATGGAGACATTTCAATTGATGCTGATCTTAGAAAAAAGAATGTCAATGTCAAAAATATCACGCCCCTGTACCGCCATGCTGGCTGTCCCTTTCACACAGACAGCCTTGAACAGGCTGTATAAAAGGGGCTAGAGAGAGAGAGAGAGAGAGAGAGAGAGAGAGAGAGAGGTATGTCTGAGAAAGAAGTGCTGTACCCTTAGTGTAAACACACACTTTCACCCACTGCTGTCAGCCTGGTCAATTTCTGTGGCAGATCATCAAGCATCATGCCTGCGTCCATTGCCTGTATTCAGGCCAAATGTGGCTAAGAGCTTCTTTGTTTCCCGTCACCTTGTGTGTGGTCTGTTTGCCGCCTGCTTATGTGGCACAATTCCCTCATGTGTGATTGGAAATGGCTGCTGAAGGTTAACAGTTCAAACAGTACCCAGAAACAAAGCAGTACCTCACTCAGACATGCTTACATTGCTAATGAGGAATGAAATGTGGACCAGCTAGCATTGTTCATGCTAGATTTCACTGGTTGTTAGCCATGTTGGCAATTTTGGACATTTAGTGTTCCTTTAGTAAGCACTCACACAGTTTACAGTTCTTTTAGAAACAGTTCACATAAGCCCAGTCGGAAGGCTCTCTTGCGCTGTTGTGTCCAACTAAGCTTCCAGCTGCCCCTCTTGTGTGGCATCTGTATCCCCTTGGCGGCTATGAAGGCTAGAGTGAGCTGTCGGTGTTGGGAAAGCGGGGGCACAGGCACATTAGCCAGCTTTTCATCTCTCCTGCCACTTGTGTCGGAGAAGAGAGAGTGAGTGTGTGCTCGTACTGGTAAACACGCAGCAAAACCTTTGAAATCCCTCCTCCATCATTAATTACTCAATACCATTAAGCATGTGTGTGTGTGTGTGTGGGAGGAGGGTGGGTGTACAATTAACACAATAGGCATGGATTCCTGATGTCATTATGTGCAAAAGGGCCTGGATGTAAGTATTAGGTAAAGTGTCTCTGGGACTGTCCTCCGACTGTCCAACTGTAATTCTGTAATCAGCAACTCAAAATTTTGCAGTGATCTGGGTGTGGCACTAGTGGTGTAGGGGTTAGGGTGCTGGGCTCATAATTGAGAAGTCGTGATCTCAAATCCAGTCATACCCCCACCTTGCAAAGACCCCTGGGTAAGGTCTCAACCACAAGTGTGCCTCTGTCTCCCAGCAATATAAATGTACCAGTAAAAATACTGGTAAGGTAACTTACGATGATGGACTAGTGTACCCTCCAGGAGGAGTCGAACTCCTGGTCACTTCACACTACAGAAACCAGGATAAGAAATCTGGCCTGATGAGCTGCTAGGCTTGGGAGTAGAAACCCAACACACTTATCTTTTTACCTTGATGTGTAGGGTATCTTTGTTTTGTGAGTATAAACTGAAAATTTGTTTTGTGAGTATAAACTGCTTGTTGATACCAGAGGTCAAAAGAAAATTCGGATTAGTTTGAGTTGCCAGGAAGTATTTTAAAACTCACATCACTCTTTATGTCCATAGTGAGCCGAAAAGCATCTTAACCTACACAAAACATTGCACCCTGAGGTGGATGGGCTACAAAAGCAGAAGACCACATTGGGTTTCACTCCTGTTAGTTAAGAACAAGAAAATGAGGCTATCATAGGTACAGAATTAATGCTAATGCTCAGGTCTCACATAGCCGGTTCACACACAAGAACCTTGGCTGCAGCAATTCCATGATTATTCCAGTGGATTTTGGAGGCAGTCACTTGCATAAATATGGGTGGAGGAAATTTGCACTTTCCTGAGAAATGTTAGTATATGCGATGCATATATGCCAGCTGTCATGTTTACAGGCAGTAACTGCGATGCATGCTTGGCAGTTACTGTTCTGTGTACGTTTTTACTTCTAGTGACATCTACAGTAACATCTACTGGGCTATCTATGCTTCATGGATGCCTCCATGGTTGCAGCGGTGGAATTGATTTGGTGCTTGACACAGTAATTGTCAACATGACCAAACAATGAATTTAAGCCATGCCCTCCTGATTCTCAAGGTAGCTCCCTGGCTCTCATGTATTACAACGGAATTGCATTGTACATCATTTTATTCCTTTATCTATTGCAGGGCCAACACACACAACAATTTATACTTACAATTTGGAAAAGTCAGTTAATTTAATGTGCGTATCTTTGGACTGAACATGCTCACCGAGCATGGGACTCGAACTCACGACCTTCTTGTTATGAGACGGAAGTGCTAACCACCGTAATCACCTAAAGACTATCGTCTATCATGAAGTGAGATCGAGGCTTGAAGTGAAATGTAAGGCAAGCCTTCCAAACTCTCCTGTTACACATAAACATATTAGTATTTTCATCATCTGGTGGTTTTTACTTACATTTTCAAACACACATCCTGTTAAAATCTGTTTGATAGTTTGCATTAGCCAGTTTTAAAAGGCTGCTGTTTCACTCTGTCAAGATAGGACGTGAATCCTCCAGTTCATATAAGTCAAGTTAATGGCAATAATAACAGTATACGGATATTAAACTAACAAATCAGATATAAACTAGTGAACTTCTGAATAAAAATAATACTACGCACTTCTACAATTCATACATGATTTTGTTTACATACATCAACTAAGAGTCCATATATATATAAAAGAAAAGAATGCTGCGCCATGAATTCATTTGCAGATTAGTCCCGTATTACACTGAGAAACGTGTGTTGATCTTTTTTTACTTGTTACATGAAAAAAGGTTTATGAAACAGTAAGTTTTAGTAGAAACAGACATAAAATATTCATGCAAGCTTTTATTAAGTTTCGGTTTAATTTTCTTTCATGTCTGGTTAGTTGGAGATTAGAAAAAATATCACCTGGTGTTTCTCCAGGCTTTAACTGTAGAGTTTGGGTGAATCTGTGCCCATGATAATAAGGAACTACAAGTGTGGATTAAGCCAAAAATAAATAAGGCTTAGGCAGTATTTCTTCATTATGAATTGTGTGCAACATCTGCAGCTGCTTTCTTTTGCTGCAAGGTGGACGTGAAGGGTCTGCGGTTAAACAGAGCCAAGACACTTTTAGATAAATCACTAATCACTGGTTCATGTTTTTAAGAGTGGCAGAATTTTTTACTCTCTTATACTGTTGCTATGTTTTTTGCTTGCAGTGACTTGCAGATACTTGTACGTAAATCAATTCTGGAATTCCTTTCTCCTGATTTGCCTGTCAGACTTAATCCATGTAAGAATTATGATGTTTTGATGGTTAACATGGAGGGGAAAAACGTGCAGGATTAACATCTTTTTCTTATCAAAAGCATCTTGCCTTGTTGCTGTCTTATGATACTGTATGTTGGTGGTCTTTTTCCAGGCCTTTTTTCTCCTCCCCTCTTGTTTCCCCCTTGCACCAGATGCTTTAAGCGCAGCTGACAGAATGGCAGCCATTACTGTTAAAATTCAAAATGCTAGCATTTATACAAACATTCCCATAAAAATTTCAGAAGCCCAGCCCCAGATTTCCAAACCCAGGAAGAGAGAAGAGGATGAAGGGAAATGAGGGAATGCAGGAAGAGGAGTGATGGAGGGAGAAGAGAGTGTTTTGATTTTCGGTGTGGAATACAGAGTCCGCTTTGTTTCAGGGCACTGGAAGTGCTGCAGCATTGTAACTCCTGATGTTTTTGCCTGGCATTCACAAGTCATTCATCTTGAGTATGGAACGCTCTTTTTATGTGGGTACCATTTACCCATGTGTACTGGGATTTTAATTCCCTGTCTATCCCCGCCTTTTTTTGGGCCATGCCTTGTTTTCAAACGAGCGGCTAATTTTGTTTACATCAAAGTCATTAGAGGTGGATGACTACAGTAAGATGTTGTTTATTAGTTTAAAATCTTTGTTGACTTCCCACCCTTGCCTGTTTCCTCTGTTCTAGATTACAGCCGTTAACAGAGCATTAGCATTGTAATCCAGGCCTTGTCAATTAGATTTGCCGTGGTGTAGTAAATAATGTTTGGCCTAACCCACACTCAATAATAACCTCAACAGCTAACATAACAGTGTATTCAAACATATACCAACATGCAGTCTGTCCAAAAGATAGTTCTTCATCACACAACAGCTACCAGACAAGGAGAGTGAGAACAAACATGCGCCACGTGAGACAAATGTATCTTGTGCTATCTCATAGTTGAGATCTACCCTTTTTCATATACATGAACTCACAGTAAATAAGTTTGGTTAGTGTTCTTTTGATTGCTTCTGGAAAGAACATGCCAACGATCCCACACAACGACCAGGTTTGCCCTCTTGGACCAGATTTACTAAGCAGAGCAAATTAGCATGAGGCTTCAAACTTGAGTTTCCAAGTTGTGCAAATTATTGAACACAGAAAACTTATTTGAATCCCTAATAGACCAAGAGTCAAACAAGAGGGCGGCACGGTGGTTAGCTGTTAGTTAGTGGTTAGCATGTCCGCCTCACAGAAAGAAGGTCCTGGGTTCAAGTCCCGGGCTCGGGCATTTCTTGTGTGGAGTCTGCATGTGCTTGTGTGGGTTTTCTCCAGGTACTCCAGTTTTCTCCCACAGTCCAAAGACATGCACATTAGGCTAACAGGCTTTTCCAAATTGCCCCTGGGTGTGAGTGTGAATGTGAATGGTTGGAGCATGTTGACCCTGCGATGGTCTGACAAGCGGTTCGGGGTGTATCCCGCCTTCACCCAGAGTCGGCTGAGAAAGGCTCCAACCTCTTTGTGACCTGAGTAGGATTAAGTGGTTCGGAGGATGAATGAATGAATGAATGAATGAATGAATGGATGAATGATAGGGACTGAGAAAACGTGCTGTTTGATGATACTGAGTATCCTCTTAAATCTGCAAGTGTTGCTTTTTCCTTATTAAAATCTCCCGCTGTGGTTATAGACAGAATGAAATAATGTGCTGCCCAGTCCACTTCATGCCTCTCTGTTCTCATTCTTCTAACATATTGACTGATATGAGCCGAAAAATGGCAAAAAAAATCCCCCCACAAGACCGAGTGATAGGAAAGGAGAGGCAAGAAAATAGAAATAACAGGGAAGATATGAGACGGCTGACCAGACTCCGCTGTGCAGTTTGCAAAACAGAGCAGTGTGAATTCACCAGACCCATTGATTTATTTGCTCTCACTTTATGTGGGCGAAAGACGGCTGAAAGCACTGCAGCATCTTTCCTTCGGTGAGATGCATTTACGAAGTGCACCGTGAAACATGAACAGCGTTTTCTGCTCACACACGCACATCACAAACACACACACACACACACACACACACGCATGCACAAATCTGAACTATGCCATCTTTAAGTCATGTTTTAGAGCTGAGTTTGTTTTTTGTCCTTTACTGTTATTTCTCGGGTGGCACAGTGGTGTAGTGGTTAGCACGTCTGTCTCATAGCAAGAAGGTTTGAGTCCCAGGCTCAGTGACGTTCTGTGTGGAGTTTGTATGTTCTCCCTGTTCTCGCGTGGGCTCCCTCTGGGTATTCCGGTTTCCTCCCACAGTCCAAAGACGTACACATTAGGCTAATTGACTGTTACAAGTTGCCCCTTGGTGTGAATGGGAATATCAATGATTGTGTGTGAGTGTGTGTGTGTGTGTGTGTGTGTGTGTGTGTGTGTGTGTCTGTGTTATCCCTGCGATAATCTGGTGAGCTGTTCAGGATGTACCCTGCCTTTGCAGACTGCTGGCTGAGATAGGCTCCAGCCTCCCTGTGACCCTAATAGGATAAAGCAGTTTGGTGAGTGAGTGAGTGTTATTTCTCAGGAAAGCTCTAAAGAGTGTTGTCTCTTTCTCTTGACAATTACCATTTGTACATATGAAGTTGGGTGGGTAGAGCATTCCTCCAAGGGTGTCAGGTCAGTCCTTAAGTAAGTGGTTTAAAAGTATATGGTCAACTGGCGTCATGTCCCTTCGAGGAAGCACATGATAGACTTCACTCTACCTGATTGGCAGCAGATGTGTAATGGACAGAGGTGTCTAGTGGGTCGGACTTCTTCATCATCATCATTATCATTCATTCATTCATCCTGCATCCATGATGGATTGGGGGCCACTTTCTTGCTTTCTTGCAGTGTAAGTTTTTACCTCAAAAGGGCTGCAAGCCACCTTCAGAACCTGTTCTCCAGAACAAACATCCACTCAAACACCTTAAACAGCTCACAAGACCATTGCAGGAAACACACCCAATCATTCAATTGGAACAGCCAGTTATCCTCATGTGCATGTCTTCAGACTGGGCGAGTAAACACAAACACAGGGAGAACACGCAAACTCTCCACTCAGAAACACTCTCACCGAGCACCTTCTTACTTTGAAGCGAGATTGTTAACCACTACTGGGTGAGACTTGGTGAGAGAGATAAAGCCTGTTGGGCTTTTACATCCAAGTCTACTGGCTAACCCTCTCATGGACCCTGGACCTTGTTTTATTCTGGAGTTGCTCATGGGGAGAGGCGTCGAGCCGCTGTTGGCATCCTTGTTGACCCTCATCTCGGTGCCCATATGTTGGAATTCTCCCCATTTGACGAAAGGGTAGCCTCCCTCCAGTGCTGCAGCCCAGGCTGGACTGGCAAACTGGGGTGGTACTTCTACACCGGAGGGTGTGTTCCAGCTATCGTAGAATCACACTCCTCAGCCTACCCCAGAAAGTTTATTCAGTAGTACTGGAGAGGAGGATCCGGCCGATGGTTGAACCTCGGATTCAGGAGGAACAATGGGGTTTTCGTCCTGGCCGCAGCACTCTTGACCAGCTCTACACACTCTGCAGGATCCTTGGAGGGGGCATGGGAGTTTGCCCAACCTGTCCACATGTGCTTTGTCGACCTGGAGAAGGCTTTCGACCATGTCCCTCAGGCTACCCTTTGGGGTGTGCTTCGGGAATATGATATACCGGACGTGTTGCTATGGGCCGTTCGGTCTCTGTATTGCCAGAAGAGCCAGAACTTGGTCCGGATGTCGAATTCATTTCCAGTGGGGTTTGCACTTCGTCACCGGTTCTGTTAATAATTTTTATGAATAGAATTTCTAGGTGCAGCCAAGGCATTGAGAGGTTCTGGTTTGGTGGCCGTAAAATTTCTTCTCTGCTTTTTGCAGGTGACGTTGTCCTTTTGGCTTCATCGAGCCGGGACCTCCAGCTCTCGCTGGAGTGATTCACAGCTAAGTGTGAAGCTACCAGGATGAGAATCAGCCCCTTCAAGTCCAAGGCCATGGTTCTCAGCCGGAAAAGGGTGTAATGCACCCTCTCCCCTGAGTGAGGAAAGGATGGAGCGGGAGATCGACAGGCGGTTTAGTGCAACCTCTGCTGTAAAGCGGAGCTTGTACCAGTTCTTTGTGGTGAAGAGGGAGCTAAGCTGAAGGGCAAAGCTCTCAATTTATCAGTCGATTTACATTCCTATCCTCACTTATGGTCAGGAGCTTTGGGTAATGATCGAAAGAAAAAGATTACAAATACAAGCGCATGAAATGAGCTTCCTTCACAAGGTGGCAGGGCTCACCCTTAGAGATAGGTTGAGAAGGTCTGTCATCCGGGAGGAGCTCAGAGTAGAACCGCTGCTCCTCTGCGTTGAGCGGAGCCAGTTGAGGTGGCTCGGGCATCTGATTAGAATGTCTCCCGAACGTCTCCCTGGTGTTGTGTTTTGGGCATGTCCAACGAAGAGACCTCAGAGTTGACCCCGAACACTCTGGAGGGACTATTTCTCTCGGCTGGTTTAGGAACACCTTGCCGTTCCCCTGGAAGAGCTGGAGGAAGTGGCTGGGGAGAGGAATGTCTGGACCTTACTGCTTAGGCTGCTGCCCCCACGACCTGACCCCAGAACAAACGGAAGAAGGTGAATGAATAAATGAATGAATCTGCTGGCTAATCAGAGCCAGAGCTAATCTCAGATTCTTAAGCATGAAGTGACTAGGAGTTTAACTTGACCTGGATGGGACACTAGTCCATTACAGGTTACCTTCCCAGTAGTTTTACTAGTACCCATTTATTCTGCTGGGTGGACAGAGGCACACTTGTGGTTAAGACCTTGCCCAGGTATCTTAGCACAGTTGGGGTCTAACCTCTTGATCATTAGCCCAGCACCCTACCCACTAAACCAAAGGACCCTGGATGGGACTTGGCCAAAACTCAATGGGAAAGGGGATTTCTTTTAAATGTGTGTTCTCTCTCTCTCTCTCTCTCTCTCTCTCTCTCTCACACACACACACACACACACACACAAACACACACACACACACACACACTCTCTCTCTCTCTCTCTCTCTAGTTAATATCATGTGATACCCTTGACAATGTTTTAATAAGCTGAGAAACATAACCAGCTTTAAGCAGTGAAGCAAAAAATAATTCCGATCACGAGGGAGGCCACGGAAACAGATCCTGTTTTTATTATAAAAAATGCTTTCACTAATATTAAATAAATACAAACCTACCCAGAATGCTCTGAGCCCTTTAAGATTCTCTGTAGCTGAAGTGTAGCTGGCTATAAGACTACAGCACTTGAAGTAACCTAGGTTGCCTGGCAACATGACATCTTCCTATTCAGTGGTGTGTGTGTGTGTGTGTGTGCATGTGTGTGTGTATGTGTGTGTGTGTGTGTGTTTGTGTGTGCGTGTGTGTGCGTGTCTGTATGCATGTATGTAAAAAGGGCATTGAGGATGGCCAGTGTGACCTCTTGAGACGTGCTCTTGCATACGTGCTCTACCCAACGTTCTTCATCTCCACTATGGAGCCCCTATCAGTGCACCAGAGTGTGTGATCGGGTTGGTGGGAGTTTTGTTTTTTTTGTCTTCTGCTTTCTCGCCAGGGTAAAGCAGCCTCACTAGTAAAAAGGAAAAAAGCCAGGTGGTACTGAGTGCAGCAGACTTTCATGTCATGGCTGTCTCTGACAACGAGTGTGATATATGAGGCCAGGGTTTGCAGGGCAGGTCATGTTCCTTTAGAGAGAATGAGGGTAAGAGAGAGGTGGAGGTGTTTTGATTGAGCAAGCAAGAGACAAATCACAGCAGAAGGTGGGAGCCAACAGAGCCAAAGCATTTCATTGGGCATATCTGAAACATATGCCATATCTCCAAATACACTTGGAACCAGTGAAATTCTTGCTAAAGGTTAATGTTGAAGCATCTACAGTCATGGTACAGCATATAAAGTACAAACATAACTTTAAGTGCACTAACTTGTTTTGGTGTTTCCTGATTGGTCAGCAATATGGTCAGGTGGTTGTGCTTTGATGGATATTTCTGTAAGCCTCTATTGGAGCAATCTATTCATGCATCCTTCATTTACCATTGATTGATTTTCTGAGCTGCTTAATCCTACTAGTGTCAAGTTTAGCCTGGAGCCTCTCTTAGCCGGCTCTGGGACACCCTGATCAGTTCGCCAGTCCATTGCAGGGTCAACACACACACACACACAACCAGTTAATGTAATGTGCATGTCTTTGAACTGTGGGAAGAAAACTGGAGTACCCGGAGGAAACTCACACAAGCATAGGGAGGACATGAAAACTCCACACCAAAACACTCAAGCCCAGGTCTCGAACCCATGACCTTCTTGCTGTGAGGTGGATGTTCTAACCACTACACTACCCTGCTTCCTGGTTCAAGTGGACGGATGACTATTAACCTGGCTGTTCTTCTGTAGTGAGGAAACGCTTATGTTACCATGCATGGACACTGAATAGCACACAATAGGGAGATGGATGAAGGGTTGGATGGATGGAATGGTAGAGGAAGCAGAGGAGGTACTTGTATCCGTGGCTTTAGGCTGACTATTAATTGTATTATGCAACAATTATTTGTATTATGCAACTTTTTTTTTTAAAGATCCCATTTTGTTTTTGTTCACTGACACGCCCAGTATAAGAATCTGCTCTGGGGTTTGTTTCAGTTTGGCTTTTTTGGCCTAATGATATAATTACAGATCCTTTGGTACTGTGTTAGTAGGGTTGTCATAAATGGACTCTGATGAGCCTCAGAGACCCTTCAGTCCTGGCATGCACCATGATGAAACCCACAAACGCCAATCATCTTGTACATCATCTCATTTTCTCTTCTCTTAAAATAGTGGGTAGAAAACCAAAAGCACTTTCGACAGCTATTGGATTTGTCGCCCTACTCTTTTGGCGTCTTGGCAGCAGAGCTGATCGATGAAGCAAACATAAGCACTCTCTCTCTTTTACAATGCAGTCCTTTGTTTTCTCATCAGCATCTGAACCATCAACCATTTTCTAAATAGTTTCCAGCTTATTAAAACGGTTCCAGACGGTGACTGTTGAACGAGCGGGTTTCCGTTTAATTGCTTGGCATTCGTCTTGCTAGTGGGTTTGCGGGCATCTTTTTCAGGACGAGCAGGAGGCATTGCCCTGGCTGGAGAACGCGGGTGTCACCTCATGACGGCGCTGTGCGGACACACATGCATGATTCTGCAGATGTTTTGAAAGCCTAAATTTCATTGGCTTATGATTTCCCCTCCCTCACTTTCTTACTGTTTTTCCCTTTTCTTTCTATCCTTTTTAGCTTTCCTAGGTGTGTGTGGACATTCATCCTTGAACCGACCCGAGAACAGAATGGTCAGGACATATAAAACTGATAACGTTTTTTTGTTTTGTTTTGTTTTTGTTTTTCATCTGATAAAAAAAGGCATCGACTGATGTTTGCAAGGACACTCACCTACACACTCTGTCACACTCTGTCTCTGACTTGCCAAATCACTTAATCCTATTAGGATCGTGGGCAGCCTGGAGCTTATCTCAGCCGACTCTGGGTGAAGGCAGGGTACACCCAGAACAGCTTGCCCGACCATCGCAGGCCAACACACACTCTCTCTCTCTCTCTCTCTCTCTCTCTCTCTCTCTCACTTACATCTACTGGTAGTTTGGAACAACCAATAAGACTAATGTGCATGTTTTTAGACTGTGGGACAAAACCAGAATACCTGGAGGAAACTCACACAAGCACGGGGAGAACATCCAAGAACACTGTGCCACCAGTCAAGGACACTGATAACTGATATGTGGGCCAGAATTCATTTACAAATAAAGAAACATTTATTATACATATATATAAAGAGTATAACATATAATACCCATTCATCCATTTTCTGAACCGCTTAATTCTAAGTCACGGGGAGGCTGGCGCCCATCTCAGCTCTGGGCGAGGACGGTGCACACTATGGAGAGCACACCAGGCCATCGCAGTCAATCTAATAGTTATTATTATATATATTATATAATTATTGGATATTGTAATCTTAGGGATTTATTTTTTTTACATGACCTCATTTGCCGAACTGCAGCCAATTAAAGATGTGGAGAGGCTGGAGCCTATCTCAGCCCACACTGGGCAAAGGCAACACACTCTCACATTCACACATAGGGTCAATGTGGAACAGCCGATTAACCTAATGTTCTAGTCTTTGGTCTGTGGGAGGCAACTGGAGTACCAGGAGGAAACCTACGTTAGCACGTGGAGAGCATACAAGCTCTACACACAGAAACGCCTGGGACTCGAACCCAGGACCTTTTTGCTGTGCGGTGGACATGCTAACCACTACACCACCGTGCCACCTGATGCCTAAGGAGCGGCTTGGTTTTCATTTCATACCAAAGAGCAACAAATATTCTGTCTCAACATGCGATGAACAGACGTTCAGAACATCAGGCTAGACGACCTCAGTGCCACGACTACAGGTGAAACCACAATCCCCAGGCACCTTCAGCTTATCTGTTCTTGGTGAGACATAAATCTCATAATTGAGTTTTTGGAGAGCGTGCCGCTCTGTTAAATATGTGGAGAACACCGCGTTCTAGGCCTAACCAAGACCCTGCTGATGTAATCAAAAGGAAACCCTCTCTACTGATTTAATCTTCGCCTGGCTCTCCTCCTGCTCTTTCAATTGCCTGCAAAACCTTTTTTCTCCATATGGACCGTTGCTTTAGGGGAAGTGAGCGTGTGACCTTAAGACCTGACGAGTGTTACAGGAAATCTACAAAGGTACATGCAGTTCTTGTTTTAAAGTAGATAATTGTAATTGTGTATACTTCCTTAGGGTAAGAGGTTGATGCGACAGGAGAGATGCTTGTTTAAACTGGAACGAGGAGATAGAAGTTACACTTGAAGTGGGAAGCTTGGTCTTCCATGTTATTTAACCTTCAGGCTATCAAGATCAAGGTCCACGTGCACGCACTGTTCTTGTGCAGGTCAGACATTTGTGAAGCCTACTGGTACATTTTCTTAATTCCTGAGAATGCCTGGGAGACAACAGGGTGGGAGAAGATGTCGAATACAGTGAGTGTTGTCCATACTCAAGATTCACTATAGAGCATTTACTACGCTAATAACAGTGGATGCTAGTGGTCTGTGCAGGGTCAGGCTAGCTGTTCCCTGTTTTGCCACCGAAACATGTACCTTAGTTTAAGTTTTAAACTAATATTCATGTATAATATATCAGAATGCCTCCCGAATGCCTACCTGGTGTGGTGTGGCATGTTCAACTGGGATTAGACCCCGGGGTCGACACAGAACACCCCGGAAGAGCTGGAGGAAGTGGCTTAGGCTGCTGCCCCCGCGACCCGACCCCGGATTAACTAGTCAATGTTCATATCATTTTATTTTTCAAACTGATTTATCCTTTACTAGGGTTGTGGAGAGGCTGGAGCCCATCCTAGCCAACTCCCGGCGAAAGTTGGTACACCATGAATTGCTTGTTAGACCATCGAAGGGTCAAGAAACATACTACCAATTAATATCCAATTAGCATAATGTGCATGTCTTTGGACTGTAAGAGCAAACCAGAGCACCCGGAGAAAATCCATGCAAGCACAGGAGAACATGCAAACTCCACACAGAAACTCCCTCGCCAAGCTCGGGACTCGAACCCAGAACGATTGTGCTTACTCTTATCACATAAAGTGTGGGTTTTATTGTCTGTTTATACTGACAAACCAAGCAATACAAAAAATTCAGAAGACAGAAGGAGGACAAAGACGGTAAGGCGATATAGTAGCTTGGCAGGTAAGGCTGCCGCCTCACAGCTCCAGGGTCATGAGCTTGGGTTACTGTTCCTGTGAAGTTTCACATGTGCTCCTCTTGTGCACAGTGTCTTGTCTGAGTCCTCTAGTTTCCTCCCACACCCCATAAGGTGAACCAGTTATGTTAAATTACACCTCAATGGGAATAAGTGTGTGAATGCACGTGCCTGATGGATTGGTGTCTCATACAGGGTGTATTCCTACTTCATGCTTATCATTCCAGGGATACGATCTGGATCTACTACCACCTTGACCTAGTATACATGTAACCAAAGATGAAGGGACAGCATTTATATCCTGTTGGAACGCCATGCCTCATTAACATGTTTTTTGCTTTTTGTACTTCTGATATCATGAACTGTTGTATAATAAGTGGAATTTTAGAGGTGGAAAAATGTGACCAAAAGTGCAATGACTGTTATGGCGATACTATGAAGAGATAGACCCAAATGCAGGACAGAGACGCCCAAGACAATCTGGCAATCGGGATAAGGTAAGCGGCCCCCTTTTATCCTCCGGTGGGGATGAGGAACAGGTGAGCTAATCAGGGCGGAGCCTGTAATCAGA
>JAQMYF010000004.1:32228882-32257120 GCA_030014195.1 Neosilurus mollespiculum
ATTCTCCTTTACAGTACAGTCATTTACAGTAATGAAGTACATTTCATACACTACAGTACAACTGGGAGTTGCAACAAGCTTTTCATGACAAACAGAGGTCAAAAAGAGTTTTGTATTTTGCTGTGGCACACCGCCACACTTACCGGTCCAGCCGGAGCCTTGTCAACAGATCACACATGAAAGCAGAGAGAAACAAAAGTAGAGAAAGAAGCAGGGGTGGCTGGGTTTGCTCTGCTCGCTTCAGCCAGCTGCTCTTTCTAAAGACGACCACAGCACGAGGCTTGTCTCTCTCTCAGAACAAAAAGACGGGCCACACACAAGCCTTATTTTTCTCCTCCCTTCTCCCAAATTAAATAGCATAAAAGAATACAAGTGTGCCATGAGTATGTGTGTGAGGAGCCAGATGCCGAATGTTAAGTAGCTGGGGATGCAAGAGAAAAATGTGGCAGACGTGCATCGGCCACTCAAAGAAGAACAAAAGAGAGGTCAGCCAATACAACAGGAGAGCTGTATAAGAGCAGGAGAGAGGGAGGGAGACTGGAGAGGGAGTTCAGATTAGGATACAGCATCTTCTCAGACAAAATGCTGTTGACTACCTGTTGAAGTCTCACCTAAGATGGAGAAAACACCTAGGCTAAGGTGGTTTCCCACCTTCCTTTCTTTTACCTCACACCGCCCAACTCAACAAACACACACCCACACACACACACAAACACACAGACATACTCATCATGAGGCACACCAAGACCTTACTGCCTCCCTGACTGGACCCACTACAGATTGCATATCAGAGATCTATGGAGATCGTCAAGAACAGGTATTGACAATTCCTAGATATTCTTCTGAGGGAGAGGCTCACCTGGTCCCTCTACACCAGCTCCTCAGACAATAAAGTCCAGCAGTATCTGTCCTTCCTGTGAAGAATGAGGAAAGCCTATATTCCATCACCCATCCTCACAGCATTCTTCAGGGGGACATTTGGACATTTGGAAATTGCACGGTCTCGGGTCGTAAGACCCTACAGCGGATAGCAAGGACAGCTGAGAAGCTCATTGAAGTCTCTCTTTCCTTCATTTACACCACACACTGCATCCGCCAAGCCACCAGTATTGTGAATGACCCCACGCACCCCTCACACAAACTCTTCACCCTTCTGCCATCTGGAAAAAGGTTCCAAAGCCTTCGAGTCTTTACAACCAGGCTTTGTAACAGTTTTTTCTTCCCCCATGCCCCCAGACTTCTTAACTCTCAGGGACAGGCTTGATACCATACACACACACACACACACACACACATACACACACACGCTACAGGGCAGCACGGTGGCGTAGTGCTTAGCACATCTGTCTCACAGCAAGAAAGTCCTGGGTTCGAGTCCTCAGTTGGAGTGTTTCTTTGCGGAGTCTGCATGTTTTCCTCATGCTTGCATGGGTTTCCTTCGGGTACTCTGGTTTCCTCTCACAGTCCAAAGACATGCACAGTAGTCTAATTGTTTGTTCCAAATTGCCCCTAGGTATGAATATGAGTGCAAATAGTTGTATGTGTGTTGCCCTGCAAAGGTCTGGCCCAGTGTCGGCTGGGATAGGCTCACAGCCGTATAGACCCTAATAGGATTAAGTGGTTCGGTAAATGAGTGAGTGAGTAAGTCAGAGTATATTGCTAGGTCCTTGCGCATCCAAACTTTCTGCACCTTATATGACTAAAATGACAGTAAAAGCCACTTGATTTGACTCTTTGCAGCAGCACATTGAATATAATCAGTGCATCTTCTGTAACATACACTCAGATGGTTCACTGAATATGCTAATGATTGTTAGCTGCAGTTTATAATCACCCATGACATGCCCCTTAAAATAACGATCGTTTCCGTTTCTGTCTTGCATGTACCTGATATCAGCTGTGGCTTCCCCACAGGAGCAGGATAAACTCAAAGCTCTGAGCAGCAAGGAAACACCCTGAGTCTAATACAGCAGATCTGAAAAGCCGAATATTTTTAGCAATCCCTTACACTGAGAGGAAATGCTGCTGGATCGGCAGAAGCTTAAAAAAAGCAGCACTTTATTTGCATTAGCTTGCCGGTGGCATGCTTTCAGGATTGCAGTCCTGGCGTTCTACACTTCTCGGCGGTGCTGCTAATTGGCGCTGATTTTGGCCTGGAGCTTAATGTTGATGGTCTGTTTAGGTTTGTGTTGGAGGTGTTTTCAGGGAGAGATGTTTCCCTATTGAGATTAGAGCAGTGGATTGGCACTGGAGTTAGCAGGGATGTGTATATAATCTAGACATTTAATTCCATATAATTAGTATTTACTACCAGGGATCTTGTGATCTGATTGGTTTGCTATCTAGGAAATAAGAGACAATAGTACATTATACATGGTGACCCAAAAAACCTCCCATATTTCAAAGGTAATTAAAAAAGGTGAAAGAAAACCAAATTATTATTTGCTGACAATAAACTTAGTGATGCAGGAGAGGCGGTGCTGAGAGCTTGTAGAACTCGATGTGTGGTTTCAGTAAGATGGAGCTATGCCACATACAGCTTGAAGATCATTGGAAGTGCTGAGGGAAATGTTTCTGGATCAGGTGATCTCATTGCGTGGTGATGTTGGGTAGCCGGTCGGTTCCCCTTACCTCGCCCCAGGTGATTTTATTCTGTGGTGCTACCTTAAATCACAAGTATATACTCATTAATCCCAAACCATTGAAGCCCTTAAGGTTGCTATTCAGCAGGAGATCACCGTTTTTTCTACCCAACATGACCCATCATTTGATTATCTTTAATTATTTTTTTCCCCTTTATTGTTGAAATGTGGGAGGTTCTTTCGGGTCATCCTGGACACTACATAGGATGGACTTATTAAATGGGTAATTAAACTAACAAAACAGGTAATACAAATGAAAGCAGAAATCAGGTAATAATAGAAAGCGGTGAAACACAAACCCAGGCTCAGACACCTATCAGTAGAGACATGTATTGAAGCTTCACTTTCAGGCAGTGCCTAAATCTATATATTAGACGTTGCCAAGGTGAAAGCAAACACTTCATTATTTAGTAGATTTACAGTAAGTGCACTTCTCCAACACTGAAAATGTGCCACTAAAATATGGAGTTAAAACACCTGTTTTTAAATGAATAAGAGAAAAGAAGAAGAGGTAGTATGCAGAAATGGTATGGAAGTGACACAAATTCAGGTATATATGACTAAATTATTAAGAATTTTTTAGCTGAAAATTAATGTACAGTTTTTTTTTAAAAAATGGAATATACTCACTCACTCATCTGCCAAACCACCTACTCCTATTAGGCTCTTTGGGAGACTGGAGCCGACACTGGGCGATGGTGCGGTTTACCCAGAACAGCTCACTAGACCATCCCCTGGGATAACATATAAACACACACATACGCACACACTCACATAAGCATTCACACTCCCAATCACACCTAGGGGCAATTTGGAACAGCCAATTAGCCTAATGTGCATGTCTGTGGACGTTGAGAGGAAACCAGAGTACCCGGAGGAAAACCACACCAGCATGGGGAGAACATGCAAACTCCACACAGAATTGGCCTTGCCAAGCCCAGAACTTGAACCCAGGACCTTCTTTCTGTGTGGCAGATGTGCTAACCATTACACCATAGTGCTGCCCAAAATAGAATATATCCAACCTGATTTTTTGAGATAGACTGTAGTCAAATCATAAACTGCATACTGAAGCGAGACATGTTACTGTGAGCTATGTAAAAAAAAAAAGTAAAGAAAAACATGGAGTTCTGTAACAGATGGCATGGCCTACATGAAGCCCTGATCATCATGGCTGTCTGAGATCTTCAGAAACAGAAGAAAGTCTGCAGAACTGGCACATTCTCCACGGTGCTCGCGACAGTATAGTAACTGATGTTCTTATAAACCTGTACAACAGTGAACTTAAGAATACTAAATTCAGAATTTGAGTCATTGATTTGGAAGTGATTGTCCTCATCGTGTGTGTATGAACTACCTAATCCTGGTCATAGTTGAGGTGTATCAGGAGCCTGACGATTGAGCCACAGAATGTGAGGCAGGAATACACCACAGATTTTGCTACCCAGTTTGGAAGGGTAGAAGCGATGGTGTACAAAGTGTGGGAGTTAAAGAGAAAAGAGAGTCACTGAGATCAGGTCATGGGAAATATCATGCATACCTAAACATTAAGATCACTGCATACTTTGTTTCAGAGTAATGCATATATCCGTATCTGTGTGTCTCTGGATATACAATAAGAATGCTTTTTTTTTTTTCAATATCTTTGTGAGGATCACTTCCACAGGCCAGTATGTGCTAGAAGATTTGTAAAACAACAAAAAAAAAAAATCCCATTTTATGCGACTTACCTCTATTAATGGTCCCCCATTATTGTCAGATTAGATTTAAAGATGGGTTTGGTAATCTGGAAAGCTAGCAAATTTTTAAGGTAGCATCTCTTCAGGGCTCTTTCTAAAGCCTCCTCTGCCCTCGAGGCCCTTCCAAAGACAGGTCCTCCTCCGTACACACTCTAACTTCAGGTTAGTGCATGGTAGGGTCATTTATGAGCACGGAAACACAATAGTATTTGATTGGATATTGGATTAGTCAGCATATTTACAGGATTACAGTGGCCACATCTGATTATTTTTTTCGTACCTTTTATTGCTGTTGGGTTATAAAGACCTTTTCAACCAATATAACAGTTTGTGCATCCAGCTAAAAATTTAAAAACCCTAGCTTTAATACTCTAATAATGCTATTTCCCTCTTTAATAATAATCACAGAAGAAGTGCACAGAATCTGGACCAGTATAATCTACCTGTGTCATGTAGAGTGAGGGAAATATTCTCTCTCTCTCTCTCTCTCTCTCTCTCTCTCTCTCTCTCTCTCTCTCTCTGTGTGTGTGTGTGTGTGTGTGGTTTCTTCGAGCATCTGGACTGCTTCACTCATGCTCTCTGTCGAGGATTTGGGTTCTAATTTTGAGGATGTGGTCAAATATGTAGCGGTTCTGAGTCGGCTAATGGTCCACCCTCAAAAAGCCTTAAGTAACCCGAGATGTAGACTGGAAGAAAATTAGCAGGGTTACTGTATGATTTTTAAAGTAGGGATTTGGAAACTGTTGCTACAACTTCCTGTTTTGAACATTATTTGATTGAAGTGTCTGCTTCAGAAAAGCTTTTTGACATAAGTGATGACGGGTTTATGAGGGGTCACAAATGATTTCTGTCCACTTTGTGGTTGGCAGATTAATAGAACAGATTAATGGCCAGACCTCCCAGTCTTTTCTGGGGCTGTAATTTGTTTGTCATGTTTGGTGGCAGATCTTAACCAGACTTGAGATGGGAAGAGAGGAATGACAGACTCTGTGACTGCAGGATATAACTGAACAAGCAGATCATGGGGTTTTAACTGGAACAAAAAGAACATCCTGTTTAGAACTAGGGCTAGACAACCTGACCAAAATATCTTAACACTTTTCCATCTATCTACTTACCAATTCATCCTCCCATCCATCCATCCATCCATGCAGGTATCCATCCTTTCATCCATTCAGCCATCTACACATCCTTCTGCCCATTCATCCAAGCCTTCATCAATCTATACTTCCATACATTTATCCATCCTTTCATCCATCCATTCATCTATCTATTATCTATATGGCTTATCCAGCAGAGTCATCCAGTTAAAGAGAATAAATCAGGAATGAGGCCAAACCCGTTTTAACTCGTTATCACTGCCAATTTATTATGAATTTATGGCAAATTGAGAAAAAATACAGAAACTTCCTTAATGACATAAATATCAGATCTAAGTATTGAGAACACAAGTACAACAAATAGTGTGAGCTATTTGGTAAAGGCCAGAAGAGGATTATGTCATGGTACCATCCGTCTGTATATCTATTTGTCTGTCCGTCCTGGAATGATCTGAAATCAATTCCTCCTACAGCATTTCTCAGAATTCCTTCAAACTTGGCAAGCATGTTGGACACATGCTAAGAATACACATATTATCATATAACGGTGATGGGGTAATTTTTAACATAGTTATCTCACGCTTCACTTCCCTAGGTGACTTCCTTCTGAAATTAACTCTTCCTACAGTTTTTTATGGACTTGTTGAAGTGCTAAGGATATGGATATTATCATATAATAGAACTAGGTGATTTATGCCAGCATTATTGCACTTAGTACTACAATCCAATGGGGGGTTATTGTGCGCTCACAAAAACCCCACAATCAACGGGTTGATACTGCTGCCCCCCAGTGCAGTTAACTGGGTTATCAAAGGCCGGCCATGTCTCTCACTGTCTATGGCGAGCTGTCCAGGGTGTACTCTGCCCAGAGTCGGCTGCGATGGGCGCCAGCCTCCTCGACCCTAATTGGTATTAAGTGGTTCAGATTAATGAATCAATGGATCCTTGTGAGTGACAGGAAGGCAGCATGCTATCCCTTCGGGACTACCGGTCTCGAACGGCTGTGGCATCAACCTGGATTCATGCGGTCTCCAGGTTGATAGTCGCGCACCTTGTCGATGTGCTACTCGGGAGCCCAAATAGAAGAAAGAATATTTTTCAATCTTCACCTCCTTCCAAAGTTACTGAATAGCTCATATGTTGTCATCTTTTCTAACCCTGCTTATTTACATCTTTTTGGGTCTGGATGAGTGCTGTGTTGTTGCCAACAGCAAAGATAAACTTTCAGCATGTTCTTCTGGGTGTTTTTCATTTGAGATGGCTGAACATTTTATTAACAGAGGCATCTACTTTAATGTTTTTTTAATGGTTTGTCCTTCCATATGTACAACCTTCTGTATGTGTATCACTACAAGAATGTGTACAAGGTGTCTTTGGTAAAAGCCAGCTTTGAAATCCTGTCGCACATTTCATTTAAAATCCTTTGTCAGTAAAGTTTATTGCACTTCAGAGACCAGAATCGTCCTTGATCCGTCCCACTTTGTATATCTCATTTGTGAGATTTATATTTCACAGAGAATTCAATTGCTGGACATCTGATCAGGAGCAACCAAACCATTTCCAAACTACTGAAACAGGTCTTGTGCAGTACGGTGTAGTGGTTAGCACGTCTGCCTCACAGCAAGAAAGTCCTAAGTTTAAGTCCCAGGCTGTTTGGAGTTTGCACATTCACCCTGGGGGGGCTTGCATTGGTTTCCTCCAGGTACTCTTGTTTCCTCCCACAGCGTTAAGACATGCACATTAGGCTAATTTGCTGTTTGAAAGCAAGGTGAGAGTTAATTTGCTGTTCCCTAGGAGTGTGAATGGTTGTGTGCGTGTTGCCCTGTGATGGTCTGGTGAGCTGCTAAGGGTGTACCCTGCCTTTGCCAAGTGCCGGCTGAGATAGGCTCCAGCCTCCCCGTGACCCTAATAGGATTAAGTGGTTTGGAAAATGAGTGATGAAAATCCGTGTTAGGCACCAGGTCTTCCTTGCCTGCTACGGGTCTTCTATTTACAAAATGTTACACTTCCAAGTCGTCCTAATTGTGTCACAATCAATTATGCTTTTGTTTGTTCAGAGGACAGCATGATGGTGTAGTGGTTAGCATGTCCACTTCGCAGCAAGAATGTTCTGGGTTCAAGTTGGTCTGGTGAGCTGTAAAGGGTGTACCCTGCTTCCCAGTGTCAGCTAAGATAAAATCCTCCCCGCAACCCTAGTAGGATTAAGTAGCTTAGCAAATTAGTGAGTGAATCACGCAGGTACTGAAATGGAAACCAGAACACACACATGCGCACAACCAATTACACTCACATCCACACTTTGTGGGCAATCTGGAACAGCCAACTAGACTAATGTTTGGGCTGTGGGAGAAAACTGGAGTACCCAGAGGAAGCCCACATATGCACGCAAGTGGGAGAACATGCAAACCCCTCACATAAACGCCAAAGCCAGGGACTTGAACCCAGGACCTTCTTGCTGTGAGGCTACCCACTAAGCCACAGTGTCACACCTGCTGTGATTCACTGAAAAGGAAACCCTAGTACAGATGTGCACACTAGAGGTCTACTGGGGGCCTGGTTGTGTACAACATTTTGGCATCATCAAAAACACGTGCATAAAAGTCAGGTTCATGTTCCTAATAAACTGTTATATTATGGTTTAACATTGTCACAGTGTTCAGAAAACGTTTTGTGCAACCAACCAAATTTGTACCTTAATATAACGTTGCAATAATGTTGTACAGTGTTGTGTGTTGGGGGCAGTCGTGGCCTGGTGGTATGGTGCTGGATTACTGATCCCAAGGTCGGGCGTTCAAGCCCTTTTATCAACAGGTTGTCACTGCTGTCCCCCTGTGCAGCTAACTGGGTTTTCAAATGCCGGCCATGTCTCTCACAGTCTGTGGTGAGATGTCTGTAAAAGAACCATTGCTGATTTTCGTCAAGAGTAGGCTGCATAGCCATCAGCGTGTTTCTGCCATGCGATGGCCTGGCGAGCTGTCCAGGGTGTACTCTGCCCTTGCCCAGAGTCGGCTGAGACGGGCGCCAGCCACCCCGCGACCCTAATTAGGATTAAGCGCTTCAGAAAATGAACGAACAAACGAAGTGTTGTGTGTTAACTGGGATGGTGTTCACGTGAGCAGGGAGGAAAGAAAAAAAAAAAGCCATTTCTATGCAAAAGTCTAATGTCTTTTAAGGGCATGTCCTGCGAAAAGTATACCCTATGCATAGGCAACTCCACGGCTTTTGAAAAACATCACGTTTTAACACAACTAAGTATTCTCTTGCCAAAACATAACTGTAATTACTCATTTCTCAATTTTACACCAGTAACGGGGTACAAAAGTGTTCGAGAATTTGCAGGACGAGTTTCTAAATCCGCCATTGACTTTCATTCACGAAAATACCAGAACAATGCCGAAGTGTGTGAACACAGAATTCAGTGATGTCGCACAACCACAGAAAAACACTTGTGTTAATTTCCCACTGTAGTCTACAACATTACTGCGCTAGATCGACATTGTAATATGCAACAGAGGGAGTGGCTCATTCAACTGCCCACCTGGAGATGTGAGCCAGGGCGAGAGTGTTTTACTTTCCAACCAGTCAAAAATCTGGCTGTATCTGAATGCGTTTGAAGATTTCTCTCTTCCCGTAGTTCCTGCCACCTCTGCCAGTGATTTGGGATAGAAATTTCACTTCTTGCTTTTTTCCGTTCAGACTCAGTTTTGAATACTCGCCTTTTGCCATTTCGCCATTTCTGACTCTCTTCCTAGTGCAAATTAGTCATGTGATCCGTTCATTTTTGTGTAAGCTGGTATCCCTTAGATTTGTTTGTTTACATTGCTTAGCTCTTTTTCAGAGAGAAAAATTCATGATATCTCCCACTTAGAAGTGTTGTGATCGGTAATAATGGTAAGAACTACACGTATTTAGCTGATAGAACATGATCCATATTGGATCATATTTAACTGTACTATCCAACAATTATAAGAGACACTCCTACACAGAACAGCATGTTTCACCTACACTACTGTATACTTTTTATAAGAGATATCAGACCTTTATTTTAACTTTAATTTAGTTGGATTGGAAGGGAATTATTCATTTATTTTTGTTCAGTAACTGTTGAAGCCAGGGAATGCTGTGTGCAAGATAAGAACCTAGTCTGGATAGGCTGCCAGTGCATGGCATGGCACCATCATGTCTTGGTGGGTCCATGTCTGTGTTCCCCAGTACCTATGTTCCCCAGGAACCCTAACCAGAACCCTAACCCTAATATTACATAAATTGTTACTTTGATGAGTATGTTTGATTTTGTTTCATCATACTTCTTTTACATTATGGATACAATCGTTGTAACTTACTTCTATAAAGTACACAATACAATGGAAGATCCATTAATTTAATAATAACTGGGGAGCATAGGTACTGGGGAACATAGGGTCTGGGGAATATAGTGACTTGGGAACATCAGGTCTGGGGAACATTGGGTCTGGGGAATATAGTGACTTGGGAACATCATGTCTGGGGAACATAGGGACTGGGGAACATAGTGACTTGGAAACATCATGTCTGGGGAACATAGGGACTGGGGAACATAGTGACTTGGAAACGTCAGGTTTGGGGAACATAGGAACTGTCCCCAGTTCATGATACATGGGGCTGATTCAATCATGGTATCTCAACTTCTTGCTGTTTGAGACTTTTCCGAGAAGGAGATCAGATATTATCATTAGACATGCTATCACATGATAACTGAAATCAGTCCGGCAGATCTCTCAACAGTGATGATGGACAGGAATTGCTGGCGTGAAGTGGTACTCGGAGTCTCGCCTCAGGGCAAGAGGTGGTGGTGGCAGGGCACCATATACAAATATTCACACACTTAGTTGTGTGTTTGCTTAAAATGTCCGGGCACAACAGAAAAGCATTTTCCGGGCGATTGCACATTCAAATTGTTACCATGCAACAGCTATCCATGACCAAGTCAAAGCCATCCTATCTGGGTTTAGTCTCCCCAGCAGTCACAATAACTAGCTAATCATGGCTGAGTCAGCACCACTGGGTAAACAGCACTTTCTTCATGTGTGTTGCGCTGTTCTGTGCCAAAGCAGTTTGCTGGTATATGTACCTCAGAGGAAACCTGTGTCTAACGAGTTGTTGTTGGGGGAGGGCCTGGCTGCTTGGTGGGATTAGACAGGTGACCAAAAATGGGACAATTTGATAAACAGATACTATAATGGGCAGCACAATGGCATATTGGTTAGTACTTTCACCTTACTGGAAGAAGGTCCTGGGTTTGAGTTCCAGGCTCGGCGAAGTTGTTTCTGTGTGGAGTCTGCATGATGTCTCAGTGCCTGCGTGGGTTTCCTCCAGGTTTTCTGCTTTCCTCCTACAGTCCAAACACATGCACATTAGGCTGACTGGAAATTCTCAATTACCCCTAGGTATGAAAGTGAGTGTGCATGTTTGTATGTGTGTTGGTCCTGTGATGGTATGGCGAGCTGTTCAGGTTGTACCCTGCCTTCGCCCAATGTTGGCTGAAATAGGCTCCAGCCCCACTGCGACCCTAATAAAAGATATAGTGGTTTGGAAAATGAAAATGATTCTATATTTAATATGCACATGACAATTTTACTATTGTATTGCATTCTTCTGAAGTGTTAGATGAGCAAGAGTTACTCAGTAGTAATACCCCTGTGTAGGACATGACACCTTTCAAGTACAAGCTCTCATATTACATTTACAGCCTAATGCCCAGGACATTTTATCCAATACATGTTCTGATGTTATATTACTACTAGTTTGTATTGGTTGTTTGTTTCCTTTGATTATTTCAGCGATAAACTGAAAAAGGTGCAGCGGTATCCATGCCAACCCATCGGCTGGTTTGTACAAAGCCAGGATGTTGTTTCCCTGAACATTTGTGCCAAATAGCTTTCAGTAAACATGCTGATGATGTGCTTTGAGCTCTCCGTCCAGTATTTCACCAATAACATTGCATCTGTTGCTTTGAACACAGCTTATCTGGCTGTTTGGTCCTGCCTGGGAGAACTTGTTTACCACATTTCTCCTCCAGACTCAATAACATGTCCATCACTGAGAGCCCCCTCCTTCCCACCAAGCCCGCTGCTGCTGCTCTACGATTGGCCAAGCCAACATTCCTCTCAGTTTACCTCGTAGCCCTGCTGTTCTCACAATGGGTGATCAGATCTCGAGCAGTCTGACCGCATTTGCACCATCAGCATGTGGTTTCAACCATCCAGGGTGCATTACTAAAAAACTCAGTTGTCTAATTATGTTGCAGTCCATCAATATTTTGTACTATATGAACATTCACAATATAAATGTAAGAGATACAGTATTTATACAGATTAGATTACTCAGAGAACCTCCTGGCAGGGTTAACAGTTAACAGTGTTGACAACCTGTACGTCATATTGTTGATTATGATATTGATATATGGACAATGTACAGTACCATGTCAGTAAATTATTCATTCATTTTCCAAACCGCCTAATCTTATTTGGGTTTCGGGGGAGGCTGGAGTACTATCTCAGCCCAGTCTGGGTAAAGGCGATGTACACCCTGAATGGCTCGCCAGTCCACCACAGGGCCATCACCCACACTCACACACACACACACACACACACACAAGCACTCCCACTCCCACTCACACCTACGGGCAGTTTGGAACAGTTAGTCAGATTAATGTGCATGCCTTTGGATGGTGGGAGGAAACTGAAGTTCCCTGAGGAAACCCCCACATGCAACGGGGAAGAACATAAAAACTTCACAGAGAAACACCTTCACCAAGCCCTGGACTCGAACCCAGGACCTTCTTGCTGTGAGGCAGACATGCTAACCACTACGCCACTGCACCTCCCTAAAAAAGAATCATTCATTCATTTACCAAACCACTTAATCCTATTAGGGTCACGGGGAGGCTGGAGTCTATCTCAGCCAAGCCCTGGACTCGAACCCAGGACCTTCTTGCTGTAAGGCAGACATGCTAACCACTACGCCACTGCGCCTCCCTAAAAAAGAATCATTCATTCATTTACCAAACCACTTAATCCTATTAGGGTCACGGGGAGGCTGGAGTCTATCTCAGCCAACTCTTGGTACATCTTGGTGGTACATCGTGAACACCTCACCAGTCCATCGCAGAGCCAACACAAAACCACACATTCACACTCACCTCTAGGGGCAATTTGGGCAACTAGGGGAAACCCAGAGGAAACCCATGCAAACATGGGGAAAACATGCAAACTCCACACAGAAACATCTTCACTAAGCCCAGGACTCGAACCCAAGATCTACTTGTTGTGAGGGGGACATGCTAACCATTCCACCACCGCCCTAAAAGAAAATCATGAACTTTCATAGAACTGTCTGAGTGTTTGTTCATCTCCTGTATATTTTTAAAATGTTTACCCTGCAAGTGTACAAGCTTTTATAACTCTCATTTAGAATCCCATTAGGATCTGAAAGCAGTAAGTTCTACAACACTTTAGCTTTTCCTATTTCATTATTATGTTTGGTCCTGTGGTCGTAATGGTGGCAGTGTATATCACAAAACACATAATTTATAAAAAACATGATCTAGTCTGGGCGCACAGCAACCCATTGGTTAGCATTGATGCCCCACAGCGTAACCGTGCTGGGTTTGAACCTTTTGGCCAATTGGGCCTTTATTTGAGGAGTTTGTATGTTCTCCCTGTGCTTGTATGGGTTTCTTCCTTGTGCTCCAGTTTCCTCTTGTGGTTTGACATGCACCTCAGGTGCACTGTGTACTGCAGTTTGCCCATATGTGTGTATGAGGGTGTAAATGCTTGTTTGTGTCTGTGTTAGCGCTTCAGTGGTTGGCGTCCTGTTCAGGGTGTGACCTCGCCTCTCACCTGAAGTCAGCTGTGATTAGCCCCTGTGTCCCCTGTGACCCTGATGGATAAACGTTAAAGATAATGGATGGAAGGATGGATGGAGGGATAAGTGATCTTATCTGAAAGGATAATAACTACATTCAATTTTTATTTATTTATCTATCTATCTATCTATCTATCTATCTATTTATTTATTTCTTTATTCATTCATTTATTTATTAATTGATTTATCTGTTTGTTTGTTTGTTTATTTATTTGTTTGTTTGTTTGTTTGAGTAGTCATTTAAATTGCACTCATTTATTTGCCGAATTGCTTGATCCTATTAGGGTTGCGGGTAGGCTGGAGCCTATTTCACCCAACGCTGGGCGAAGGCAGGTACACCCAGAACAACTCACCAGATCATTGCAGGGCAACACACACAAGTTTTCACACTCACAATCACACCTAGGGGCAATTTAGAACAGTAAGTTAGCTTAATATGCATGTCTGTGCACTTTGGGAGGAAATCGAAGTACCCGGAGGAAACCCACATAAGCACAGGGAAAACACGTAAACTCCACACAGAAAAGCCCGAGCCCAGGACTCAAACCCAAGACCTTCTTGCATTTGTGCTAACCACTACGCCACCCTGCTACCTGCAGTTAAACAGTAGTAGAATAAATTTATGAAAAAATCAGTGTGGAAATGCAAAAATAACTTAAATAATCCCTTAAATAATGTTTGTTTAAATCTCTCCAAACAAAGCAGTTTATAGGGTTATTTTAGTTTTTATTCAAAGCAGCAAGAAATCAACAGTTTGCTCAGATGATTTTATTTGGCATTTTTATTTTCGCATAAAGGAAAGAGCAGCAAGTAACCAGGAAGACGACTTACAAATTCAGGTCAAGTGTGAAACTTTAAAATTACACTTTGGAATAGAAAATATAGTAAAACTGTCAAAAGGCATGTTAAGGAATGTTAAGTAATCTTTGTGAGTAAACCTCCTTCAGAAAATCAGGGTAACCAAGGTAAGGGGGAGAACATATAAACACAGAGGAACACACGAACCCAGGACCTTCTTGCTGTGACATGCTAACCTCTATGCCAACACTGTTTTCAGTTTAAATAAAATGGATACACGCCTCTTGTCTGTAAACACAGGTACTGTGCATTTATATAAACATTTTTTGTTCAACACTTGTGCAGAAATTGCAAACAAGCTGGGACATGCACTGTATATTACTGTGTGTGCCGCGATCTTAAGACATGTGACACTGAAATTCCTACCGATTTAATCAATGCCCCTGAGGCGTGAAAGGATAGAAAATAGTGGAATAAGTCAGCAGTGTATGGACTTTTGATGGTTTTTCCTGTACTCAAATGGGTTTCCTTCAGATTATCCAGTTTCCATCCAAAATATGCTAGTAGATGGTTTGACTACTAACATTTCTTCAGAGAATTAAATTATCAAAAAAAGATAATAGCTAGTTGATGTTTTTTTTTTTGTTTTTTTTTTTTTCCCTGGGGGGGGTTGTTTTTGGGGTGTCCATACATCTGTCCTTCTTGTGAACACAATATCTCAAGAACGATTTGTGGGATTTTCTTAAAATTTTGCACAAATGCCTATCTTGGCTCAAAAATGAACTGATTAGATTTTAGAGGTTACAGGTCAAAGGTCAAGGTCACTGCAGCCTCATGTGGGCCATTTTTGTGAGTTCAAAATCTTGAGAACACTTTAAATAATTTTCTTCAAACTTGGCATAGATGACTGAAGGATGAACTAATGAGATTGTGGAGGTCATAGTTTAAAGGTCACTAAAGCTTTATTTCAGCCATTCTTTTTAACACTATATCTTGAGAAATCTTTTATTTATTTTATGCAACAGTCTGATCCCCATACACTTGACTAGCTCTGCAATCCAAGGTTTAATACAAAACATGTTCCTAAAACTCAAGACAAGACATCTTCCAACAATACTGCCACTGACAACACCCCAGCACTGCTTCTTAACACAAAAATGTACTTTCACTGTCTATGTTGTGTACTACATGGAGGCATATAACTGCCAGGCAGGAGTTCTAGTCCCACTTGGGTCTTTTACAAACTTGTTTTGGGAGCTCACTTCCATTAATCCATGTCAGGAACTGCACCCCAAGTTACATTCTTGGTTCTCCTTGTCACATCCAATCAGCTAATTGTGTAGAATATTGAATGATTGGATGTGGATTAGCCATCAGCTAATTGTGTGCTTCGAATAATGTTAACATTAATCATCAGAATTGAAGGTAAATGTGCTCTCAGTGAATTTTTTGGCCGTGCCATGATTGTTAGTGCCAGACAGGCTGCTTTCAGTTTTTCTGTAACTGCTGATCCTCTGGGATTTTCACACACAACAGTCTGTGGACTTTATTCTGCAGGCTGAAATAAAGAAAAACATTCAGTGAGTGGCAGTTCTGTGGATGAACACACCTTGTTGATGAATATAGAATGATAAGACTGGTCTACAGAAACGCTACAGGAACATAGATAACAACTCTGTACAACTGTGGTGCACAGAAAAGCATCTCAGATTGTGCAACATGTCAAAACCTTGAGGCAGATGAACTTCAACAGCACAAAACGTCAGTGTTGGTTCCATGTCTGTTAGCTAAGGACAGAAATCTGAGACTACATGGCCACAGAACCATCAAAACTAGACCGTTGAAGACTGCTAAATGTTGCCTGGTTTGACAAATATCCGCTTGCTGCTGACGCACACAGAGGGTAGGGTAAGAATTTAGCACCAACAGCATGAATCCATGAACCCAACCTTCCTTGTATCAACAGGCTCGGCTGGTGGAGGTGGTGGACTAGCTTGGAAAATGTTTTCTTGGCACACCTTTGGCTCACTAATACCAATCATTGCTTGAATTACATTCCTATTTGAGAACTGTTGCAGAAAACATGCATCTCTTCATGGCTACAGTTTACCCATTTTCTAATGACAAGCATGATAATACACCTTGTTACAAAAGAAAAGTCATCTCAGACTGGTTTCATGAACATGACAGCGACTTCAGTATTCTTCAGAGGCTTTTCCAGGCACCAGATCTGAATCCAATAGAACACATTTGGGATGTTGTACAATGGGAGATTGTACAACAGAAAACTCAGAAGAATGTTTCCGACATCTTGTGGCATCCATGGCATGAAGAATTGGGGCTGTTTTGAGATTAATGTAAGTTGCTGTGGATACGGGCATCTGCCGAATGCTCTAAATGTAAAGGTAAGAGGAGACCCTACTCAGAATTCCAGTATTAGTACAGATCTCCAAATAAAGTGCCCTATAAATGTATGAAACAAATCCTACATATAGGGCTAGAGTGGGTAGTTAGCTCAGTATAGTGGTGCAAATTCTGGGACTGAGAGGTTCGCAAGGAAAAATGTATGTCTTGTGTTGGTCTGCATGACTAATAAGGTATTTGAAAAAGGTATCTTCTATGCATGTAATACAGGTTTGAAATTCCTGCATGATAAGCCATCGAAGTAAAAGCCTTGGTTCCAAAGGAAAATAATACAGAAAACGATTAGTAAATGAATCTAGTGCCTTCCATTTTGCAAATTTGCATGCGCACGGTGCCCTAAGGAATTGCACAATTAGAGGAATTGCTCCTCTAAATGAGCTGATGTTTGTCTGTTGTATGTGAATAGAAGGTTGTATTATCTGTAGATGTGCCTAGTTTTATTTTATTCAGAAGTTCACAAGTTTATATCTGATTTGTTTGTTTAATATCTGTGTACTGTTATTTTTGCCGTTATCTTGCCTTATATGAACTGGAAGATTGCATGGGAGTAGGCAGCACCTTTCCTTCCTCCATCTTCATGGCTGAAGTGCCCTTAAGCAAGGAACCTATCTGCCAACTGCTCTCCAGGTGCCCCTGTGTGGCAGCCCACTGCTCCGAGTGTGTGTGCTCACTTTTACCATTTTTTTTTACCGTGCTCAGGTTGGATGGGTTAAATGCAGAAGCTAAATTTCCCTAATACAGTTTATCAAAATCAAAAAAACATCGCAACTTTTTTGGAATTGGGCTTTGGCTTTTTTTTTTTTTTTTGGAATTGGGCTTTGTCGCAGCCAAGGTGTTGAGGGGTTTTGGTTTGGTGGCCATAGAATCTCATCCCTACTTTTTGAGGATGACATTGTCCTTTTGGCCTCATCAAGGTGGGACCTTCACCTCTCGCTGGAGCGATTCGCAGCTGTGTGAAGTGGTCAGGATGAGAATCAGCACCTCAAATCCGAGGCCATGGTTCTCAGCCAAAAAAGGGTGGAATGCACCCTCAGGGCTTGGAATGAGGTCCTGTCCCAAATGGAGGAGTTCCACTATCTCTGGGTCTTGTTCACGAGTGAGGGAAGGATGTAGCGGAAGATCGACAGGCGGATCGGTGCAGCCTCTGCTGTAAAGCGGAGCTTGTACCGGTCTGTCGTGATGAAGAGGGAGCTGAGCCGGAAGACAAAGCTCTCAATTTACCAGTCGATTTACATTCCTACCCTCACCTCTTGAATACATGCGTCTGAAATGAGCTTTCTTAGCAGGGTGGCAGATGGGGTGAGAAGTTCGTTCATTCAGGAGGAGCTCAGAGTAGAACCACTGCTCCTCCGTATTGAGAGAAGCCAGTTGAGGTGGCTCGGGCATGTGATTAGAATGCCTCCCGAACGCCTCTATGGAGTGGTGTTTCGGACATGTCCGAACGGAAAGAGACCCCGGGGTTGACCCAGAACACACTGAGGGACTATGTCTCTCGACTGGTCTGGGAACGCCTCGGTGTCCCCCTCGAAGAGCTGGAGGAAGTGGCTAGGGAGAGGGACATCTGGACCTCACAGCTTAGGCTGCTGTCCCTGCAACCCGACCCCGGAACAAGTGGAAGAAGATGAATATGATGATTGCTTTGGCTTTTTTTTATTGGTAGATGTAATAATAAAGAATACATGTGTCATATACAAATACCTGTATCTTTATTGCTATATTGGGATATTCAGAGTGAGTTGTGTGACATGTTCATTTTTTGTTCTTATTCACTCACTCATTTGCCGAATCGCTCAATCCTACTAGGGTCATGGAGAGGCTGGAGCCTATGTCAGCCGACACTGGGTGAAGGCAGTGTACCCCCAACACACACACACACGCACACACACATGCAACCATTTACACTCACCTACAGGAGCAATTTGGAACAGCCAGTTAGCCTAATTCGCATGTCCTTGGACTGTGGAAGGAAATCAGAGTACCCAGAGGAAACCCATGCAAGCACAGGAAGTCATGCAAACTCCACACAGAAACTCCTGATCCGAATCAAACCCAGGACCTTCTTTCAGTGAGGCAGATGTACCAAGCAGTATGCCACCATGTCGCCCTCATCTTTCGTTGTGGTAGTAAATTTTATACTCTGATAATATAAAATAAATTACAAACACATATAGCTTGAAGTGCTGAGTTTAATTAGCATGGCTAATGTGATTAATTATTATTATTTTTTTAATAAGCCTTGATGTAGCGATAAAATAATACTGGTAATTTGTGTTTGAAACCTGTTTATGAACAAGCTAAATAACCAGTACAGCGTGTCCTGGAAAAGAATATGGGACAATGCAGAGGTTGAGTAGAGATAGGGGACAAGAGACGGGGTGCTTTAGCTACGTGCGAGTGTATTATGCGTGACGAGTGCAACGTTTCACTCAGGAACACGGAGATGACGCAAACTGGCAGACTGTACATTTTTTTGCTTCATTTTCTGTGCTTAAACAGCTTAATAGTTCTCTGTGTGTGATACGCTCCATGCTCTGCAAATGATAGGATACAGCAATGTTCCAAGACGTCTGAATAAAAACGCTCTTATTCTGTTCGGTGGTTTTTCTGAATGGTTTCGCAAACAATGCCTGAAATTGTTTTCCATAATGTTGACGTACACTGAGCGTATTATTCTAGCACTGGAATATGAAGTCTGTGATTGGGGAGAAGAACAAGCGGATTAACATCCTGCTTTCTGATTATGCTCCACACTGGGCAGTGTTTACAGTGTGCTGCTAAAAGAACACAAGCCCACGAATCTCAATCCAAGTGTGTCAGTGGGTTCTTGCCAGGCCACTAACGCTGTGTTTTTATATGCTTCTTATTTCCTGTGTTCCCTCTGAGGAATGTTACAGTGTGGCGGCTGGAAGAAGCCCTTGTGCCCACAATTTGTTTCATCCCTGAGGCGAATGTGCATACGTGCCACTCGGCATATTGCAGTGATTTGGAGTGCAGCAGTGGCTGTGTGCTGTCTGACCTGGGTGTTTTCACAGAGAGGGGGAGGGCTGGACTTCTCGCTGCTCAGCGTGTGCCCGTGTTTTTGTTTTCTCTGCAGTGCCAGTTTGAAATGGTAGTGAGGAGGGGTTCTCTCTGTCGCTTTTCCTGCATAGATAAAGAGGCACAAGCCATTTCATCAGCTCACGTTACGTTCCCAGCAGGCCGTGTGGTTCTCTCTCTGTCTGTGAGATTGAATAAACAAGATAAACAGCAGAGTTGAAGTATCCACTGATCTAAAGTAGACCCTCTTCCAGCTTCCAATTTTACACAATATTCAGATCCTAGTCTCTTTTTATCAATTTATCATATTACTTGCCCAAATTATTTTTGATTAATATTGTGTAAAACAAAATAAAATATTAGTATATACTACCCAGGAATCTGATTGGTTGCACTATCTGGTGATTAGTCATTAAACATTATCATAAGTGAATAATTCTTGAATTTAGCAACAACAGAAACACTATTAATGCTCAAATCGAGACACTCACAGATTGCTGCAGTCACTAATTCAGAAATTTTAGAAATTCAACAAAATGCTGTCCCAAAAAAGTTTGATATGGTGTATTAGGTGTCAAGTGTAGTCATTGTCACAATACCCATTTTCTCCCCAGATTTAGCCGTAGCCAATTCTCACCCATAAAGTATTGCCTTCCCATCACACATGACACCACCACCAACCAGGGAGGGGTATAACACGTGATATTGCCACCCTCATCTTTATTAATTGCTGCGCATGCACATTCAGTAGTGGCTTAACCACCATTTTGTACAAATGAGCTCACAGCTGGCGGTCACTGTAAATGACAGGGAGGCAAGCGTACACCATCGCTCCTTCTCATGAGAACTCAGCCAATTAGCTCCCATAGATACCGGGCCGAGGATGGCTGCAGCATCAATCTGGATTCGAACCTGTGATCTCCGGGTTGGTAGTTGTGCACCTGGTAGATGTGCCACTCGGGAGCCTTAAAAATCATGTTTATGTTTTAAGTTATACTAAAACTGAGTTTAGAAAGGTGTCTTACATACGCACATGCATGAGGAGCTCTCCTGCGAAATCAACTGAGTAAACAGATGAAAAAATAACTCATAATCTAATATCTAATGTGCCTGTTTAACTTACGTTCCTGTGTAGTATATACTAAAACAATTATGTGATTGGGCTAGCATGTTCACCTCGCAGCAAGAATGTCCTGGGTTAGAGTCCTGGCCTCAGGCATTTCTCTGGAATTTGGATGTTCTATACTGCTTGCATGGGTTTCCTCTGGATGCAGCGGTTTCCTACAGAAGTCCTAAGGCATGCATAGTAGGTTAATTGGCTGTTCCAAATTGCCCCTGGGTGTGAATGTGAATGGTTGTTTGTGTTTTTGCCCTGTGTACCCCGCTTTCGCCCTGTGTCAGCTGAGATGGTCTCCAGCCTCCCGTAACTTGAGTAGAATTAAGCGGGGACGATTAAAATGAGTGAGAAAGGTAGGTTAAAGGAATTGTTTGTAGAAGATCAGAGACAGGTATGTATGGGGGGGGGGGGGGGTGGCATTAGATATCAGAAGGGAAGTTACCAAAAAATTAAAGGTTTGTTTGAGGCAACACAAGATGCTTGGTGTCGAGACCGAAAAAGAGACAACACTCAGTAAAGCATGACGGCCTGGCTTTACTTCTTCTGAAGGCACCTAAAGGAGCTCTGATTACTTTTTGGTAGACTGTGGGCCGTTCATGCGGGTAGGTAGAAGCACTCCATGCCTGGCATAGCTGTGTGTGGAGAAAAGTCGGTTGAGAACAGGCCTGTATTACAGAGTTGCCTAAAAATAAAGGTGCAGACCTCCTCTCTGAACATTAGTGTTTCCTCACTATGGGAAATGAGGCCAGTTAACAGTACACAGGCTGTGAAACAGTACATTCTCTCTGTCCTTCTCTCCATCTCCGTCACTGCCAGCCCTTTCCCCCAGAACCTCAGCAGAAGGTATGCATGTTTGAGATGTTTTCCACAATCAGGGAATCTGTAGAAGCAGTGTGAAAGCTTTTTCTCTGCAAAACAACAGCAGCATGTGTTTGCCTTGGCTGCCCTCTTTTGGTCATACTCTGAGTAGAAGATCAGCCTCCTCCCATTTCCTGTCCTCCCTCCTCTCCTCTGCAGCAATGCTGATATTCTGCGGATTATGTGAAGGAGCAAAGAGCTCGTGTATGCAACCTTATTTCTGTAGAGTTCAGAGGTAATCGAGTTCTAGGTGAGGGAGGGACCTTTGTGGGGAATGTAGTGAGACCTTGATTGCATCTGGATTCAGAGGCAGGACGACCCGCAGGACGACTGCGGTTATTTATAGTCCATAAAAGGGCAACTTGGCTATTTAAGGCTGTGCAGCTTGAACTTGGTATATTGAATCGGTACCACGTTCTCTTCAGTTCCACCACCAGAAATTGATGACTCTGAGAAGGGAAATCAAAGACGGCTTTGTTTCAAAAACAGGGGCAAGGGGTTGGAAAAAATAAAAACAAGAGCATGACCAGAATAATGTTGATAAGCTTTTTTGTAATAATGTCTCCCCTGTGACAGAATTATCCAGTAATTCCTCTTTTCTTAGGGTAGCCTGTGGTGTGTGTGTGTGTGTGTGTGTGTGTGTGTGTGTGTGTGTGTGTGTGTGTGTGTGTGTGTGTGTATATATACATGACATTGTGAGGAATCTGAATCCAAGTTTGTTTACACAGTTAGTAAACAAACTAAAGAAAGTAAAAAAAAAAGTAAAATTTACTGCGGGGACGTTTTCTCCTTATGGGGACAAAACACAAGTCCCCATTATTCAGTACATTTAAAAGTGAGGACATGTTCTAAGGTTAGGGTAGTGGTTAGGATTAGGGTAAGTCTGAAAACACAGACTGTGTGTGTGTGTGTGTGTGTGTCCACTCTATTCTAAAGTAATGACATATTATGTGAAATGTTAATGTCCAGGTTAACTCCCTTTGGGAGTGCAGGGATTATCTACAGGGTTGTAGGTAGACTCTGTGATGGGCAATATGCACAGGAACAATATTAATTACAGCACTTAACACTTAAACTGCCACATTTTCGTGGCCTGTCAGTGTGTTACATGTCCATAAATAAGCAAGGGAAATGTTTCATTCAGACGTGTTGTTAGTAATGCCTCTGGAGTGTGCCACACACAGTGCCAAGAGCCCGTTGCCTGGCAACCATGATCGCCTGTCTTCTTGCTGGCGTGATCTTGTGGAGCTGGTTGTCTAGCGCAAGGCTTCCAGTGATGCAGCGGTGCTTAACATGCGTTGTGCCTTCTTCAGCATGCTGGGATGTGTTTTCAAACATGAACGTCATGGTGCACTTACTGTAGAGCCGAGTGTCAGCAGCTCAGGTCACCCTCACTCATGGCTTTCAAATTAACAGTCAGGATTTTTGTCTTTCTGCTGTTCAGTAACCGGGTCTGGCAGAACGATTCTGACACCGATGGGAGATTTGTAGTTAATAGGGTCAGTTCCCCCAGTCTTCCCACAATCCTCTCTGGCTGCATCTCAAACACTGAAAAGTCATTAATATTTTTTGACCAACACCTAATTCGAGACACACCTATTCTTCTCTTTCTCTCCACATTTTTGTTTTACTTTCAAGTTTCTCACACTGTAGTGCAAGCCAATTCTACTTGGATGCAAGTCAGCCAAAGGCAAGTACTCGAAGGTCAGATTATATTCACTTTGGGAAATATCACTGGGTCACCAACACTCCTTTAACAGAGCATTGTTATTCAAAAGCCCTTTTCCATATTTATATCTGCTCCTAGAAACAAGGAATGTCTGGCTGAGACAAAGATGGAGTTCACATAAACAAAGCATTACCGAAACAGCAAAGTGTTTACGATGAACATGAATGTGATCTAATTTCTACTAGCTAATATCCAAATATCAGGCAGCATTGTGGTGTACTGGTTAGCATGTCTGCCTCACAGCAAGAAGGTCCTGGGTTTGAGTCCCGGGCTCAATGAGGGTGTTACTGCGTGGAGTTTGCATGTTCTCCCCATGCTTACGTGGATTTCCTTCAGGTTCTCTGGTTTCCTCCCAAGACACGCACATTAGGCTAATTGACTGTTCCAGATTTCCCTAGGTGTGGATGTGATTGTCAGTGGTTGTGTGTTTGTGTTGGTTCTGCAATGGTCTGGGGGTGTTCCCTGCCTTTACCCAGTGTTGGCTGAGATAGGCTCCAGCCACCTCTGCAACTGTAGTAGGATTAAGCAATTTTGGCAAATTAGTGAGTGAAATATCCAAATGTCCTGCTCAGGTCTGATCTATAAGCTTGATAATTAAGTGGAAACTTCATAACGGTCAACAAAATAAAAAAAGAGTTACCAGAAACTGTTAAGCTAATTCTACAAAGATGCCTTAAAATGCATGTCAGAGTTTTTTCCCCATGATGTTCTTTGCTATGTGCTTTGTTTTGAATATCCTGTGCATGTGGGCTTTCTCTTTACAGCCAGTCTGATATGAAAACAAAGGGAAGATCATGGTTAAATCTGTTCACTGTAAATCAGGATATCTGTGTGGAAATGTTGGGCTGATTTAATCACATACTGGTTGTTATGTGTGCTAATAAGAAATTATTACGTTTATTCAAAGTATGATATGGAGAATTATTCATTTGAGGGCTTTTAGCGGTGTTCAGGAAGTCTTAAAATCAGGCAGCCATTCTGTCTCGGATGACATGTGGGATGAGGACAAAGATATCATAGTCTATCTCTATCTAGGTGCTTACAGCAGCATAAATATTGAAAAAAAATAAAATACAATTTACATCTCGGTGCGGCAGTGTTTTGGTGGTCTGCTGCGGGGTGTTGCTGATCTAGTTTCTATGATATCTATGAGGAGAAACGTTGGCGTATACCAGTCATGCAATAATCGTGCCAATTAACTGATGGAAAGGATGCAATATCAAGAATTACTCTATGGCTTTCCACCAGTCACAAATGAGAAAATCTTAGATGACGTATGACATGAAGAATTATTCAGTTGAGTGGGTTTCATATACAACAATATTTTTAAAAAATCAGATTGTATAATTGAAAAAAATATACAGTCACATTACTGGGGGCAGCGGTGGCCCGGTGGTAGGGTGCTGGATTACTGATCCCAAGGTCGGGGGTTCAAGCCCCACTATCAACGGGTTGTTACTGCTGTACCCCAAGTGCAGCTAACTGGGTTATCAAAGGCCAGCTGACTTTCATCAAGAATAGGCTGCATTGCCATCAGCGTGCTTCTGCCCTGCAATGGCCTGGCGAGCTGTCTAGGGTGTACTCTGCCCTCGCCCAGAGTTGGCTGAGATGGGCACCAGCCTCCCAGCAACCCTAATTAGGATTAAGCGGCTCAGAATGAATGAGTCACGTTACTGTGGTAGTGGTGAGTTCTCATTGCGATATTGTGGAGGAAAGCAAATTGTAGCCGGTGTCAGTCAACCAGAAGTGCTGCATGCTATTTCCCGCTAATGCTGTTTCTAATTAATTTTAGACAAATTTAAGGAATATATGGTATAACGTATGGAATTAAAAGTATTTGATGGTAAAGTTAGTATTTTTTATTTTGAAGAATTTTATTTTTTTTGTTCCACCAAATGCGACTTTATCAGCTTGTTGTGAGGAGCACGTCACTAGTCCTTGAGAGCGGGGAGCCATTTTTTGCTAGCTTTCTCTGGGAGGAGAGGATGACGAGTAACATAAATAACACATAAGAAAAGCTAACCCCTACTGACAACACTGCTGGGTAGCGGACCTTTGCGGCATCTTGGTCATTGCTACTCATTCTCAGATACAGCATAGCATAAATAGTGAGAAAATAAAAGTTATGACAGATCAGGGCTTCACAGTAAAATATACTAACTAACCAAGGTGGCGGACAGTGTTGTGTAGCAAATCTTTCTTTATCTATTTATGAGGAGAAACATTTGCGTGATTGACCGTCATTGACTGTCTCAATGATGGCATAAATAAGCTTGTTGCGGAATACCAAGAATCAGCTAGTGGCTTTCCACCAATCAGAAAGCAAGAAATATTTTGAATGAATGAATATATTCATTTATGTCTTCACTGCAGAGATTTGTTATCAACACTTTGCCCTACTGAGAGGAGTTGAACATCCAAAGCTTATGTTAAAATTGGGTGTCTTCCATTCTTCTGTTCAGTTTATTCACCTCCTGGGCTGCTGTAAGCCTGTGGGTCTGTACATACGTTTCTCCACACCGTTGGAATAAACTGCATTCAATTGGCTGTCAAGACACTAGATTTTTTTAATCTACTCATCTCTTTTTCCCCTTCTTTCCAATTTCTTTAGCAGTCCCTGACTGGGATAATATTTATTTAGTCAGGCCTGAACAGCAGTTTACTAAAAAGGATGTCACAAAGCAGCAGGGACCCTGCACAAACCCGCCACACAGGACAATTGGAAGTGGCACACCCTTTTTTTCTGTCTCTCTAGGACTGTTTCACAGACTGCTAATCAGTCCGCTTCCTTCCACACTCAAGTCAGCAAAACACAAACATATGTGCATGTCTTCAGCTTTGAGCTTTATTGCTGTCTTGGTGCATGTTTCCCCCATTCCTGTGATACAGGCAAGACATACTACTACTAATAATAACAATAATTATAATCTTTCATTCATTCATTTTCTAAGCTCCTTAATCCTAATTAGGGTCGCGGGAAGGCTGGTGCCTATCTCAGCCAACTCTGGGCGAGGGTGGGATACACCCTGAACAGCTCGCCAGGCTATTTCAGAGCCAACATACACACAACCATTCATACTCACTCTCACACCTTGGGGTGATTTGGAACAGCCAATTAGCCTACTGTGCATGTTTTTGGATTGTGGGAGGAAGCCGGAGTACCCGGAGGAAACCCACACAAGCATGGGGAGAACATGAACACCACACAGAAATGCCCGAGCCTGGAAATCAAACCCAGGACCTTCTTGCTGTGAGGCAGACATGCTAACCACTGCGCCACTGTGCCACCCTAATAATATTAATACTACTACTACTACTACTACTACTACTACTACTAATAATAATAATAATAATAATAATAATAATAATAAAGTACTTTTTGAAATATTGAAGAGAAATTGAGAGCTTGAGTTTTATTGTAAATTTAATTTATATCCTGGGATATACTGTCTGCTAATGCTCTTTATGTGTGTGTGTGTGTGTGTGTGTGTGTGTGTGTGTTTTCCAGCATGCCTATCAAAATGTCAAGGTCAAGCCTGCATGGATTCAGGAGAGTGCTGCCATCCACAGTGTCTGGGGAGCTGTACGGAAGCAGGGAATGATATGGCATGTGCCGCCTGCCACCATTATTCCCACGAGGGCCGCTGTGTGCCAGACTGTCCTCCTGGCACCTACCGTTTCGAGGGCTGGCGTTGCATCACCAGAGATGTGTGCGCCCAGGTCCACCTGCCCAGTGACGTGGTGTTCGTCATCCATGATGGCGAGTGCATGCCTGATTGCCCACCTGGCTTCACCCGCAATAAGAGCCAAAGGTGTGTTATGACTTCTTGCTTATGCCTGTGTGTTTGATTTCCTTTCTTAAACCAGAGTGACAAGTGAGTCTTAAAAGGTTTTAGTTAAATCTACTCTGTCTTTAAATACACTACACATGATTAACAGTTACCCTGCTAACAATTTTGCATTCCCAGAACGTTCTCTGAACATTAGTTTTTGGTTATGAAAACGTTCCTGGGGAACATTCACAGAAAATTATTTTGGAAAGTATTCTCAGTGTTCTGGGAACATTGTCCGAGAATCTTACTAAATAATATTTATATAACTTGTAAACTCATCGTGGAATGTAGCTTTACAGTGCGATGTGATAAGATGGTCAACTTACAGCAGTGGGGTCGCAACTCCTCACGCTGCCAAGCCAACATTGTGTTGGGTTATTTTATCAGGGTTGCATGGTGCTGGATATGGGGAACTAAGCCTAAGCCTTTTCATAAAAATCTCGCCCATATAATTATCAATGAGACAAAGATCGGGGATGCAGTTCATCTTTTACTTCATTAATAACATATCAGACAATGTACATTCAAAAACAATTAAAAGTTTGATTCACACAGGCTAAGGAAATCAATCATTAGATCTAAATATACAATATTTAGTTGTTAGGTTTAGATATAGCTGTTGTATGGTCTACCATAAAGCCTAAGACTAAAACTAGGCATGATTAAGACTTAGTTAAGGCTATACAGTTTAACTCCATTGATGTTAAGTTGCAGACACAGGCAAATCCAGTCAGACCTAAGCATGAGAAACATGTTCCAAAACTGGTAAAAGCTTTGCCTACCTAGGTCTAAGTAAGAGTGTTCCCACCTACAGCGAGGCCTACAAACAAGTTAAAGTTTATTTTAACTGGAAGCTTCAGATCGTCACAGCATGATACCTGGCAGGCTGCAGTAATGTACATGTATTGCGCCACAACAAGCAGTAATTCCAAGCATTAACGGAAATATTTTTTACATGTAAAACGATATGCTAATGTTTAACATGTTTTCGTTTATCAGACATTTATAAATGCAACTTACCAACAACATTCTACTTAAAATTGTAGAAATTAACATG
>JAQMYF010000004.1:32257781-32280475 GCA_030014195.1 Neosilurus mollespiculum
ATTCACTGAGAGACGACAGTTTAACATTTAACACTGGGAAACTGGTTATACACCCATAAATGTTTTTAAAATATACTCTGTGTTGCTAATGGCATCTGCAGAGATGCAAAATGAAAGAAAATAATGAAATAAAAGAAAACTGTGCTCTGTAAATTACGTTCTAGGATTTATTTAGAAAAATAATGTACATATATCACGTGGCACGGTGATTCCTCCTTGCTGCTCACAGCAGGAAGGTCCTGAGTTTGAGTTCCGGGCTATATGGAGTTTGCATGTTCTACCTGTGCTTGTGTGGATTTCCTCCGGGTACTCTGAATTCTGCTGGTGTGGGTTTCCTCCGGGTACTCTGAATTCTGCTGGCGTGGGTTTCCTCCGGGTACTCTGATTTCTGCTGGCGTGGGTTTCCTCCGGGTACTCTGATTTCTGCTGGTGTGGGTTTCCTCCGGGTACTCTGATTGAGAGAGTATATATCATAGTTATATTTTGAGGTGTTTAGTGAATGCACAGAGCTTTCACAGATATTTACAGGATTTGCTTTGCCATGCTGACATCATGCTTCTTGCCCTTCCTCTGATATAAAATATACTTATACTCTTCTATTTATATTTTTATATTTATATACCTATTAATAAGGACGTGCTGGAAGTGTGGTGCTGTTTTGCAACAAAATGGCCAAACAAAATGTTCAAAGTTTCCGGATGACTGCTTTAAAGTTCGATGTTCTGTTTTTCGGTAATGAAAGCAAATTAGTGATTAGAACGTCCACTTCACAGCAAGAAGGTTCTGGGTACGAGTCCCCGGCCAGGCGAGGCCGTCCTTGTGCTTGTGTGGGCTTCCTACAGGAACTCAGGTTTCCCACCGTCCAAAGACATGCACACTATTCTAACTGGATCTTTCAAATTGCCCCTAGGTGTGAATGTTTGTGTGTTGGCCTCTGATGGATTGGCAAGCTGTTCAGGGTGTACCCCACCTTTGTCCATAGATGGGTGAGATAGGCTCCAGCCTCCCTGCGACCCTAGTAAAATTAATTATTCAGTTGGAGAATGAATGAATGAACGAAAAAATCAGGATACATAGTATTCCTGTTGTGATTTACTGCCATTTCTCAGCTCAGAGTGTAGTGACATTTTATTGACTTTTTCTGTTATTCTCTCTCTCTCTCTCTCTCTCTCTCTCTCTCTCTCTCTCTCTCTCTCTCTCTCTCTTTCTCTCACTGTCTTTCACTCACTCTCCCTCTTTCTCTCTCTCTCTCTCTCTCTCCTTATACAGTATGTCCTGTAGTGCGTGTGATGGCCCATGTGACAAGGTCTGTGAGACTAAAACCATCGACTCAGTGGATGCTGCACAGTCCCTGCAGGGCTGCACTGTCATCCACGGCAACCTGCACATCAATATCCGTCAAGGCAGTAAGTATTTAGAACGAAGAAAGCTTCCCCTGGCACACTAGCTTTTTAATATCAGCCACTTCGAGTTCTTTATCATAAGTAGAGGTGTGCTGACACAATACCGATTATAGTCCTGATTTGAGCTGATCAAATTATGATGTTAGTCCAATGCTTCAGCCATTTTTGTTCTAATATGCAACAAAGTTCTCAGATTGTTACCTAATGGGATTTTGATGTTATTTCGACATTTCAGCTGATGTTATTATGATCTATACCCATGTTACTCCTTTTTGTACTGCTGTTGTTCACATAAATATGATATCACAGATATTATATTTAAAAAATGCAAAAAAAAAAAAAAAAATCCAAATTTTTTTCCAGTGTTACACCGATCACTAACAATGTGTATAGAAGTTACTCAGTTTTTTTCCGTTTCCTCAATGTACTCCGAACACACAAAAAAACACCAAATTTTTAAACACTCCCAAAATATATCACTCTTCCCTGAAGTTTTCCCCAAAATTCTACAATGTTCTGCGATGTTCCTGTTTTCTATAATGTTCTTACTGATGTTCTCCGATTTCCTCCAATTGTATTCAGGATCATGTTCGGTATCGTCTGAGCACACTTTAATCCTCCAGCATCAAACCAGTCACATGGGTCAATTTTTCAAATTTAAGCATATAATAATATTTTTTATATTTATATTATATAAGTATAATAAGTGATGCATAGTTTTTTTGATTGGATAATTTTTGTCAGAGATACGGACAAATTGAGTATGAACTACAAGTTTAAAACTGCAGATATATACATTTAAAGTTTCCAAAATAAACTCAACAACATGTATTTCTGTAAAAACTACCAACATGAAATTTGGAGCAAATATGAACCCCTTTGAAATCTTCATAAACACAGTTTCAGGAATGTATTTCACTTGAAACGTTCATATCATAGTCTATGTTTCATACAAGTAAAAGTGAAGCTTCATTTTCTTGAAAAATGCATCTCAATTGGATCAGATTCATCCTATAAACCCAACGAAGACTAAAACACACTTTCTTCATCATCTTTCTATTATTGTGAGTCATATTTACTAAGTAAATCAGATATATTTGATGTATCTGCAGCGTTTAAATTTAGCATTCTTGCAACGTGCATCTGTATGGAAATGCTTCTTTGAGCTTCTGGGGGTTTTTTTACACTAAAGGGGATTAAAAGACTTTTTTATTGGTTTATTGTGAAAGTTATTTACATAAAATGATTCGATGGCAGAAAGTTTCAGTTTAGTTTTGGTACTGGAGATGGAGTGGGGAAAACTCTGAACATCACATAAAATAGACTGATGATTCTGTAGCCTTTTCTGGACAAGTATAAAGAAGATTGGTCATGCATTTCCTCATTAAATGTAGGTTTTGATGTATATACAAAAGGAATTTATAAAAAGGCAGTGGGACATTATTCTAGTGTTTTATGGTAACAAATTTTTTTTTTTAATAAAATAAAGATAATTTTAACCCACTAATGCATCAATTCGATATATCTCAAAATACAGTCTTATGTCAGTCTTCTGTTTTGGTGCTGTAGGGTCACATATAATTTCACTGTAATATTTACACAGCTTACAGTTCAATAAAAATTTTATACTTTTTGACATATATAAAAGATCTGTGATCTGAAATAACCTAGTAGGTTTAAACTAGTAAGGAGATTTGCTAGGTTATTCCAGATCAAAGTACACTTAAGTATGGGTTCATTTGACATTTAACTTGACAAAATAATGGGACAAAACCAAGTAAATTTGGGTTGAGCTCAAATTTGACTAAAATTGGACTTACCAGTTTTTTCCGGATTGGGGAGAAATGTACAGTAAGCTGAGTACACGGTTTACTGTGGAGCTTTATTACTACAGTAGTAGTCATGTATTATGGTCAATACATTTCTTCACTTGTCTTATTTTTTTTCTAGACAACATTGCTTCAGAGCTGGAGAGATTCATGGGTTTGATCGAAACAGTTACAGGATATGTGCGGATCAAACACTCCCACACTCTGGGCTCCCTCTCATTCTTGAAGGGTCTGCGCTACATTAATGGAGAGCATCTGTTAGACCAGTAAGATTCCACTCTTCATTTTCTTTCAAACAGCACATCGAATATTAACTTTGGTTTGACTTCCTGTAATGTCTGCAGGTTGAGTTATTTTACTTTACTTTACTCAATTTGACAAAGATAATTTTACAAACCAAGCAGCTTGCAAAATTTCGCACTCACTCATTTGCGGAACCCCTTAATCCTGTTTGGCTTGCAGATCTCTAACAACACTGGGTGAAGGCAGAGTTTACCCTGAGCAATTCACCAGACCACCACAGGGCCGACACACATAACCAGTCACACTTACACATAGGGGAAATTTGCCTAAGGTGCATGTCTTTGGATTGTGGGAAAAACCCGGAGTACCTGGAGGAGACCCACGCAAGCACAGGGAGAACATGCAAACTGCACACAGGAACACCTTCGCCAAGCCCGGGACTCTAACCCAGGACCTTTTGCTGTGAGGCAGATGTGCTAACTGCCTTTAGCCATGAATACAGCATTCACAGTAAACAGTTATCATTGTTTTCACAAATTTAAGCAACATAACAAGATTTGTTTCCATCCAGGTTCATTTTTCACTGATATCTTGAATTGATGATGAGAAAATTCAACCACTCCATAAAGTCTTCTCCAGCACGTCCCAACGCAGGAGTACCACTAATATAAACAGGGAGCTTTATTGAGGTTCCTGTGGTGGGCACACGCAGACACAGAATGGACACGAGACAGCCATCCAAGCCATATTCCATAATCATGGTTCTCCGCTTGTGAGCACTGCTAATCCAGACTTAAAGATTTTTTGTTGTTTCTTTGTTTTTTTTAATGGAGAATCCGCTAAGAGTGTGTTAGTCATTATAATTTTACATGTACTTCCACATGTAGGATTTAAATTTGCGCTTTAGTATGATGTCAGAGTGCATGTGCGAGTAATTTACTTCAGGTAAGATGTCTGTGGAGTTTAGAGGAAGAAGGTGAATAAGGTCATGAGAAAGCCTTTCTTTTTTTCTCGGGTTTCATCTTGTAGGGGGCCTGAATGTGTGTCTAGCATTCCCTACATTCCTTAGATGTTCCTTTGAACCAAACATACCCAAAGTGAAGATTACTTCCACAGCAACTTGGTATGAGGATGAAACACAATATCCACGTACTTGCTGTGACTTTAGAGGACTCAACACAAATACATTATACCTAATATTTTCATACTGGGGCGTTCTCAGCACAGCAGTGAGCCTGGGATCATTGTATATTGTTGGAAGTGTTGAAAGAGGATAGAAAGTGTTCCACTGTACCAAGTTAGTGAACCACTGTGCTGTCACAGGAGACCTCTGTGTATTGATGTATGGGTAGAGGGGCCCTGACAACACACACATAACAACAGATGGGTTACTGGCAATGAATTTGTACCTACATTGCTATTTAGAGATGTGTGAACCCTGCTGTTACTAGCCAATCATGGGCTTCTGGGAGCTCATTTGTAAGAGGGGACGGATAGCGCTTTCCCTCCAAGTGTGTTAGGCCGCCCCCAAATACGCATGTGCAGCACTTGGTAAAGAGGTGGCATGTGCATGTCACGGAGGGGACATGTGCATGGTTACGCCCCTCCCTGGTTGGTGGTGGTCGTGTGATAGGGAAGGCAATACTTGACGTTTGGGAATTGAACCCTTTACAAGTTTCTTTGTTTCCACATAAATTAAATAGAACTTAAGATATCAACAAGTTTATATTTACCTGTATCGCATTGGGCAGACACCCTTATCCAGAGTCACTTACATTTTTTAATACAACTGAGTGTTCAGGGCCTCGCTCAAGGGCCCAACAGTGGCAGCTTGGTGGTACAGAGCCTTGAACCCCAGCCCTTCAGATTAGCAACCCAGAGCTTTAACCACTGAGCCACCACTTTAAGTAGATAAAGAAAATTTAATGAAGCAAATGATAATTTATTTTTATTCATTTTATTTGCTGAGCCACTTTATCTTTTATTATGATCTGGGGAAGGCTGGGGCCCATCCCAACTATCTCCAGATGAAGGCGGTGTACACCCTGAACAGCTCACCAATCCATCTCAGAGCAAAACAGACCTACAACCACTCACACTCAGATTCACACCTGGGGCAATCAAGAATATCCAATTAGCCTAATGTGCATGTTTTTAAACTGTAGGAGGAAACTGGAGACCCCAGAGGAAACCCTTGAAATCATACAAACTCTACACAGTTATGCCCTCGCTGGAGATATGGCTCGAACCAAGGCCTTTTTTTACTGTGAGGTGGACATGCTAACCTCTAAAGTTTCCTCTAACTGTTGATCAACCTCACACATTAGTTTGAAGGTGTTGTGCAAGATACATGAATTCATTCATTCATGCGTTATCTGTACCTCTTGTCCTGTTTGGGGTTGTGAGAAAGCTGTAGCTAATCCCTTCTGACTCTGGGTGAAAGGTGAGTTACACCCTAAATAGCAGGGCCAGCACAGACAAACAACCATTTACAATCACATTCACACCAGAATAGCCAATAAGCCTAATGTGCAATGTCTTTGGACAGTGGAAGGAAACCGGTGCACTTGGAGGAAACCTATGCATTGCATAAGATACACTACATACATATTTCTAAGTAAAAGATACACACAAGGGCAGCACGGTGGCGTAGGGGTTAGCATGTCCACCTCACTGCAAGAAGGTCCTGGGTTTGATTCCCAGACTCAGTGGGGGTGTTTCAGTGTGGAGGTGCATGTTCTCCCTGTGCTTGCAGGGTTTTCTCTGGGTACTCTGGGTTCTTCCCACAGCCCAAAGACATGCACATTATGCTAATTGGCTGTTCCAAATCATCCCTTGTGTGAGTTTTGGACTGAATGGTTGTGTGTGTGTTGGCCCTGCAATGGTCTGGCAGTTCAGCAAATGAGTGATAGTGAGTGAGTGAGATACACACTAAAGGCATACCTTTGAGGGTTCCACTCCAGCAACATAAGTACTCTTTTGGTCTGAGAGTATAATCTTTTGGTACTTGTTCTTCTTTGTGTTAAATAGGAAGTATGCATTCGCAGTCCTGGATAATCAGCACCTGCAGCACCTGTGGGACTGGAGCCAGCACAACCTGACCGTCCGAGCAGGTAAACTTTTCTTCCGCTCCAATCCCAAACTCTGCATGTCTGAGATTCGCAAGATGTGGGAGAAGACCAGTGTCGTGGAGAAGATGGCAGAAGATGATGTCCGTAACAACGGAGAACGAGCTAGTTGTGAGTAGTTTTTTTAAACTATCTCTAGACTCAGCATCAGTAGCAGTAATTCAGAAAGAATGGACTTTCCTTCGATCACTTGAGGCATCTGCCAAAACAATAATCTTTAAAATACCCATATCTCTCTTGTGTCCTTTTTTCCGAAGGTGAAAGTCATATTCTAAAATTCAAGCACAACAGTACGCAGAGCAATCGAATAAAGTTGACCTGGGAACGCTACCGACCGCCAGACTACAGAGATCTTATCAGTTTTATCGTCTCCTACAAGGAAGCGTGAGTGTTTCTGTTGGCCTCCATTCTGGAAGTCTGGGTTGAAGCTCAACTTCTGAATAAAATAATTTATAAACATTCTAAAATCTGTTCCTGTTTAGCGAATCGAAGATGATGTGATTCCTGATCCATAATGATCCAATCTGCTGTTAACACAGTGAAATCCAAACAGCTCCCAGAGGAATCCATTTTTTAAAATGTGCTTCATAGAACAGAAAGTTTTAAAGAATCTAATAATATCCTCTTGTTAAGAAATCCTGCTAAGATGAAATTGCATACTGAATCACATGTTTAAAATGCTTTTTTCTGCAATACAGACCATTTCAGAACATTACAGAGTTTGACGGACAGGATGGCTGTGGGTCCAGTTGGACCATGGTAGATGTGGACCTCCCTCAGGAAAAATATTTGGATCCAGGAGTTCTGCTCTACCCATTAAAGCCCTGGACGCAATACGCCATTTTTGTGAAAGCCATTACCCTGGTGGTGGATGATAAGTACACTCTAGGGGCAAAGAGCGAAGTGGTCTATATACGCACCAAAGCTTCGGGTAGGTAACCAGCTACTGCTCAATGTATGTGGGAATCATGGGTAAAAAATTCAAATATATATACTACTATTTAATTGAGCATGAGGTCAGTACAGGGAAATTACAGGCTGAGATTTTTTGTTATATGTTGATCGAACAGTAGCGGGGCTCTCGCTCATTAAGTCATTTGCCGAACTGCTTGATCTAACTAGGATCGCGGGGAGTCTGGAGCCTATTTCAGCCGACTCTGGGCGAAGACAAGGTACACCCTAAACAGCTTGAATGACCATTGCAGGGCCAAAACACACCCAACTACTCACACTCACACCTAGGGGCAACTTGGAACAGCCAATTAGCCTAATACACGTCTTTGGAATATGGGAGGAAACCGGAGTACGCAGAGGAAACCCGCGCAAGCACAGGGAGAACAGTCAAAGTCTACACAGAAACGCTCAAGCTAGGGACTCGGACCCAGGCCCTTTTTGCTGTGAGGCGAGTGTGCTAACAACTATGTTACCATGCCACCTATAGCGAGGCTGAGGTCTGGAATGTACCTGTACTAACTAAATTAAAGAAGTTAATATTTTTTTATTACATGGGATTTTTGTATCACCCCCTGCAAAAAAAAAGAAGAGATGCACACACTTTATACATTTGAAATGAGGCTGCGCTCACACCCGAAAGAAAGCTTTCATCAGCGACACAACTGTGGTTGCTTTCAAAACTTTTGTGATTTATTTGACCAAGAGTAAGGTTGAATGTGATACTTTTTTTTGAATAGAGGGGAAAAAAAGAGAGAAAACATGGACAGGGAAATTCTGGACAGCTTAACAGCCAATCAGATTGTGCATTCCATCATTGAAAGATAATAAATTAATTGACTATTTAATGGAACTAAGGACAATAATCAGTGTGATTGATTGCATGTGTACCAAAGCAAGTGTTCATCACAAACAGTGAACATCAGATTTCCCTGATGTTCTTCTTTATGTGCTTAAGAGGGGTGGGGGGGTGGGGTCATGGTGGCTCCCCGTACTCCGGTTTTCTCCCACAGTCCAAAAACATGCACAGTGAGTGTGTGAATGGTTGTGTGTGTGTTGGCCCTGCGATGGCCTGGCGAGCTGTCAGGGGTGTATCCTACCTTTGCCCCGAGTCAGCTGAGATGGCCGCCAGCCTCCACGCGACCCTAATTAGGATTAGCGGTTTAGAAAACGAGTGAATGAATGAATGTGCTAAAAGGATTTACTATACATATCCGGTTGTTGCCATTATGGGCCAACATTGTAACCACTGATAAAAAAGTAAAAGATTAATTATTTTGTCACTTCACAGAGCCATCAATGCCCAGGGATGCCCGTGCATATGCGAATTCATCCTCATCTCTAGTGGTGAAGTGGTCTCCTCCCATTTCCCCAAATGGGAATTCCACCTACTATCTGCTCCGCTGGCAACAGCAGCCAGAGGATCGTGAGCTCTACCTGCACAACTATTGCTCGAAAGGTAAGGGAACCCATGTCACATGCCCTCCTCTGACCTCACCTAAACTTTTTCCTCCTTTTGCCCCCCATTTTTTCTCCCCTTATTTCATTTTCACCAGTTCTCACTCATCAAATATGCCTCTCTATCACATACCCACCACCAACCAGGGAGAGAGTGAGGGCAAGCATGTGCCTCCTCTGAGAAACGTAATGCTTGGCACCCACAGCTATTAAAGCTCCTGTGCATGCGTATACAGGGGAGGCTCAACACACTCGGAGGGAAAGCGATATCTGCTCTCTTGTATGCATCAGCTCAGAGACAACTATGATTGGCTGGCGATCGTTTTAAGTGAAAGGAAGTGATCGTATGAAATCCTCCCCACCTGTGAGAGCTTAGCCAGTTAGCAGATGGCTGCGTGCATCCACCTGGATTTGGACTTGCGAGCTCCAGGATGATAGCAGCGCACCTTATGAAACACTTTTATTATCTGCTTTTTATTTTCCCTTCTGCATCTCTCTCTCTGGCCCTCTAAACTTTAACCCCTTATGAATTCCATGTCCTTCTTCTGATATCAGTCTGTACCCACTGCTGGCTCAGATTCCTGCTCTAGAACCCAGTGCAGCCTTCTGTTGTTGCATCCCATTAGCTTCCAGATTAGATGTATTGTGAATTCAGAGGTGTTTCTCTGTCCACCTCGTTCATAAAAAGTTACCATACTTGAAGTGCCTTAGGAGCGGCATGGTGGCCTAGTGGTTGGCACGCCCACCTCATAGCAAGAAGGTCCTGGGTTCAAGTCCTTTCCACAGCGAAGGCATTTCTGTGTGAAGTTTGCACGTTTTTTCCTACAGATACTCTGCTTTCTTCCACAGTCCATAAACATGCATATTAGGCTTACGGGTTGTTCCAAATTGCCCCAGAAGTGAGTGTGAGTGTGATTGGTTGTGTGTGTTGGCCCTGCGATGGTCTGGCAACCTGTTCATGGTGTACTCTGCCTTCACCCAGAGATGGCTAAGATAGGCTCCGGCCTCCCTACAACTCTAATAGGACTAAGTGGTTTGGTAAATGAGGTGCTTTAGAGTTATTGTCCGTTTCAGCCAATCTTGCCATTCTCCTCAGATGTCTATCTTCACCAAAGTACTTCCTCCTGCAGGTCTGCCACTCAAGGGATGATTTTTCTTTTCTTTCTATTGTATTCTAAATTGTTCTCCTTTCTTGCCTGCCTTTATTTTGACATGCAGGTTGTTGGTTTGTAAATACACACTGTCATGTTGGTCATCTGTTGGTCTTCATACTATAGGTCAGCCTCCTTCCACTCTGCCCATGTGTATACCATCAAGTGTGAAATAATACGAACTTTGTTTGTCAACAGAACTGAAGATCCCAATCCGCATCTCCGCTACAGCCCTGTCAGATGTAGAAGAGGACATTAAGCCCACTAAATCAGACATGGCTGGTGGTGAAAAAGGCAAATGCTGCACATGCCCCAAGACCACAGAAGACCAAGCCAAGGTGGCAGAAGAACGTGCCTTCAGCATAAAGTTTGAGAACTTCCTCCATAATTCTCTGTTCACACCCAGGTACAGTATGTACACGCCTACTCACCTTAAAACTGCCTCATGAGCTAATCCGGGTGTTGTTTTTCTGTTCACTACATGGTACCCGCACTCGACTCGATTCTACATGCTTTTTTCCATCAGTCAAAACTTGTTTATGGTTTCTGGTACCTGGTTCTTTCATTTATTCATTCATTCATTCATTCATTCAGGTATTTGCCAAACCACTTAATTCTACTGGCATCATGAGGAAGCTGGAGCCTATCTCAGCCATCTCTGGGCTGGACACCTTGCCAGTCCGTCACAGAGCCATCACACACACACAGCCATTTACATTCACACCTAAAGGCAATTCAGAAAAGCCAATTAGCCTAAAGTGCATTTCTTTGGAGTGTGGGAGGAAACCGAATTACCCAGATGAAACCCATGCAAGCACAGGGAGAACATGAAAACTCTATAAAGAAACATTCCCACTGAGCTCGGGACTCAAACCCAGGACCTTAAGGTTAGATAATGAGTTAAAGAAGAGATTCCAAGAGCTATGTTGAATTTATATAAGTAAGTGACCCTGAGCAAGGATAAAGTGGTTACTGAAAGTGTGTGAGTGAATGAATTAATCAAGTTAAACTTAAAGTAATCTACACAAGCATGACAGCTTCCTGCCAAAAGTGATTCAAAAGATTTTGAGCTTACAATTGAAGGGTTTACTCACTTATTCTCACTCATTTGCCAAACCCCTTAATCCTACAAGGGTTGCTGGGAGGCTGGAACCTATCTCAGCCGACACTGGACAACAGCCCGCCAAGCCATCACAGAGCCAAGACACATTCATATTCACACTTAGGGACAATTTGGAACAGCCAGTTAGCCTAATGTACATATGGAAACGGAGCACCTGGAGGAAATCCATGCAAGCACTGGGAGAACATGAAAACTCCACACAGAAACGCCAAAGTGAGACTTGAAACCAGAACCTGAGTTTCTTTTATTCACCTGGTTTACATCGTGTTTTGGTTCTGGGTCTATTTACAGTAACTAGACAAGTGATGAGAGGAACAATCATGACTACAACACACGATTCATAGAAAGTCAAAAAGTCTGAGATGATGTGTTAAGTAAAGGGAGAAGGTTTTTTTATTTTTATTTTTATTTTGCTATACTGTATTAATCCTGCAAGGGGAATGATCTGCATTTAACCCATCCAAAGTGAGCACACACACACGTAAACAGTTCCCCCCGGAATCAAACCAGCGACCTTTCAGTCCCAAAGCCACTTCTCTAACCATTACGCTGCTGTATATGATATTAAGAGAAATAGAACTAGCGCTCCTCTCTCTCTCTCTCTCTCTCTCTCTCTCTCTCTCTCTCTCTCTCTTTCACACACACACACACACACACACACATGCGCGCGCACGCTCTCGCTCACGTACACACAGATTACATCTGACATGTTTGACATTACTTAAAACGTACAAGTTTTTTACGTTGTCTTTTTGATAAAAGTTCTGCACTCTTGCTTGCCTCATTAATTAACTGCTGTTTAATAACATCATCGTACCTGGTGCAGGGGTCAGTGACACTCACGTAGAGGAGAAAGCAAATGGTTTCAGAAAGACATTGTTTTATTTCCAAGAGTTAACACTGTACTTCATGTTTGTTTAATATGCTTGGTAAGTGACTGCGCCCCTTTAAGGTATGGAAGGATGGCATTTGTGAAAGAGAGAGTGTGAATGAAGAATATATCTTTTTTTTTACTTCCTCCCTGGTGTCTGTCTGATCCCTCATTGCCTCACACAGTCTTTTATTGTGAGCTTGTTTAGTTTGAGGTGACCATCTGCCAGGAAATGTAGAGCGCATTCATGTGGAATGTTAATGAATTTTGTGGGAACATCCCCACAGAGTGAGCCAGGGAGAGAGAGCGAGAGAGAGAGAGAGAGAGAGAGAGAGAGAGAAGTGTACCCTTTTACTCCTCACTCTCACATGGTTATAGATCAGCTGTCTGGGCCCGGAGCCAGTTGGAAGCTTCCATAATCGCTCGAATCACACATGTGAGGTGTCTGCATTCTCTCTTACACACAAACGATAGCAAGACAAAGGCATTTTAAAGAACCACCTCAAATCACTGTATCTGCACACACTTCATCCTCATTTCTGCCACCTCAGAGCAGGAAGTCGAGTTATCAAAGAATGCTTTGTGTTGTAGCTGGTGAAACATTCCTGAGGTTCGCAGGTGTGAATTCTGTCCCCAGGGCCAGGCATGGTGTGAAGTTTGTGTGTGTGTGTGTGTGTGTGAATATAGTCAAATGTATGCAAACTCTGCAATGAAATTCTCTTGCCAAGCCCTGTACTTAAACCCAGAACCTTCTTGAGGTGACGCACATGTGCTAACCACTATGCCACTGTGCCACCCTGTACATACAGTAATCATAAATGTGACTCTCTCCAGCATAATACGGATGAAGTAGGAAATTTGACATACTGAAATATTGATATATTTTGAAAGAGTGAAGTAGATAAGCCAAACAATTGTGCAGTGGATGATACAAGCATGATATTTGGCAGAAAAACTCATTGTTGAGTTGACTTCAAGAAAAAATGCTAGCCATTTGAAATTCCAATATGGGGGCCATTTTCCAATATGCGTGCTATATCACGCTTATTATGATTATTGAGACAAATTTTGTGTTTTTTTGCCAAAACATTACTGACTTGAGAACAGTTCTGGCCTTTCAGGAATCCAATATGACAGCCATTTTACTAGATAATATGCTATACGTTCCACGGTATTTCTATGTATCTGTCCATAAAATTGATTTTTATGTCTATTTATAGTTGTTTGTTCATAAAATACGGAAAAAACATATGATGGGTATATTAACTATGTCAGAACGCAAGCACTATGAAAATGTTAGCGTTCGTTCCCATTTTATCATTGTTTAATATAGACTTACCCACTTTGAGCAAAGATAGATGCTTTTCATATTATAAATCAGATAGCAGTGGTTCTTTTTCAAGATGGTGTAGTTCTAGAAAACAGTTCAAAGATTAGAAATTATTTTATTTTTTGTGGGTTTTGTGGGATATTTAAATTTTGTGAGTTTTTGATGCATGAAAATAATTCACAGTGGTGCTTGAAAGTTTGTGAACCTTTAAGAATTTTCTACATTTCTGCTAAATTCGACCTAAAACGTCGTCAGATTTTCACACAAGTCATAAAAGGAGATAAAGAGAATCCAGTTAAATGAATGACACAAAAGTATTTTACTTGGTCATTTATTTTCTCAGGAAAATTATCCAATATTACATATCTGTGAGTGGCAAAAGTATGTGAACCTCTAGGATTAGCAGGTAATTTGAAGGTGAAATTAGAGTCAGGTGTTTTCAGTCAATAGGATGACAATCAAGTGTGAGTGGGCACCTTGTTTAATTTAAAGAACACGGATCTATCAAAGTGTCAACACATGTTTTTGGAAGTGTAACATGGCACCAACAAAGGAGATTTCTGAGGACCTCAGAAAAAGGGTTGTTGATGCTCATCAGGCTGAAAAAGGTTACAAAACCATTTCTATGTTTCCAATCCAATCCACAGTAAGATAGATTGTGTAGAAATGGAGGAAATTTAAGATCATTGTTACCCTTCCCAGGACTGTTTACTAGCTAAGATCGCACCAAGAGAAAGACGTGTAATAGCAAGGTTACAAAGGAACTCAGGGTAACTTCTAAGCAACTGAAGGCCTCTCTTGCACTGGCTAATGTTAATGTTCATGAGTCCACCATCAGAAGAACACTGAACAACAATGGTGTGCACGGCAGGGTTGCTAGGGTAAAGCCACTGCTTGCCAAAAAGAACATTGCTGCTTGTCTGCAGTTTGCTAAAGATCACATGGACAAACCAGAAGGCTATTGGAAAAATATCTTGTGGACAGATGGGACCAAAATCGAACTTTTTGGTTTGAATGAGAAGTGTTACGTTTGGAGAAAGAAAACACTGAATTCCAGCATAAGAACCTTATCCATCTGTGAAACATGACGGTGGTAGTATCATGGTTTTGGCCTGTTTTGCTGCATCTGGACCAGGACGGCTTGCCATCATTGATGGAACAATGAATTTTAAAATTGTACCAGCAAATAATAAAGGAAAATGTCATAGAAATGTCAATAAATAAATGACCAAGTAAAATATTTTTTCTCGTTTATTTAACTGGGTTCTCTTTGTCTACTTTTAGGATTTGTGTGAAAATCTGATTCTGTTTTGGGTTGAATTTAGGCAGAAATGTAGAAAATTCTTAAGGATTCGCAAACTTTCAAGCAACACTGTATAACATGGCAAGATCCTACTATGCTTTTATGGGTAAATGAGTTCACTGAGTCTTCTAGTTTCCTGAAGATGCCTGTCAATTTCAGAGTTTTCCTTCATCTCGACAAACTGCCTTTACCCAGCTATTGAGCTTCATCTGCCCAGAGGAACTGGACAGAAATCAGCGGAGGGTTTTTTGGTTTATGGCCGTTGTTGGTGCGCTGGTGGATCTTGAAATAAATGGGGTCATATTGGAATTTTTGATAGCTAGTACTTTTTTCTCCAATAGTGACTTACAAAGTATATTCATACCAAATTTCATGCTTAAATCATCAACTGAATAATTCTGGCCAAAAATTACATTAAGTTGCACCACTATAATAAGGAAAGTGAATTGGTACATATCACAAAAAAGTCATGCACACTAATATTTTGTTTGCCCTTAACCCTTGATAACAGCGTGTAATTGCCATGGCACTGTTTCTTCACTTGGTCATGTCAAGGCTCAGCAACATTTAAATTATGTTAGTTGATGACCTGAATGTACTGAATGAACAGGTTATCATATCAATTAACTTTTTCTTCCCTGATGACATGGATATAAAATTGGAGTTCAATAGTGAGAGTCGAGGCAGTGGTGGCCCGGTGGTAGGGTGCTGGATTACTGATCCGAAGGTCGAAGGTTCAAGCCCCCTGTCACCTGGTTGTCACTGTTGTCCCCCCAGTGCAGCTAACTGGGTTATCAAAGTCCAGCCATGTCTGTCACTGTCTATGGTGAGAGAATGGGCTGCATTGCCATCAGCGTGTTTCTGCCCTGCGATGGCCTGGCGAGCTGTCCAGGGTGTACTCTGCACTCGCCCACGACTTTAATTAGGATTAAGCGGTCCAGAAATGAATGAAAGGTAAGGTAAGTCCTGACATGGTAAGTCCGATGTGCTGGAGAAGACTTTATGGAGTGGTTCAATTTTTCCATCATCCATTTAAGAAATTAAATTGAGATATAATAAAATTACCACAACTATGGATGGAATATAAATGTTGTGATGTTGATTAGTTTGTAGAAACAATGCTATGGAGATTACACGCTGTAATCAAGGTTGTAATCAAGTGCACTTTTTTACTCAACAGAAGTACCTACTTGATCAACATTATTCTTACCTCAAGCAAACATATTATGCAAAAATTTAAATGCATCGATGGACATGTCTGTCAACAAGCAATAGTGCCCAACCCTGTTCATGAAGCTCTACCCTAATGAAGACTTGATTAGAATTTAGGACCCTAATTAGGAATAAGCGGTTCAGAAAATGAATGAAGAATGAATGATAGTGTTGCTGTAGGTGTCTTAACAGTGTCCCTTTGTCAAGTTTAAATTGATGCCCTGTTGTTGCCTCATTTTTTTCAAAAACCTGGAAGATATACACGGGTATTTGAGGTTGGATTGAGAACATTCAAGTGGGATGGTGGTGTAGTGGTTGGTATGTCTGCACCACAGCAAGAAGGTCCTAGGCTCGAGTTTGGGACGCAGCGAGGACGTTTCTGTGTGGAGTTTGCATGTCCCCTCCGTGCTTTCCCTGGTATCCTCCAGGTATTCCGGTTTCCTTCCACAGTCCAAAAACATGCACATTGGGCTAACTGGCTGTGAGTGTGATTGTGAATGGTTGCATGTGCGTTTGCCCTGCGGTGGATGGAAAGCTGTTGAGGGTATACCCCGCATTCGTCCAGAGTCGGCTGAGATAGGCTCCAGCCTCCCCATGACCCTAGTAGGATAAAGTTTTGATTTAGTGATGATAGCTGTGCTTTTTTAAACGGTTTGTGTTTGTGTGTTTTGGAAAACTCTGTGAAGAGTGCACTAAAATATACTGGCTGACTGGTTTCATTCTTTAAACATATCTTTTCGTGTCTTCTCTTCTCTTTTTCTCTTCTTTTCTGTCACTCAGACCGCACAACAGTAGACGTCGCCGGGAGCTTTTTGGGGTTGCTAATGATACATTAGCACGAAACATGGGTCAGAACGTGACAGCGCCAGAAGGCAACATGACCGAACCGGAGCCCGTAGAGCGAGTGTATCCGTTCTCGGAAACCACCTCTGAGACGGTGTTCATAGAGATCTTTAACCTACAACCGTTCACTGTGTACCGTATAGACATCCACGCATGCAACCATGAGGTGGAGCGATGCAGTGCAGCTGCCTTCATCTTTTCCAGGACCAAACCTGCAGGTGGGGCCATTAAAAGTGTTTGTATAACTCCAGCTCATAGTGTTGGCCTTGAATTCTCAAGGTAATAATGTACTGGCAGAGAGTTTCAAGACAGCCTTAAAGTTTAAAGTCATTGATCATGATTTGTTATTCTACAGATAACGATACTACAGTGCCAGCTAATCTGTAGTGCTAGTTAACATGACTGTGGCTTTTATGGATTGGCTAGGAGTTAGACAGTACCTATGTGAGACAGCTTCTGTTGATCAGTAATATTTGCTCATCCAGAAAAAGCAGACAACATTCCCGGCATGGTAACCCATGAGATGGATGAGAAAACAGAGGGGACAGTTCTGCTGAGATGGCCTGAGCCTCCACAGCCCAGTGGTCTCATCCTCATGTATGAACTAAAATTTCGTCTGGGCTCAGAGGTGAGTAGCAGTATTAAAAAACACCCAAGTACTACTTAGAATAAAGGCACAGACTGAAATTGTGGGTGTGCATTCATGTGTGTGTTTGTTTAGGCTGAGAAACATGAGTGTGTGTCGCGGCAACAGTACCAGAAGCTTAGAGGAACACGGCTAACCAACCTGGGTTTTGGCAACTACTCGGTTCGTGTGCGAGCCACATCACTGGCAGGAAATGGTTCTTGGACTGAGCCAGTGTACTTCTATGTTCCTCAGTCCCAGCGTAAGGCACTCATTCCCACGCTGTCTTCATGCTTAGAATTATGTTTTCAGGTTGTCTATCTGTCCATACATATGTTCATCCGTCAGTCTGTCCGTCCGTCAGTCCCTTTCTTGTACCTTGGGAACGCTTTGAAAGATTTTCTTCAAACTTTACACAAATGTACACCTTAACTCAAGGATGGACTGATTAGATTTTAGAGGTCAACGGCCAAGGTTACTGTGGGCTTATAGTACAGCAGTAGTTCCATTTTTTCAAATAGACCACAGCATGAATGGTCCATTTCATGATATGCCAATATAGAACAAGCATCGCAAGTTTGAAAGCCACAGCTTCAGTGCACGGCAAGTAAATGTCCAGAAACCTAATATACAGTTTTGCCTCTGTGACCTTGAAAAGTAGGTCAAGGTCACTCACACACAAACTCATTCTAGCACTCATAGTAGTGAGTCAGCATACCAAGTTTGAAAGCCCCAGCTTCAGCTTGCGGCAAGTAAATGTCCGGAAACTAAAGTGTGGCAGACAGACGGACGGATGGACGGAACCCGTTCCTATAGATCCCGAGGGGCGGGAGCTAAAAAGGCAGTGGTGGCTCAGTGGTTAAGGCTCTTGGCTGCTGATCCAAAGGTCGGGGTTTTAAGCCCCAGTAACACCAAGCTAAAACTGTTAGGCCCTTGAGTGCTCAGTTGTATAAAAATGATAAATGTAAGCTGCTCTGGGTAACGGTGTCTGCCAAATTCCATGAATGTAAATATAAAAAATGACCAACTGCAAATATTGATAATTTATTGAACTAGACAGTATTAGTATAAATAAGCATTTTATTTTATTTACGGTGTATTTGTTAGTTTGTTCAGCCTTGACCTATGCTCAGATGGTAATGTTTGTGTTATTTATTTCCACAGAACACTATGACAGTATGATCTACCTAGCCATTACTCTACCTATCATAGTGCTGATCTTATTTGTTACTCTCATCATCACCGCCATCTTTGTGAAAAAGAAGAGGTGAGGCATTTCTTTTTGGAGCCTGAAACACTCTGTGTTGATGTCAATGTACTGTCGATGTGATATAAATATGCTATTACACGGTCTTGCAGGAACAGTGATAGATTGGGAAATGGAGTTCTCTATGCCTCTGTAAACCCAGAGTACTTCAGTGCAGCAGAGAGTAAGTACTACTTTACCTGCATCCTCTTTTAAAAATTGTGTAACCGTAGATTTTACCATTATTATTATTATTTATTTATTCTGTTTTCTTCTGTGTTCAGTGTATGTGCCTGATGAGTGGGAGGTGGCTCGTGAGAAGATCAGTCTGTGTCGTGAGCTGGGCCAGGGTTCTTTTGGCATGGTTTATGAGGGCATTGCCAAGGGTGTGGTTAAGGATGAACCTGAGACCAGGGTGGCCATCAAGACAGTGAATGAATCAGCAAGCATGCGTGAACGCATTGAATTCCTCAATGAAGCCTCTGTCATGAAGGAATTCAACTGCCATCATGTGGTAAGAAGGTGTCCCAAGATTCATTCTGACTGTAGTTAATATAGGACATGAGTTACTCCCCGAGCAGTCAATGTATCTCACCTGGACTCTGGATATGGTCAGACAAGTGGAAAGAGAATGATTACTAGTATGTGTAATGATCATGTTCTGTGATTCTTCAAGGTACGGTTGCTGGGAGTTGTTTCACAAGGCCAGCCCACCCTTGTGATCATGGAGCTGATGACCCGAGGTGACCTAAAGAGCTACCTGCGCTCCCTACGCTCAAAACAGGTACTGGGACCAATTTCTACTTCTAACACTAATTGCTTGCACATACCCTATATAGACAAATGTTTATAAAGTACCTTATTCATTCATTCATTAATTTTCCAAGCCGCTTAATCCCAATTAGGGTCGCAGGAAGGCTGCCCCAGTGCAGCTATAACTGGTGTATCAAAGGCCAGACATGTCTGTCTCTGTTTGTGGTGAGAGGCATGTAAAAGAACCATTGCTGTCGTTCGTAAAGAGTAGGCCATTGGGTTGCTGGCAGCGTGTTTCTGCCACTGCCTGGCAAGCTGTCCCAGAGTCAGCTGAGATGGATGCCAGCTTTCCTGCGACCCTAATTAGCATTAAGCGGTTCAGAAAATGAATGAATGAATGAGACTTGCCACCCTCTTAATATTCAGTGTACTCTAAATCAAAAAGGGAAACCTAACAGTACTGTATGTCAACACCTGACCATATCTCTGAAGTCTCTTGCTTCAACCATAATCTTGCTCACCTGACCATTGGGTTTAGAGCTAAATTGGGTTTGGACCCACTGGGATTGAAGCCACCAGACCATCATTGTTGAAGCTAAAGTCTTCAGGGAGGTAGATCTTTAGGAACAGGGTTGGGCACCCTTGTGTCATAGTATCTTCTATTGTGGTGCAGAAACAAAGACATCCTGTGAGAAATCATGAATAAGTCAAAGAGAAGGGTGCTCTCATTATGTATACGTATTATATAATCTCTACTCTGGTTGTGCAGCAGGGTTCATGCAGCCAGGCCCTCCCGCCGCTGAAGAAAATGATTCAGATGGCCGGGGAGATTTCCGATGGCATGGCGTACCTCAACGCAAACAAGTTTGTCCACCGGGACCTGGCCGCCAGGAACTGCATGGTGGCCGAAGACTTCACTGTCAAAATTGGAGGTGATTAATGCTTCCACACACTCCTGAACCATTCAGCAGCCCAAATGAAGTATTTTAGTCGAAATTGAGGGCACTTTGGAAGAGCCTCATAAATCTTACCAGGACTTTGATGCAATGGTGCTGAAAAGATCTGAACCACTATTGCATGCCCTCTCATTCATCATATCCCTGCTGCTCTCTTCTTTTATTCAGATTTTGGCATGACACGGGACATTTATGAGACAGATTACTATCGGAAAGGAGGAAAAGGACTCCTGCCGGTCCGCTGGATGTCCCCCGAGTCTCTGAAAGATGGTGTCTTCACCACAAACTCCGATGTTTGGTATGAGCAGTGTGTTCATAATTGTGTGTGTGTGTGTGTGTGTGTGTATGTGTGTATATACAGTTCTCACTAGTTCTCTGGGAGTGTGTGTGTGGGTGGGTGTGTGGGTGGATGCTTGTGTGTGAGTGCTAATACAAGGGTCTAAACCCTGATCTAAATAACAAATCTCTCTTCAATTAATCTTTTCAAATTCTTAGCGGTAAACTAATATGGTATTCCCACTACCTTTGTTAGGGAGGTGAATATTTTGTTCGGGTTCTCATTTTGTTTGGACAAAATATAATTTGATGTTTTTAGTGAATAAAATAATTTTATTGTTTATTTCACATCTTTAACTAGCAGACTTGGTTTGTGTGTTCTATTGCCACAGACTCATTTGCCGAACTGCTTCTAGGGTTGTGGGGTGGCTGGAGCCTATCTCAGCCGACACTGGATGAAAATGCAGCACACCATGAACTATTGTACAATATGAAAACACAAATGTATTAGAAAAGTGTATGCACTAAAATACCACTTCACAGATTAATAATAAATGGTATTAGAGATTTTAAGTCTTCATGCTCTGGTATGGAGCTTCTTGTTAAGATTTTGCTTGGCTCAGGGTTCACAGGTATGCAAATTGATCAGTTGCTCCAATTTTATTAACAACCAGCTTCTATAAGGTGCTAATACATTTATGTCTTGTTTTTTCCCTTTGACTAACGGTGCATGCATTTAAAAACACTGCATCACCAACCATCCAGCCTGGAATGGAGATATTGTATGAAGATATATGTACTTGTCGGACTTTTGTTTCTTTACTTAGTGTGTTAACTGGAAATGGAGGATTCTGTCCGTCCTTATTGTGTAGTTTCCCATCTGTGTGTTGCACCAGCTTGGTGCTGTACTTGAACATCTTAACATCTTCCAGATGTGAGCTAATGACAGGCTTACGGGTGAGAGCACCAAACCAACTGCCCTGTCTTTGTAGCGGAAGGGCTGCTTTTGAAGTCCTTTGGGTGAATGCTCATATAAACCTCACCCTGAGGTGTCTTCATTTGTTCTTTGCTTTTTCCTTCTTCCTGAAAGCCATCCTTGCTTTGCTGTGGTTTTGCCTTTCAGCACAGTTCCGTCGCAGCCAATTAGATACAAGTCACTGTTATAACAGGCCCACTTTTAGAGCACTGGAGCTGTGCCTCAGATCCTGGGCCAGTGCAGAAAATTCGTCCAAGAAGAGTCAATGATTAACGACTAGCAATCGGGAGGACTGTGAGAGAGCTGTATGTTTATGTGTACTTGTTTTATTCCTGCAACTCATTCCTGCTGTGTGAGAACCTACAGACTTATTTACATTTATGAAGAGAACCCAGAACTTATAAACCCAAAAATTTAAATAGTAGCAGTTCTGTTAGATGGGTTCTGGTGGGTGAGATTCCATATGAGAACCATTATTTTTCCAGGTAAAGGATCAGAACGAGCTCAGAGAGCCACGCTAGTGCTCCAATATACTTTTACCTTGAAGGCTAGTGGAGATGTTAGTGGAATTTTTTTCTGCTTCATACTCAAATGGCCTTGTTTTCAAGCCTTCAAAGTGGATTAGATTATTTATGAACAGATTGCTGCAAGATTTACTTGCCTTGGACTTGGAAGCTTGAGGCATGTGTGCATGCATGTGTGCTACATCTAATTGTTCTCTCTCTCTCTCTCTCTCTCTCTCTCCTTCGCTCTCTCTCTCTCTCTCTCTCTCCTTCGCTCTCTCTCCCCCTCCCTCTTCCTCTCTCTCCCCTCTCTCTTTCTCTCTCCCTTTCTCTTTTTTCCCTGTCTCTCCCTCTCTCTCCTCTCCCTCTCATTCTCTCTCCTTTCTCTCTCCCTCCTCTCTCTCTCTCTCTCTCTTTCTCTCTCTCTCTCTCTCTCTCTCTCTCTCTCTCCTTTCTCTCTCCCTCCTCCCTCTCTTTCTTTCTCTCACTCTCTCTTTCTCTCTCTCTCCCCCTC
>JAQMYF010000004.1:32307134-32320436 GCA_030014195.1 Neosilurus mollespiculum
AGGGAAGGCAAAAGTTGATGGGTGGGAATTGGATATGACTAAATTAGGGGAGAAAAATGGGGAAAAAATCCAAAAAAAACAAACAAACAAAAAAAAACATGCACAGTAGGCTAATTGGCTGTTCCAATTTGCCCTTGGGTGTGAGTGTGAATGGTTGTGTGTTGACCCTGCAGTGGTATGGAGAGCTGGTCAGGGTGTACCTCACCTTTGCCCAGAGTTGGCTGAGATAGGCTCTATTTATTGAGCATGTTCCAGAGTGTCACGTGAGCTAAACCAATAGCAAGAGAGTGAGACCAACATTGTCACCTAGAAACAATGAGGTTACTAGTCCCTCTGTATATTTATCCTAGTGCAAAATAAGATTGAACTTCTCTGGTTTAGTGAATTTACAGATCAGAGGCATGATCCAGGGGTACAATCAAGATACCTTGTTAAAATGTTGAAAAATTTAAATAATCAAAACAGCTATTTATGTAACACATGACACAAAATCAGTGATGCGACTGGTTTTCTCTTTGTAGAATTAAAAAAGAAATTAATAGCCAGTAATTAGAGATTGCTTCAATCATTTAGGCATCAAATCACAAATTTAACTCAATATTTTACTACAAGCATTTTGAGAACGAAATATTTTGGATAAAATAAAACAAGACGTCAGCTGTAACACTATTAATTATTAAAGAACCAATTTACAATCCAAAAATGTACACCACAGTTCTCATTAGATTTATTTACTCTCTGTGAAGTTTTAGCAAGTTTACTTCAAATCTTCAAAAATATGAAATGAAATGTAGAGAATAATACAAGAAATTGATCATACCGGTGGTCGTGATGTGTTTCTTGCAACATGGCCTTTTCTTTAATACTAATTTCCTTTTCTTTAACATGAAACAGCGACAAGTTCACATTTTGTAATTTCCTGAATACAGTTGCACTTTGCTCACTGATCACACAAAGCAGTATGACTTGAAGGTGGAAAAAAAACACGCCGTTTCTTTGCATGCAGAACAGTTATTTCTTTTTTACTCTGAACATGTCTGATACATTAGTGTTTAGGGTGGCGTTTTAGAGATTTAGTGACAGTTGTTTTCAGCTTTTCACTACTTGCTGAAAAAAATAGTTAGTGACAGTAACAATAAACACTAAACTAAAGTTTATGTAAAGTTTTGGGAAAGATGGTCTTACATTTAATTCAAGCACTCTTTGATATGATGCAGAATTCATAGTTGAATTAATGACTGTAAGCTGTTCTGTCCCTGAGTCAGCAAAGTAACCCCAAACCATAACATCTCCACCATCATGCTTCACAGCAGATATGGATTCTTCCACTATTCATGTGTGAAATGAGGCTAAACCACTCAATCTGTGATTTATCTGTCCAGCGCACATTATTTCAGAAGGCTTGGTCGTCTTGTTTGTGTTCACTGGTAATCTGTAATCTTGTTATAATGTTCTTCTTGGACAGCAAAGGTGTTTCCAGACATGCCTCCCATGTAGGTGACATGAAATGGTCCCCTATCAGGCTGTTTTTGTAGGTGCAGACAGTCCTGGACACATTCAGAGTTGTTTGGAGCCACTTGAAGATTTGTTTGCTTTGTGTGGGTTTACTCTGGGTACTTCAGTTTCCTCCCAGGTTTAAAAACATGCACATTAGGTCAGCTGACTACTTAAATTGCCCAGGAAGTAAACCCCACTTCCTAACAGTGTATTTTTATACTTATACTCATTCAAAGTTTTAGTATACTATATAGAAACATAAAAAGGCAAAATAAAATGAAATTTTATTTTATTTACACCGGTTTCAAGGTTTTAAGGACAAAACAACACCAACACCTTCATCACCTGTTTGATGAGGTAATTGCCCCTAAACTCAATAGATGCCTGCACCCTTCAGCAACAGATGATCAGATTTTGACATTGCTGTGGAGAAATAGCATAATAGAAATTGTATTGGGCATCACAGTATTGTAGTGGTTAGCATGTCTGCTTCACAGTAAGAAGTCCCGGGCTTGACGAGGGTGTAACTGTGTGGAGTTTGCATATTTTCTCCGTGCTTATGTGGGTTTCCTCCGAGTACTCTGGTATCCTCCCACAGTCCAGAGACATGCACATTAGGCTAGAAAGGCTCCATACTGCCCCTAGGTGTGAGTGTGAATGGTTGTGTGTGTGTTGGTCCTCCGATGGTATGTTCAGGGTCGGCTGAGATAGGCTCCAGCCTTCCCGTGACCCTAGTAGGATTAAGCGGCTCAGTAAATGAGTGAGAGATGAGAGTATATGACTTTTATGTTATTCAGGCAGGCACACCTCCCAGTCATGTACACAAAGTGACTACCAGACCTTTTATAGAGGGCTTTAGTGAGTTGTTCTTCCTACCACCACAGCCCTTCAGTGCTGGTGTTTTCCATTTCAGATTCAAGTTTTGAGTCCTTCTCTGTTTTATTCTTTATGCTACATCTTCCAGTCTTTGTCAACTTAGATTCTTATTTCTAAAATATCTGGCCAGTGTTACAAAGGAGTATTTATACTGTCTTTCTTGGCTAAGTAGTAGAGAATGCAAACTAGTCTTTCTGTGTTTGTCAGCTACACATTCTAAGCTATAATGGAAACAGAGCTCGTTGTGGATGTTATTTTTAGATTGGTCATTCAGCAGATCCTGAGGGAACGTCCGCTGGGAATGTACTGAACTGTATTTCCACAAAGTCTTACTCTAGCAGTGTTAAGGTAGGTTTCATTAATAAAAGGTGGTGAAGAGCAATCGATAACCAGTCAAGAGCATATTGTATCTGTGGGAGAATGGCCGTATATGTATGTACGTCTTTCTTTCAGTTTAAGGTTTTGCTTGGTGATGACAGAGCAGGGTGGTCAACACAAGGGCAGGTGAACGAAATAACCCAGATGGTTTGGTTGAAATTCTTGCAAGTAAAATAACTAACCATTGATTGTATGCTTCTCTCAGGGGACTGCTAGAAGGTGAAGGTAAACATTCCCCGAGGATGTCTGATCAGCGTTCAAGAGAGAGAATAATAGGTACAGTGCATGAATTTTTACTATACAAGGGTGGGCTGAAAAGTTCATAGGCAGTGATTGAATATGACCAAATGTGGTTTATTTTGCAACATAGTCTCCCTTGTGGTCTACACACTTCTTTCAGCATGTTGCAGTTCGTTGATCGCCTTGGTATAGAAGCTCTCAAGTGTCATTGTTCTGGCATTACTCCATCTTAGTCAGCCTGTGAATTTTTCAGCCCATCCTTATACTGTTTTACTTTCTGTAATGTTCACTATCAGCTTTGGTAAATACAACACTGAATAACCCTGAAGAATAATTTACTTTTCTCTGGCAGATATCAAATTACCAGCCAATCCCTATACTCCAAGAGTCTCTACCATGACAACCAGGCGACCAGAAATCAGAAGGGATTTAATCGGTTATAATGTCTCTAGTTCGAGTATGAGAAGCTCTGAGGTTTCTAGTCAGTTTGATTCCCACAAAAGCTCCAGGATTTTGCCTATCACTATTTCAAACTACGCCCAACAGAGTCCTGCTGCAAGGAGAGATATGATTTCTTTCACCAAAGCAAAACAAGCTTCAGGTACACCAAGTGCAGCCAAACCTGTTGTCGCTACTAGTAAGACTAGAAAAGAAGTAAAAGAAGCGCACAGTGTGATAATAAAAGGTGGGTCTAAAAGCCCACCAAGGAGTTCACCTGATCACCAGAGAGAAATACAAAACAAATCGTTCCCCACTGCCTCATCATCACCAGTAGGAATGAAATCAGTGAGAGTTGTGGCACCACCCATGATGAGCTTGAACACTGATGTACAAACCCACCAGAAAGTTCTTAATAAGAATCAAGAAGGAAAAGACGAGAGGACAGACGCAGGTCAAGCCCAGGCAACAGAGCAATCTTATGCAACAACAATTATCCAACAGAAGGAATCCAGCCAAGAAGATGAGAGAGATTTGAAAGATTCTGGAAATGTAGGACCAAAGGTATTTGCAGGTGATAAAAAAGTTTTGGACTCAGTGTCCATGGAAGAAATTATAGAGAAAGTCATAAAGCCTGCTGGTTTTGATACAAGGCTCAGCTCATCTGCTGACTCAGAGATCACATACCATGTAGAGAAAACAGAGCAGGAGGATGGAAGCACCAAGACTCAGATTGTCCTGCAGTCGAAAGTGGAAGAGGACCTGGATGTGTCAGAAAACTCAGCTTTGGAGGAACTCATTAGCAAGGGGGTACAAAAAGTCTCCCTGGAGGATATTGAAGGAACTCCAACAGGAAGCATGATTCAGAACCTTCTGCGTCTTGGTCTTGAAGGTGAAAGCTTAGAAAACAAGTCGGTTAAAGTGGAGATAATGGAGGCACCACTGCAAACTTATAGTGATGAACCCGACGCTGAAACTGAAGAGGCTGCAGGAGTTAAGTCCAAACCTTACTTCCAAACGACTTCAATGTTCTTCCACATTGAAGAACCAGAGAATGAACCTCCACCATCTAAACAGCATGAAAGCACAGAGGAGCCTGGGAAAGCCTCAGAGTCTGTCGAGAGTGGATTTGTTCAGGTTCAGGAAGTGTCCAGAGATGAAAGCCTCCCATACTATTCTCAAGGCCAAGAAACACAAGAATACTTTGTTTCTACCCCTGAAGACAACATGTCTGAGTCAGAGGAGTGTGGAGGATTTATGTCATACGGTCATTATGGAGTGGTGGAAGACCTTTCAGATGAGAGATACTACCAAGAACAAGGTTTGCCTACAAACAGGTACTCTGACGAAGGGGAGAATAACAGAGAGTCACCTGACTACGTCAAAGGTTACAGTGGGATTCCAGAGTGTATTATTGAAGAGGAGGTGCACGTTTCTCCCACAATTCAAGAGTCCATGCTGGAGATCCTGAAGGAAGAGTCATTGGACCCCAGAGATCAGTTAAGAGGAGCGCTAGAGCAGTTAGAGGGCACTGTGTCTGGAGCACTAAAAGATGAAATCGTTTCTTTCACCAAAGTTCATCCAAGTTCTGACAACCTGTCTGTTAACATCCAGAAGGTGCAACAATCCCCAGATAATGGAACAATGACTTTTGTGGCAGAGCTTAATATATCCCAGAGTCTGGAGGATTCAGGACTGCTGCAAGACGAGGCAGATGTCCTGTCACAGGAACAGGTGATGGCAGCACTCCGGTCCTCCAACTCTGGCCTACAGCAGTTGCACACTGCTGGAGCTGGGGGTGAGTATACTGTCAGAATCTCCACAGAGGAGGTCCAGGAAGGGGAAATCCCATGGGTGAGCAGCTGTGAGGAAACTGAAGCCTTGCACTCAGGTAGTGAAATTAACAAGACAGAGAAGGTTATCAGGCTGGGGCCTAATGAGAGATCCTTCACGTTCCAGATGGATATTAACAACGGAGCATCTGTAGCAGGCAGAGACGCGATGGATGCTCAAGATCAGAAAGGCAGTGGAGCCAGTGTGCCCGAGTTTCTACAGACCCAGGAGACTGACTCTTCATTAAAGATCTACCAGGAGAGAAAAATAGCTACGGTTTATCTTGAAAGCCCCCAGGAGGACTAAGGGAGATCCAGATAAAGCCACCTATAATATAATCAGGTATGGAGAAATATTCATGACTGTCAGTGTTTTTAAATACATATAGGAGGTAACATGGATCAAGGGCTTAAAGATTTGCTTCCTGTGTAATCAGATTTATAGGCTGAGACCATTTTGGCTCTTTGCCTTTTTCTCCATGTGGGCTTTAATTAATTCTTCATGTTTATTACATGTCTTTGCCTGGAATGATACGTAATAAAATTTGCTGAAGTTAATAAAAGAGCATTCAGTATTAATGATTGTAGGATATTACTGTCTGTTGTAAGCCTACACAAATTATTTTAAACTTTAAGTAGCACATACTGCTAATCCTGTATTCAATTCACTGGCTTGTGTTTTGGATTTATCTTTTTCCCGTTAAACTGATTCCTTTTTACTTCATTTTTCATTTTATAATAAAAATGTATTATGTCTTTTGTGTATTCTTCACTATATGCACTGTCATCTTTTACTCTGGTGATGATACACATTTTAAAATTACTACCATATGATATGTCTAAGGAGGGTGGTGGCGGAGTGGTTAGCACGTCCGCCTTGCAGCGAAAAGATCCTGGGTTCGATCAGTGCATCGGTTTCCTCCGAGTACTCCGGTTTCCTCCAACAGTCCAAAGACATGCACATTAGGCTAATTGGCTCTTCTAAATTGCCCCTCAGTATGCATGGTATGGTATGTGTGTTGGCTCTGTGATGATCTGGCGAGCTGTTCAGGGTATGCCACTCCTTCACCCAGTGTTGGCTCCAGCCTACTCACGACACTAGTAAGATTCAGCAGTTCAGTAAATGAGTGAGTGAGTGATATTTCTAAGGCTCACAGTTTAATCCATATAGATTCAAATACATATATTGCATCTTTATGAAACTCCTTAAGAAATACAGAGCAGAGATGCGTGTTCCTGTTTTTTTCCTGTACTTATTCTCATCACTCTGAACCGCATAAAGCTATTACGGTCATGGGGAGGCTGCAGCCCATCTCAGACAACACTGGGCGAAAGCAGGGTACACCCTGAACAGCCCACCAAACCATTGCAGGGCCAACACACACGCACATTCACACCTAGGGGTATTTTGGAACAGCCAAGTAGCCTACTGTAATTATCTTTGGACTGTGGGAGGAAACCAAAGTACCCAGAGGAAACCCTTGCAAGCACAGGAAGAACATGCAAACTCCACACAGTAACACCCTCACCAAACCCGGTACTTGAACCCAGGACCTTCTTGCTTTGAAGCGGATGTGCTCACCACTACGTTCATCACACCGCCTTTGTACTTCTTCTGGATTAATATAATTTGATTATTTTCCAGCATAAAGACACCCACTAAACCTGTTAATTAAAGGTACAGTGTGTAAGATTTAGCACTATCTAGTGGCATCTAGTGGTGAGGTTCCAGATTGCAAGCCACTGAATTTTCATTCTTGACCGGTCCCCTTTGAAGCCTGTATGGTTCTGAGCTACCATAGAAACATGGCGTTGCAAGATGGCAGCCTCCATGAGAGGGGACCCACTCTCCGTGTAGATATAAACAGAATATTCGAAAGTTTTCGAAAACTCAACAACAAAATTATTATGAATTATTGAAAACATATTTATTGAAGATATACCTAATTTCCTGATAATAGATCTTTGAAAATGTTACACACCATACATTTAACTGGTAAATAACATAAATATGGCACACACTAATCCATACCTTCCTGCAATTCATACATAGTTGCCTTTCCATTGTTCAGTGAGTAAATGATATGATGTAAATGAGGTTTCTCTTATTAAGTAACAGTGTCAGGCTCGTGGTCAGGGAGGCAGTTGTCCAGCAGCATGTTTTCATTCTAAATGTATTTTTGGACTCTTACTAATGCTTCACATGATGAGAATGAAAGGAGTGAGAAGAAAATAGAGAATGAGTGATGACAGGACAAGTCTCTATGGAGTTCACTCATAACATGAGTCCGATTAAGTTGTGTTTGTGTGGGTATTTATGAACACATGCTGATGAACGTTATTAAATAAAAAACTACAGTATAGTTTTCTTTCGGATTGGTTCTGAAAACTCGTTTGGCTTGCTGTAATTTTTTTTACGCACACTCATCACTCATTCATTTGCTGAACCGCTTAATTGTACAAGGGTAATACTACTGGCACCTATCTCAGCCGACACTGGGTGAAGGCAGGATACACCCTGAACGGCTTGCTAAATCGTCACATGGCCAACACGCACACAACCATTCACAATTACACTCACACCGAGGGTCAGTTTGCAACAACCCATTAGCCTAATGTGCACGTTTGTGGACTGTGGGAGGAAACCCAGAGTACCCAGAGAAAAACCCACGAAAGCACAGGGAGAACATGCAACCTCCACACAAAAAATGCCCGAACCTGGGACTCGAAACCATGAACTTCTTGCTTTTTGCTTGGTGCCGGACAAATTTTTTTATTTTGTCGCCTGGTTTGTTTCTGGTGACACTGTTGTGCCTGTTTCTAGTGAAATTGTGAATAAATATCCACTGCAATATTGGTACATATTGTTTAGCAGTGGATGTATAATATCTCCTTTAAAACCTAATCAGGAAATTAGGAACACTTCCATAGTAATTACCTGCCAAGGTAAATGATAATACTTAATTATTTTTCTAGGGTTAATGCAACGGCAACAATCATCATCATCATCAGAGTGTTTGATGACAGTGTTAAAGGAGTTGTGTCATGATGTTTAATCCAAAAAGTCGAATCCAAAATTTAAATATGCAATAAATGTCCAAAATACCTGTCTATATTTCTTTAAAAAAAGTCTTTCGAATTCACGTCACGAATCAAAAAGAATTTAAAGTTTTTGTACCTAACATGTAGGTAGGAGGGGAATGGTTTGCAATATAGACTTTTTTGAAATCTTCAGCAGTTTTCCAAGTCCTCAAAAACTGGTTGTATAGACCAAATTAATTTTGTTTGCTTTCATAAACCAAATCTGCACTGATATAAATGACTGTTTTGTCTGATAACACCATTTAAGTTATTTAGGTTACTTTCTCCGGACATCCATGACACCGCCCCTTTAAGCTTGGAGCTTGGATTTATTTTTGTCTGTTGTTCTTGTGTTCCTTTTATGCAATACATACCATCTAGTACAAGTTTTATAGTTATATCAGGTGATGGGTGTTTTTGTGGATTGCTAACACATTCTCTTCTGCATTGTCTGGGTATTAGTTCATGCTACAACAGAAATAAACATAAATCTCCCTGTGTGCTTTGGAGTCAGTGTCCTAAATCTTTAAGTCAGATATGAAATCTAATCAAACAGTAATGCTCACTCGATCACTTACTCACTTATTTGCCGAACCACTTTAAGCCTACTAGGTCGTTTGGAAGCTGGAGCCTACCTCAGCCGACACTGGGCAAAGGTGGGGTACACCTTGAACAGCTTGCCAGACTATCACTGCGCAACACACACAACCATTCACACTCACACCTAAGGGGCGGTTTGGAACAGCCAGTTATCCTGAAGTGCATGTCTTTGTACCCGGAGGAAACCCACGCAAGCCTGAGGAGAACATGCAAACTCTACACAAAGACGCCCTCACTGAGTCCAGGACTCAATCCCAGGACCTTCTTGCCGTGAAGCAAAGGTGATTACCATTACACCACTGCGCTACCGTACTGTAATACTAAAGGATAATACTGAAGTGTCAGTGAAACTTTTCTAAAGGGGAGAGGGTGAGGTACCTAGGATAACAATACAGTAGAGGATGTCTGTGGCATGATTAATATGTCCTTCTATCATTACCAGTAGCAGCTACTGAAAGGCAGTGATTTGGAATGAATGATGTACATATTTTTCTAGGAATGCTTCTCTAATGAAGAAACAAGTGTAACCTCTGTGTTGAGTCTTTTGTCCCGGCTGTGTTTCTCACAGACAGCTGTACAACTATAAAAGGGAATGAATGTGCAAGATAATACATCATGGTAGTTCTAACTCTAATGTCAAGTATTTGTGCACTACTGGGGAAGATAGAGGAGAAGCTGCCTGATGACTCCATTTGGCAACGGTGCAAGGTACTTTGTTTCCACAAATAAACCTTGTCTCAAAATCACACTGTTAAATCTAAACACCCCTCAACATTTTCGCTTAGAGACCTTCCAGCTCTGTTCATCAGCTCAACTCATGACATTTACCCATTATCTATAGAGCAAGGGTGAAAAGGATATCAGGATTCTTCAACTATATTAGGATTTATTATACGGCAACGACAGTATGCACAATCTGATTAGCCCATGAATGGGCAGTGAATCTTCTATGGACCAGTGTGTACTGTAAGTTAGCTGTTAGTTAGCGAACTGTGTGCTATGATCTTTAGCAGCTTCCAGAGTAGCATTCATTGTTTTATTAAACAGAAAAGGTATACAGGATATATCTTAACCAATAAAGAGTTTATGGAGTCCTGTGAAGTCCTCACTACTCGTCTTCAAGCTTGTTTTTGTCACAGGAAGGGAAACAAGCTAAAAACCTACCTGTCCTGAATGCATGGGGAGACAGGATGTATACACTAGGTGAGGAGTTTATTGTACACTGGCAACCCAAGATATACAGGAAGTAAGCATAACTAAGCATAGCATGTAGCTGGGTGGCATGATGGCGTCCTGAAAGTCCTGGGCTCGAGTCCTGGGGTCGAGTGTTTCTGTGTGGAGTTTGCATGTTTTCCCGGTTTCCTCCTGGTACTCCTGTTTCCTCCCACAGTCCAAAGACATAAACATTAGGCTAAATAGCTGCTCCAAATTGCTCCTAGGTGTGGATGTTAGCGTGAATGATTGTATGTGTGTGTCATCCTGCGATGGTCAGCCTCCCTGCGACCCTAGTAGTAGAATTAAGCGGATCAGCAATGAGAGATGAAAAAGATCATGTAGCTGGTGAACAATGTACAAAATAAGAAACATGAGTTCGAAGCAAAGAAAATACCAAGGTAATGGAATATACTGAATACTGGAAAACTAGAAAACAACAAAGAAAACCAAGGCTGATGCTGTGATGGCTGCTGAAAGGTGTAACGCTTCACACATTGGCGATAAGGAGACGGCTTAAATCCACTTCCTCATTGCACCCCCGAATGCTGCCCACTGTGGGAAACATGATTTGTAGGCGAAACACCACAACATTTTTCAGCTTGGTCTTTATTAAAAACCTCGAGCTGAGATTTCTCTGTACAGACCTCGCGCTCGGTTAATAAGCAGTTTGTATGTAAAAGATAAATACCCAGTTCCACAATATTTACACATTTGGAAGTGGAATAACAAACACAACACAACATTCAGTCATCAGAATTACACTGTGTTTCATCAACTATTTATAAAACACAAACAATATACCTTCTGTTCAGTGTTTCCTGAATGACCGGAGAGAAGGAAAAAACTCGGAAGCTTGGAACTTGATTCAGTGTTTTCATCACTTGGGTCTCCAGGCAGGAATGATGTAATGGAGGCAATTGTTCACCAGGAAAGAAACTGTGAAACGCTGTGCCAGAGTTTCCGTGGACGAGTTTGTAAAGAACATTGCCTATACAAGTAGGCTCTTCATTGGGCCACTGCAGTGAACTTATTTTATCGTCAGTAACTATTTTACTGTTTTAGGGTCATAATGGATATGGAACTGAAAAAGGGAATATAGGTAGCTCACCTGGGGGCAATTTCTCATGTCATTTTCTGAACCATTTTATCCTTTAGTAGGGTCATGGGGAGGCTGAAACCCACCCCAGCCAAGTCCAGGTGAAGACAGGGCACACCCTGAACAGGTTACCAGACCACTGCAGGGCCAACGCACACACAAGCATTCACACTCACTCACTCACTCACTCACTCACTCACTCACTCACTTATTTGCCAGGGGGATCCTATCACAGCTGAAACTGGGCAAAGGTGGGGTACACCCTCAACAGCTCACCAGACCATCACAGGGCCAACAGGCACACAACCATTTACACTCACAGCTAGGGGCAATTTGGAACTGTAGAAGGAAACCAAAGTACCCAAAGGAGACCAATGCAAGCACAGGGAGAATATGCAAACTCCACACAGAAACACCTGAGCGCAGGACTTCAGCCCAGGAACTTCATGCAGTGAGACAGATATGCTCACCACTACGCCACAGTGCAGCCCTCGACATACTCGCATTAACCAAATGTGCATGTCTTTGGACTGTGGGATAAAACCAGAGCACCCAGAGAAAACCTAGAAAGCACGTAGTGAACATGCAAACGCCATACAGAAACGCCCTCGCATTTGAGCCCACAGAGCTAACCACAACACCACTGTGCAAGCTGGGGGCAATTGATCTTCAATTCACCATGTATGTTTTTTTTTGTTTTTTTTTTGGATGGAGGAAACCCTCTTGGAATCTGAGCTATTGTAGGTGAAACATTATCTTTACACACTTCATCATTCGAGCAGAAGTTTCTCTTCTTCTTTTTCCAGACTGAAAGCAGGGGTGTGTTGCTCTGGGCTGCAGCTGTTGTCCTTCTTACAGGCGTAAGAAGCTGATCCGTGCACAACATTATCTAGTAAGGAAAACTTAGCATTAGCTTTAAAGAACAGCCCACTGCTGATACCCAGTTTAAAACCTGGTCATGTCTGGTGCCTAGACACAACAACAAAAACAGCATAGCAACAGAAGGCCTGACAGGAATCTGGAGGCCCTTTACAAGAAATCAGTCATTAATATACTATGTCACTGTATATTTAAGGGTTTCTAAACTAAGTCCATTAAGGTTTCCTTTAATATGCATTTACTTCAGGACAATATTATTGCTGTGTATGTAGATATAAAGCAACACTTCAACAGAGAACACACAAAGGTCATTCTTGATTTGTCACTCTCATTAACACTCTTATTTCAGGTTTGGTGCCAAGAATGCATGTAGAACAGGGCAGATGTTAGAAGATCCATATTTAGGGGTAGGGTTAGATAGGTTAGGTGATATTGCACCTGTTGTTGCCCTTTTGTTGTTGTCTTTGAAATGATCTTCCTCTTCATATCAGGTTTTCTCTGTCTCTCAAGATTTTTAAAACCTGTCAGCCCAATTTTTTTATTTTCCTTGGGGCAGGAGTGTGGTGTAGTGGCTAGCATATCTACTTCACAGCAAGACGGACAAAGACATGCACATTAGGCTAATTGGCTGTTCCAAATTGACCCCAAATTGAATTGAGTGTGAATGGTTTGGTGTGTGTGTGTGTGTGTGTGTGTGTGTGTGTGTGTGTGTGTGTCGGCCCTGAAATGGTCTGTCAAGCTGTTCAGCCTTTGCCCAGTGTCGACTGAGATAGGCTTTAGTCTCCCCACAACCCTAATCGTAGGATTAAGCTGATCAGCAAACGAGTGAGTGAGTGGATTTGCCTTATTGTTCCATATTTTTATTTATCCTGTTTATTTTACGTCTGTTTAGTTTCTCTTTCTAATAGTCCTCTTTCTATTATCTATTATAAGATATGTGTTTTATGTGCCTTTTTTGTACAGCACTTCTCTGTCTCTTGTTTTTAAATGCGTTAAATAAATAAATTTGACAAAACCTGTCCTATGAAGGTCGGCACGATGGTGTAGTGGTTAGCATGTTTGCCTCATTGCAACAAGGTCCTGGGTTCGGGTCCTTTTTTTTTTTTTTTTTTTGTCTTGTCCAGCATCACAGCAAGCAGAATGGCAGTCTGGTTGCCGCATTGCGCTGTA
>JAQMYF010000004.1:32329749-32340383 GCA_030014195.1 Neosilurus mollespiculum
CACACACACACACACACACACACACACACTCTCTCTCTCTCTCTCTCTCTCTCTCTCTCTCTCTCTCTCTCTCTCTCCCTGACCAACCCTAATGGAGCAACACAGCTGGCTGAAAACACGAAGCATGGTGGCTTTGTAGGCGTGGCCCGAAATCCCTAATCTTTTCCTTGTTTATTGGATTAAACCAAATTGGAAAATAATGCACTTTTCCACACTGGGAAGCTGAAAGTGATCTTGCCAACAGTGTGCATTAAACTATTAGTGCTCTATTCTTTTAAGCTGCTGGTATGCGGTAATATTCAACATGTATAAATCTTTTCCTCAGCACTTAGAATCGCAACAACCAATATTTACTCCTTCTTAACTGCATTTATGTCATGCTTATTTTATTATATTCTTGATTTTAGGTTAAAGTCAAGAACAAAGTCAAATTCATCAAAACAAAACAATGCATGAGATCTGACTATCACTTTGTTACTGAAATTATCACCAGTGTGAATTAAAGGTTCATTTGAAGGCTGTTCAATGTAAAAATACTCCCACATATTTCTTTAAACACAAACCCAGTTAACAACCACTTGTGTGCTGGAAACGCACGGGTTTTGGCAGCCTCTTCAGCTCCTACATCAGAAATTCCAGGCACGAGGCCCCATTTTAGGGGTAGCTGGGGATCTGGAAATGGCGACTAGCCTTCAAAACCAGCACTGTCTTTCTGCCTGAAAAGAAAGACCATAACACAGTGTGGGGCGCTGTGCCAATAAAACCCGCCACACTCCGGAGGCACCCCGAAGAAAGCAGAAATCTAATTCTTCATACAGGCAAAATATAATTAGGAAATTTGGCATGAGCTTCTTCTTAGTAATTGTTACCAGAGTAAATGTGACATAGACTCGCAAAAAGGCCACAGACCAGGGTGATGTTGCATAGCAACCAAGCAAACATAGATAAATAGTCACAGAAAAGAGGACTTCACCTAAATATAAGAAGATACACATGTTGTTGATTGATCTGTTGATCTTTATCTATTGAACACTTATGTGAAAGAACAATGCATTCTTTAGTGCAAGTTCAGGGGCTTCTCTATTCCATCATCCAAGACGCTGGAGATGACATCATAGGATTTGTAAGAAAACAAAATATTTATTTCACCTGTCAGTCAACTGTTAAGTACGGTTGGGAGGCACCAGAGAGCTGCTGGATTTCTCCTATGAGTTTACAGGATCCCTCAGAATGTACTGTAAGGTTATTTTGTTATTGCAGGATTTTGCTGGGCGGCATGGTGGCGTAACGGTTACCACATCTGCCTTATGGCAAGAAGGTCCTGGGTTCGAGCTTCTGACTCGGCGAGGGTGTTTCTGTGTTTAGTTTGCATGTTCTCCTTGTGCTTGTATGGGTTTCCTCCAAGTACTCTGGTTTTCTCCCACAGTCAAAACCAATGTACATGATTGGCTGTTCCAAATAAAACCAAGTGAGTGTGAGTGGATGTGTGTGTTGCCCTGCGATGGTCTGGTGAGCTGTTTAAGGTGTACCCCACCTTCGCCTAGTATTGGCAGAGACCGGCACCAGCATCCTTGCAACCGTAATAATTTTTTAAGTGGTTTGGCAAAAGCGTGAGTGAGTGAGTGAGTGAGTGAGTGAGTATTTTTCTGTGGATGTGCATTTGAAAATAAACACTGCTCATTTTCTTTAACAATCAAAGAGTCTCTCTCTCTCTCTCTCTCTCTCTCTCTCTCTCTCTCTCTCTCTCTCTCTCTCTCTTTCTCTGCCACACCCAGACCTCCGAGAATAATTATCAAGGTACAGAACCCTCTGAAAGCCACTGCTAATCTAATCCTCAGGAATACACAGGCACTCTGAGGAAATGATGAGCTGCTCTTATGTGATGTAGCTCTATTTGCTCTTCAGTACATGCTGCACCCTGTAAATAATATAACCTTCCTTTAAATATATAAAGGCTGTGCTGTGGGCATTCGTGTTTGTTTGTTTTTTTTCTTTTCTTTTAGCACCTCCTAGTGGTTTTGAGTGTTACCAGTAAAATCAAGGACTTGGAGAGATCAGAATTTAATAAACAACATTCTCCTGGCTTTGTGAAAGATCCCAAATTACCAAGAAAAAAGAAAAAAAAAACCCATGCCATCAGAAAGCAGTAAAGTGCTACAGGATACAAATTTAATTTTTAAAAATCTAAAGAGAACACTAAGATGGCATGATATTTTAGCTGTGGGGTCATGCCAGGAACTATCTAGACCTGGTACTGGATACTGTAGCTGTCATGAGAAATAAATAGACACATGGCTCATGCTGGCAAGATCAACAAGCAAATAAACAAACAAAAAAGGTATGTGTGTGTGTGTGTGTGTGTGTGTGTGTGTTTGTGTGTGTGTGTGCAAAAATAATGTAATATAATATATACACAGCTTTATATATACAGTCATTGACAAGAGTCTTGTTGCACATGTGGACATTCATGTATAAAAGCTGATATCTCACCAACCTGTTAACGGATTTTCATCGACTATCCCTTACATTAATCCTACAAATGTACAGATTGTTTTGTGAAAGCAACAGGAAATTGTACATTTATTTATACTTTTTACAGACAATAAAAGGCAAACATATCCATTCTAGGGCGGACAAAATTCACAATCATATAACATCGAATTCTGGATCAAAGTAATTAGTAAAATTGGTGTGTGTGTGGGGGGGGGGGGGGGGGATGAAAAGTGCTTTATTGAGTAAATAGACATAAAATACCAGTATTAAAGCAGCTTTCAGGCAATTTATGACCAAAGCTTAAATGGCTTGGTGGCCATCAAGAATCTTGACTAAAATATTTTTGCAAAAACTGTAGAAACCTTCAAGATGAGGAAACCACATGTACAATAAAATAATTAAACATATAAAACCCTGAGGATTACACAAAAAAGTTATTTCCATTGTGGTCCTCGTAAAAGAAATAATTATGACAACATAATGAAATAAAAATTGTATAAGTTACTAAGATGAGTAAATTTACTGTAGAGAAATTAATTATAAGTCAAATAATTACAGTATTAAAAAAAGTCGTAATAAACAAAATAAAACATGAAGTAAATTACATTGACTTAAGAGATTGTAAAAGAAACCTTTTAACAGATTTTTAAAAACTTTGTTTGTGTGTAATTGAACATTTACAGGTAACCTGTGCCATTCTTTAGCACCAGTGAACTTAAATGCACTCTTTCCAAGCAAAGTTTTAAATCTTGGCAAGACAAGAGACCCCTGACTAGATCTAGTTCCAATATTATGGCTTTGGTTAACAGTGGTAAAAAGATGAAAGATACGACAGAGATGTATTATTTACAATGTGATATACATGGTTTAGTTTTAGTTGAACAACCCATTTTTCAATAGGCAACCAGTTTAAATGGATGAAGTGATCACAGTCAATATGGGTACGGGGATGAGGTTTCAAAACAACTCGGATAAGTTTATTTTGGCAAGTTTGTAGTTTATGTTTCATTTTTTTGTGTAAGACCACTGTACGAAGATGAACATTTCCATAAATTAAAAACAGTAATGGTCCAAGTATGCTGCCTTGAGGTACACCACATGATATTTCTTCTGTTTCTGACATAACTCCATTTATAATCACTTTTTGTTCTCTACCAGGTAAATACGAACACATCCAATCAACAACATTATCACAACATCCAATAGCTTCTAGTTTATACAGTAAAATTTTATGATTAACTGTATCAAATGCTTTTTGTAAATCCAAAAGTACCATACCACGATAATTTCCTTAATCAATCTGACATTTTAAATTATCTATTAAATATAGTAAACATGAGTATATTGAATATGATACATATTCATATTCATATAACTGGTTATAGACAGCTCTTTCTAATACCTAAGATAGCACGCAGAGAACTGAGACTGGTCGATAGTTACCACATTCTGTTTTTGAACCTTCATTTCTTGTATAAAAGAATAACTTTTGCCATTTTCCAGTCTTTGGGAATCTTGCAAGTTTGAACGGAAATATTAATTACGTGAGTGATACTTGGAGCTATAAGTTCTGCCGCATCAACCACAAAACAAGCAGGAATGTTATCCAAACATGAGGCCTTAGACCTATCCAATATTCTAAGCATCTTCAGTACTTCATCGACACTAACAGTAGACAAAGCAAACGTATCCTGATTAACTCCTATAGGCTTCTATAGTGGTCGTTGGTATGATTTAAACCAAATAAGCCAAAGGGTGCAGGTAAGGAATCAACAAATGTTGAGGCAATGGTGGTAAAAAATGTATTTAATTTTGTAACCACTGCTTCTAAATTAAAAGAAATAAGTCCATCATATATATATATTACTTCTCTATAATTTTTTAAAGTAAATGTTTTGAACAATGCTATTGTAGGCAATGAGAACAAAAAAAAATCATTCCAACAAGTATATTGAGGTAAAAGTATGGCTTTAAAGGTGTCACAATTTTTATTTTTTATTTTTTAACTTTTGCATAGCATGAATGAACTTCAAACTACATGGAATGGTGCAGTGATGATTATACACATAACAAAATGAAGATAAATTAGAAACCAAGTACTAATCAAGTATCAAGTTCACATATTTTTTTATTTCTTCACTCGCAAAATTTATATAATTTGTATGTATTTCATTTATATTAACTGGGTTTAAATCAGTGGAAGAACATCAGACAAGGTGGATGTTGCCAAAGTTCCTGACTTCTAAAATTCCAATTGAATGACCATCCCATTGCACTCTCCTCAAAATAGTCACATTTTGTTGTTCTGCAGCCTGAAATGGAGACACACAAATTACTTTTTGTGTCTTTATTTCAGGCTGCAAAATGGGGTTCCTGTGTGTGTGTGTGTGTGTGTGTGTGTGTGTGTGTGTGTGTGTGTGTGCGTGTGTGTGTGCAAAATGCAATGAAAATCATTTTGATTTGAAAGTCACAGACAGATCTGTTTGCATATTCCCTGTGCATTCAGTGTCTAAGCAGCCATACTATTGTAGCTCATGCAGAATAAGGCATGATATTGTCCTGCTGAAATAAGCATGGATTTTCCAGGAAGAGACTTTTGCATTTTGAAAAATATCAGTAGAGTAAGATCCATCCATGAGAAATGGTCTGAATTTCAAGGCATAGCTCCTGATGGTGTGTGTGTGTGTGTGTGTGTGTGTGTGTGTTACTGCTATATAATATTATAATGTTTTAATGTACAAATAAAAGTAAAGTCCAATAATACCTTTCCAAACCTAACCAGCACCCCCAAGTGTCGGGTTTGTGAAATAGAAACCAACTCACAGCCCCTCCATCTGGCTGTACAGAGTAAGAACAAGCCAAAAGCCTGTAGAATAGCTATATTTTACCACATACCATAGAAGAATAGTCATTACTGACATAAATATGATGTCACATTAATTCTACAACTCTGGGCAAAAATTATGGAATCACCACACTTTGAGAAGGTTCCTGTCTCTCCCCCCCTTTTTAATCATCTGTACCACATATCTGTCAGGTTCGTGGAGCCAGTCAGCTGACTTCCGTTGAGAGGTGGTGTACACCTTGAGCAGGTCACTGCTGGAAACCGATTCAAGCATGGGGAGAAAATGCAAGCCGCACACAGAAATGCCGTCAGCTGACATTCGACCCGCAAACATTCTCATTGTGAGGCAACAGTGCTAACCACTAAGCACCTGTATCCACCCTCCCCCTTGTATAAAATAAACACATCACAGATATGACACAAAACAATTTTGGTTAATAGTTGAACATGTTAGCTTAATAAAACATACCTCACACAAATAAAAGAAATTATTTTAGTAATATTATTTTTTATATTAAAGGTACAATGTGTCAGCGGTATCTAGCACCATCTAGTGGTGAGCAACCAACTGAAACCTCATTCCTGGGCCCTCCCCTTGAAAGCCTGCAGACCAGTTTACTGTTGTTGTACTGGATCCTGTTTTCTCGCACACGCACAGTCGCCAGGTGGGCAAAAGAAAACTAAAGACAACAGAGCATAATGGTGGAGTGTCATGAAAAACCCGACAATTAACTCAAAACAAATGAACAAACTTAAAGTTGCAGTGGATAGTTTTCATAATAAACCGGTTTCAGGGAGAAGCTTCCTGATCCATACAGCATCAATGAACAGGGAATGGTAATAGGCTAAGTGGCTAAATGTGATATTTTCAGATATTTACATCTAGCCTCTCTGATACACAACCCTGAACTTTACACACACTGACCGCTGAACGCCTACAAATCTCTCTCACTTGCTCTCTCTTACTTAATTCTATAAGGGTTGCGGGCCCAAAACCGGGAGAAGATGGAGTACACCCTGAACAGCTCGCCAGACCATCGCATGGCAACACATGCAACTATTCACACTCAAATTCATACCTAGGGGTAATTTGGAACAGCCAATTAGCCTAATGTGCATGTCTTAGGGCTGTGGGAGAAAACCTGATTATCCTGAAGAAACCCACACAAGCACAGGGAGAACATGCAAACTCCGCACAGAAGTGCAAGATGGCCTTCATGAGGAGTTACCTGAAACGTAATACATTTTTTGTGATGATTATAAGTTACGTTAAAGGTATATAGTTATAATATATTTTATTTCGACTAGTGGATCATTCAAAATGTTACACACTGTACCTTTAATGGAGGGGAAAAAAATATAAAAAAATTTTTTAAAATATTTTTTTAACAGGAGAAAAAATTACGGAATCGATCATGGATTATTAGAGAATGGCACAGGGTAGTGGTTTGAGTCCCAGATTCGGACATTTCTGTATGGTGTTTGCATGTTCTCCCTGTGTTTACATGGGTTTTCTCTGGATACTCCAGTTTACTCTCACAGTCCAAAAACACACATTAGGCGAATTATCTGTTCCAAAATGCCCCTAGGTGTGAGTATGAATGGTTGTGTGTTTTGCCCTACGACGGTCCGGCAAGCTGTTCAGGGTGTACCCTGCCTTCACCCAGTGCCGGTTAAGACAGGCTCCAGCCTGCTCCAGACCTTAATAGTAGGATTAAGTGCTTCCGCAAATGAGTGAGTGAATGAGAATGGCACGTTTAGTCTGTCCAGCGACGAGCTTTACCTATCTTTGCCTATCTCAGCTGCCACTGGGTGAAGACAGAGTACACTGTGAACAACTCGCCACGCCATCACAGGGCCAACACAAATACAACCATTCACATTCAAACCAATTGGCAATTTGGGACAGCCAATTAGCCTAATGTGCATGTCTTTGGACTGTGGGAGGAAACCCATGCAAGCACAGGGAGAACATGCAAACTTCACACAAAAATGCCCGAGCTCAGGATTCACTCAAACCCAGGACCTACTTGCTGTGAGGCGGATGTCAAACTACTACACCACTGTGATGTCCAGTATTTATCTTGTTTGCTTGTGATGTTTAGAAAGACATCAGACATCTTTACCAGCTGTGCAGCTATGCATGCAGTGTAGCTGGTATTGCTTTTACTTCTGTCAGTTTGGGCTTTTGTATTTTTTTTACTTTGGTTTTTATTTATTTATTTTTTATTCAATTTTTGTTGCAACAAACACTTATGTCTCAAGAACTGCTTAACAAATCAAATTTTCAGGGCAGCATTTTGAGACCAGGGTGGCATGGTGACGTAATGGTTAGCATGGTTTCCTCCCATAGTCCAAAGACATGCACATTAAACTAATTGGCTGTTCCAAATTGCCCCTGGGCATGGACGTGTGTGTGAATAGTTGTGTGTATGTTGGCCCTGTGATGGTCTGGAGAGCTGTTCAGGGTGTACCCCACCTTTGCCCAGTGTTGCTGAGATAGGCTCCAGCCTCCTCGCCAAACCTTGTAGGATTGAACGGTTTCGCAAATGAGTGAGGGAGTGAACTTGGGACCGCAAAATGAAATGAGTTCATGAAATGGTGATTGTAGGTGAAAGTTCAAGGTCAGGTGGCAGCGTGGCGCAGTGGTTAGCATGTCTGCCTCACAGCAAGAAGGCCCAGGTTTGATTCCCGGGCTCGGGCATTTCTGTGTGGAGTTTGGATGTTCTCCCAGTGCTTGTGTGGGTTTCATCCATGTACTCCGGTTTCCTCCGACAGTCCAAAAACATGCACAGTAGGCCGACTGGCAGTTCCAAATTGTTCCTAGGTGTAAGTGTGGTGAGTGTGAATGGTTATATGTGTGTTGGCCCTGCAATGGTGTGGCGAGCTGTTCAGGATGTACCCTGCCTTCGCCCAAAGTTGGCTGAGATGGGCGCCAGCCTTCCCATGACCCTAATTAGGAATTAGTTTTATAGAAAATTAATGAATGAATGAATGAGTTCCAGGTCAGCAAAATGGCTGCTAATTGTTTATAATGGATGGGTAGCAGCTGATGCGATTCCCCATAGTGTTTTATTGTTAATCTGACAAAACGGGGTTGAATTAAATATAGAGTTAGAAAGTGTAGAATAAAGAAAAAGAAAAAAAAATATATATATATATATATATAATTAATTTTTTTATATATATATTTTTTTAAATATATAACAAGAAATAAATTACCCTGCTTAAATTATAATATTACATCACTGAATCCTGGACCTAGCTGTACACCAGGCTGCTCCCTTTTCCTCCATAAATAACAGAATGAAAACAATTACAGTCTTTACCATTTATCTTGACTGAAGCCATTTACTTCTAATCTCTTTAACAAAGGGAAGGAGCAGTGGAGGAAATACACATGAACATGCATGGCCAGAGCTGATGCCAACAGGGAGTCACTGAGAGTCTGTGTATCAACAGAGGCTCAGTCTCTATGTGCCAGACCCCTGTGAGCCCCTGTGAGGGACAGGAAACACATACAGAAGTTTGGCAGACTTCATCCATCATTTAAAGCTATCCATTGTCTTTAGAGGCAGTGCAAGTTTATTGCTTTTTATATCAGCCCTCTGAGTACCTGTGCAATGCTTTTCACTGACTTTTTGTAAAATCACTCTAAACATTTTTAAAGTAAGCGAACAGTGAATTTGGTTACAGGCTGTACTCAGATTACTATCTACTATACTATATACTATACTAAAGTAATTACTGATCTCTGTGTAATTTTCTCAGTAGAAATGTGCTGGGGCGGCACTGGGGGTGTAGTGGTTAGCACATCCTCCTCACAGCAAGAGGGTCCTGGGTTCAAATCCCAGGCTTGGTTGTTTCTGTGTGAAGTCTGCATGTTCACCCTGGGTTTCCTCCAGGTACTCCAGTTTCCTCCAGTCCAAAGACATGCACATTAGGCTAACTGGCTGTTCCAAATTGCCCCTGAATGTGAGTGTGAATGGTTTTGTGTGTGTGTGTGTGTGTGTGTGTGTGTGTGTGTGTGTGTGTGTGTGTGTGTTGGACCTGTGATATTCTGGCAAGCTGTTCAGGGTGTTGCCCGACTTCACTTAGCTGAAATAGGACATAGATTCCCCGCAACCCTAATTGGATTAAGTGGTTCGCCAAGTGATGAGATATATCTGGTTATCCACGCAGTCACTCATTTGCCGAACCGCTCAATCCAATTAGGGTCGCGGGGAGGCTGGAGCCTATCTTAGCTGACACGGGGCGAAGGCGGGGTACACCCTGAACAGCTCCCTGTTAATCTACTGCACCATTTATTCACATGTACTGCTTTAGTGAAGAGACAGGAAGAAACAAATGATGCTTTGCAGGAGTGGAAGTTTAATACATGTAGTCCAGGGGTGACCAACTTATTTTCACTGAAGGCCACATCACTAAATTTCAAGGTCATTGAGGGCCAAATAATCCCTATTTAAATAACCTATTCAATAAACATCTACAGTGACATATCAAAAGTAAATGGACAGAATAATCTTTCAGATTTATACATACAGTAGATACACATATAGATATTGATGGAGATCCCTCTCAACAAGGACTCTGACACACTTCAGAGTTTCTCTGCATCATCAGTTTCCTTACAACGTGGTTTGTTTTCAATAGATCGCTCAATAGTCCAAGGACACCTCCGGAGGAGCCCAGGTTGACCTGAGCGGGATGCTGTTGATTCCTTGCCTTAGCTGGTGAATTGTACGATCACTCTGTTAACTGTAGAATGAGGAGAAGCGGAGCTCCCGATAGATATCTCTGTTGATAAGTGTTTGAGGCCGATGTTATAAGAGTAGCAAGGCTCCATTATGGCTGGGGAGGGAAGGAGGGAGGAAATGAACAAACAAACAAACAAATAAATAATAAATGAGCAAATAAATAAATAAAGTTTTCCAAATTCACTTTAAAAAAACAGAAGAATAGGTTAAGACTGAGTTTTCTTTTCACTTCCTTTTACCAGCTGATGTGTGCGGCCATTTGTGTCACCTGTCTTATTAGTTTAATTATTCGTTTAATGAGTTAATGTTCCGTGTTGCGGCTAATATTCCATGTTGTTTTGCTCGATGGAAGTTTGTCTGAGTTACCAGAGGTAAATCCTGAATATATGAATGCTCCCTAATTTTATAGTGTGTGTGTGTGTGTGTGTGTGTGTGTGTGTGTGTGTGTGTGTGTGTCTGTGTGTGTGTGTGTGTGTGTGTGTGCGTGTGTGTGTGTGTGCATGTGTGTGTGTGTGTGTGTATGTGTGTGTGCGTGTGTG
>JAQMYF010000004.1:32343925-32357672 GCA_030014195.1 Neosilurus mollespiculum
ATATATATATATGTGTGTGTGTGTGTGTGTGTGTGTATAATGTGTGCATATATGTATATATATATATATAATGTGTGTGTGTGTGTGTGTGTGTATAATGTGTGCATATATGTATATATATATAATGTGTGTGTGTGTGTGTGTGTGTGTGTGTGTGTGTGTGTTCGACCATCTGGAAGTACATTATTGTCTTTGAAGGCTCAGAACATTATTTATCACATGATATCATAAATAATGACAGAATGATCTGTTGCACTTCAAGGATGAATTACAACACATCTGACATGACACTGTTAGTTACAGTATAATTATATTAACCTGCTTTCCAAACTGTGACCTTTCAGATCTGTACCCATCACTGGGCTTTTACATTGTTCAGGATGAATTTGTGCTCTAGATCCAAATCCAGAATTTGAGATGAATATACTTAATGTTATTATAATGCATCTGAATATTAACATTTAATTCACCTAAATGATCAACATGCATGCCACAATCCTGCTGAAAATAGGTCTAAGCCCCAAGAGAACAACACCGATACTTGCTTAAATACTGATTCATTTTTATAATGTTCATTCAGCCCTGTCTATATCTTTCATTACCTTGTTATTTTAATTTCTCATTAACATAAACGCCATTTTACTGATGGCTAGGGACACCGCTACAAATATTTAATACATAATACATACAATATAGTCTGATAGATTCTGTATGGGTTAATATATGGAAACTAATACTGAAAAGAAATCAAGAAAGGTTCCGAGCACGTCTGAATAGAGAATAGACGAGGTGGGGGGGGGTCAGGGCATGTTCACTGGAGATGTTTCTAAATTGGTCTGAATTTCAGTGACTCAGCTGACATCGTAGCGTGTCATACAGCCAATCTGAGCTGCTTTAACAGACCGAGGCTCGTTTACGTTTACCGTTCGACAGAACAGGTGCTCTGGCTATGCCGCTGTCCCTTGGTTGCGCTGTGTCAGCCATAAATCTCTGTCTCGCGGGTTCATCCCAGCACCTCTCAAGGGCTTGCAAGGGTATAGCAGTACTGACTCTGTGTGTGTATCTGAAGTCATTTATTTTTTGTGCCCACGCAGGAACTTCTTTAGTTTATTCTCAGTAAGATCTGATTCACAGAAGGAGTTTTTTTCCCCCCTCTTTTTGACAAGAACATGCGGGGTGAGTGTTCCATCTGGTAAGAGAAAGACTTCTGACAGAATGTAGTTTGCAGGCAACAGAAAATAATACTCTGATGAATATTAAAATGAGTCACCAGAAATTCAATAAAATTTATTTTTAAGATTAAATTTTTAATACAATTTCAAGTGGAGCCCCATAGGCATGAACTTCGATGGCTTACTTTGATGGCTGTCCTGTGCCCATGCTACATGCATCGCAATAAGGCTGCCTCAACGCTGAGTTGATACTCATTGGTTGTTATGTGTCACTGATTTTCATTATGATGACCAGCAATACAAAAAATATACAGATTTATTCATAACGAAGCTGAAATTGAAAAAGAGGCTCATACACCACCACTCAGACTCGCACAGACTAAAAAACACATAATCTAACTCAGGTAGGCAGACAAACCTTCGTAGAGCAAAATACTGCCAAACAGGAACTTGTTAACCAGATAATTGAACTAACAAGACAAGTGATACAAATGAAGGCTGATGTCAGCAAGTGAAAGGTGATGAAAAGTAAACTCAGTGTTAACCTTTCCTGCTTTCGCTCCAGACCGTAGCCAGTAGACATAGGAAAGACAATTTATTTATTTGTTTGTTTGTTTGTTTGTTTATTTATTTTCTCTAGGGTCTAAGTTGATTCAGCCCTTAAAGGAGCCATGCTACTGTTGTAATGCCTGTCTCGGAAACCTATCAATAGAGATATGGGCTGTTTCATGGTCAGGGTTGTCTTTTTAAAATTATACAAGGAACCCCTTTAAGTAGGCTCTTGCATACTTTGACTGTCTCTTGTTTATTGTTGTATAGAGGAAGAGTAGTCCCAACTACACTATTGAAATCTTTTCTCAATTACGGTAAATCGTATTATCAGAGGAAAATATTGCTCAAATTTTGACCAAGTACAGAATTCAATTCTCTCCACTGTAATAAACATAGTAGCTTTTACCTGATAAAACTCTGAATTGCCTCCTAATTACTAAGTAACTTTTACTGTTGGAGGGGTGTTTTCATACAGTCTAGAAAGATGTTCTGCTGCTTGTCGGGATCCTTTGTCCATCCAAAATGTCTTCTCCGGAAAGTGCAGAAGTGCTTTTTTTTAGATACTAATTGCTTTTTCTAAAGCAGCATAGTACGGTATAAAGAGTTCCACATCAGCTTGATAAGCATGTCTGTCAAAAAGTGTCTTCTCCGCAAAACCGCAGTGATTGTCACTGATGCTGTTGCTACTGCAGTTAATAATATATACAACTGATGTTGCATGAAACCTGCTCAGATAATGTGTTTAGTGAGCTTTTATTCTTTATGTTGTGAATTCTTTACAATTGTGATACACTACAAGACGATGTACTTATTCTAGAGACCCTGTACCTGTTATACTTTAACCCACTGTAATTTAGACACTGTAGCTCTGATACTTCACACAAAATATTCTAGTCTCATAAGTTGTTGACTGGTAACAAGAAACCACAAAAATAGGTTTTATTTTTGAGATACTGTGAACTCAAAAAGTATACTCTGATTGTGAAACAGCGCGTATCTCTCGGGAGCATCACTTTATGACAGTGACTAAATCTATATTTGTGACCCGCTCCAGCATAATACGGATTAAGTCGCAAGGTAGTGTTTTGAGTAAGAGCCAAAGTAAGTTGAAAATAGCGTACCTGGACAAAAATGTGATATCACCAAAAATACATCCTTCAAAGAATAATCTTCCACATGAGCAAGTTCAAATATCCATAAACACTATCCACACCTATCCATGTTAAAATGCTTGTTTAAGAAAGGGTACATGTCCACGTTGCTGTAAAACAATAGAAATATCCACTCATTTTGATGATTTTCAAAAGGATTTTGTGATTTCTCAGGGTATTTCCTTATTATCCATATTCACTACCAGAATACTCTACCTACCTACAGAATCCAAGAAGTATTCCTCCAATCATATAGTAGAAAACCAATGAGAAGCCTCCAAACAGTCATGACTTGGTGTAAATAGAACTCATCTGTTGCTAAGGTGACGTTGGGAAGATCGCTCTGATTGGTCGAGAGCCGGATTCATTTAGTGTATGGATGTTAGGGAGTTTCAGATGCGGATATTCAGAAACTGATTCTGTAACTGTAACTGGCTTTGTGTCCTGATTAGCGACATACAGAGTGATGTTTTTCATGCTATAATCATGTATTATGTATTATACCTCGTTTTTCATTTTGATTACGGCAACTTTCCTACTTAATTTGTATAATGCTGGATCAGGTCACATATTATTTGAGTGAGCACACATTTCTCTTGGAGCCTATTAAGTGATTAGTAGTTTAGGGACTTTTAATACCTGCACCCACCCGACCCATGATGAGAGCCAACCTGCACCACCTTACCTGCAGAAATATGCATTAATCAACCACCTGATCTGACTCACAATCTGCCAGCTGTTTAGCAATGGCATCCATATCATAAAGTGAGAGATTAGGGTTCAACAGCATAGTTCATTGATTGTACAGTTGATTTTTGACTAATGGTGTCTGAGAGGAGGAAACTACATGAACAGATGAATTGTTCTAAAGAATAGCAGCAAAACAAGTGACCCTTCATCGATGCTATCATCACCTCATCTCAAGCCTCCAGTGTGCGCTCTCTCTCTCTCTCTCTCTCTCTCTCTCTCTCTCTCTCTCTCTCTCTCTCTCTCTCTCTCTCTCTCTCGTTCTCTCTGTGTGTGTGTGTGTGTGTGTGTGTGTGTGTGTGTGTGTGTGTGTGTGTGTGAGGTTGACGGTCAGAGGTGTCCCTGACCCAGTCTATTAGGCAATTTGAAAGCCTATTACAAACAATGTTTAATTAGATGTAAATGTATTTATTATATGTAACTTTATATTGATTTAACTTGATTGAAATACTGCTTTTTCACGTTTTGACTCAAACCGCCCCACCCCCTGATATATTTCTAGTAAGCGTACTTGGACCCACCCAACCTATGGCTCCTTAAATATACAGTAACAGATCATACAGTACCTGTTTAATAGCAGAATGAGGTATATGTATGCAGAATTGGGGGGCATTTTCAATTTTTATATTCATTGACCCTGCGATGGCCTGGCAAGCTGTCCGGGGTGTACTCTGCCCTCGCCCAGAGTCGGCTGAGATGGGCGCCAGCCTCCCTGCGACCCTAATTAGGATTAAGTGGTTCAGAAAATGACATGACATGACATATTCATTGACCCTGGATTTGCTAATAAAACTGTAGCCATGTTTCTGTGTTGCTTTTCTGAACCATGCCAATAATTATAATTTTTAATCGTGAAAAAAGTAGTACGATGGCCTGGCAAGCTGTCCATAGTGTACTCTACCCTCGTCCAGAGTTGGCTGAGGTGGGCGCCAGCCTCCCTGCAACCCTAGGTAGGATTAAGAGGTTTAGAAAATTAATGAATAAATGAAAATGTAGTTGGTATTTAAATGGTTTAAAGCTAGGGTTGGTAAATTCTTAGCTGTACACACAAACTGGTATATTGTTTGGAATGGTCTTTACCCCGACAGTAATCAGTAACTTCTAAGACCGGAAAAAAAAAAATCTGTCATCTGTGGTTGCTGTAATCCTGTAAAAACAACAACCAATCACTGCTACATGGTCAGATGAGAAAAAGCCAGTGAAATGCTCCAGTTTCCCTGCTTGTGTATTAAGCTGCATGAACCTGCAGTAAGAGTATGTGTGGAGGGTGGTGTGGCTTTGGAAGGCCTCTGAAAGCAGGGGTAGGGTTTGGCCGGAACCCTGAAGAGATGCTACTTTCAAGTTTTGCAAGCTTTCCAGATTACCAACCCCAGCTTTAAGACGCGCTGACACAGGAAGTAACTACGCAAAGTCAATAATCATGTGTGATGAGAGGCGAAATTTTCTTGAGTGATGCGGAGTTCAACTGAGCTGAACTCTCACACGACAGCAATTACCAGTCAGAGCTTAAAGATACTGTTGATTGACAGATGCTTCCAAACACGAACTTACAGATAATGTTTCCATATGGAAACCATGAACACAAGTTTAAATCTCCCGCTCAATTTTTATAAGGATAATAACCTGATAATAACCTGATGTGTGATGCCTGGGTCCACGTTTCTGAAACAATCGGCATTTCCTGTGAATTTATATAGTTTATTTAGAGCCACACGAAATGTACATTATGTGAGTTAGCTAGTTGAGCACATGGTTTTGCTGACGTCTTGCTGAATCGTGTTAACAGCTAAATTTTAATAAAAAATAAATCAGTACATAAGAACTGTCTACAGTTCAGAAAACAGTACTGCTGAAAGTGCACTCCGTGTAAACGGAGCTCCTGAACAAGTCGCTGATTCTCCCTGTGATGATACAGGAATTGTATCATTGGGTGAACCCAGCAGGGAGCAGTGATGTCGTAGTGCTCTTTCTCAAATAGAGAGCAGAGATGGCGAGGAGAGTGAACTGTTCCAAGTTCATGAATCACAAGAGTCTCTGTTCTATAATAGTAATAATAATAATACATTTATATATATGTATAATGAAAATATGAGTTAAAATAAACTCAAACAATATAAGATAATAATAATAATACAAGCTCTCATGGGCCTGCTGTAGGGAAGTGCGGTGGTGCTCACAGTTTCACTTGGAAAGATTTTAAAGTGGGAAACATGTGAGGGAGTTACCTAGGCAACATGAGCTGAGCAGTGAAGCGATTCACCTCTTTCGCCAGTCGATTGGTGTGACACTCAGTTGCGAAGCGATTTGCTTAGCGCTTCCTGTCTGAACGCAGCTTTAATCAGGAACCTGGTTGATGGAGACATTTATTTATCTAAATGTATCTAAATTTAGACTATAAAATGTGATCATAATTGAAAATAATTAGAGTTTGGCTTAATTTGAATGAATTGAAGTGAGGCTGCTGTACCTGTTCACATTTCTTCTTATCGGTACGTCATTTTTTTCCAGGCTGGCTCAGAAACAGATACAGCTGTGGATTTTTTGGGGCAACACAGAAATCTAGATGTGCAGAATTCTAGTCTTATCCTTAGACTCTTTGGAAGTCTGACTTACAAGAGCAAGCTGTGTCCAGATTGTCACCCATGGAGGAGTTTTTTTGTTGCTGTCGGTGGCATCAATAAGACTCAGTGGTTGGTCATTTTTAATGTCAATCAAACAGCCTCTCTCTTTCATTGGAGGTGGTTCTTGGTTATACTGAGTGACAAGTCATACCAGACTAATGATCATGAATGGGTTCTGGTGCAGAAATGTTTGCACAAACGTAATATAATATAAACTTTATTAATCCCACACTGGGGGAATTCTCAAGTGAAAGGAAAGGAAAACGTGACTAAGTGTCAATGAAATATCAATTTAAAAAAAATACACTCTTGGCCTAAATTCAGCTTCCAAATATACAGACAGCATGCTTGTATAATAAAGGACTATGCAATAATTATTCAGCATATACAGCTGATGACATCACTGTACAAATAAAAACCTTCAAGTCAATCACGTTTGATTATTCCTACCCCCAGAGACACTAGATTGCCAGGCACAGACTCAGGCTTTTCCTGGAACACAGGAGAATTCCCAGAGCACCAGACCAGAAAACACTATTTGTGGGCAGAAAGGTTATTGATTAGATGTTTAAATACGGTTTATATGTAATGAAAGTGTTAAGGACCGATTCAAGACTCTTTCTCTGCTTTGAGGAGGAATCACAGAATTTTCCTCAAGTTATAGTAAGTTTCATATTAGCATGATATGATGAATTTAGGTTGCGAATCAGTCTATTAGTAAAATCATAGTCGGTTGCAGTTAGCATGATGATTTTCACTGTGAATTCAGTTTATTAGTTCTCACGTGTAAATGTAACGAGCTGTAAGGATTCACGCGTCAAAAGTAAAGCTGCCGGCTCCCATCGATTCCATCATCTACACCTTTTCTCATTAACCACTAAGCTGATTTCTTTCTTATTTTGCATCATGTGTAGTGGCCAGCATAATGAAGATACTCTGAAAAAGCTTTTGGTGCCATTCCATAAATTTGTTTTTAATTAAAAAAAGGTGAAAATTTTTTTAGAAATTTAAAAAATTTTACTGTTATGATGAAACAAGGGGGCAACATCAAACCAAAGAAGCACCCGGTCTAACCGCAGATATATTCTATAACCCCTATACAACCTGTATAACCTTTGTGCAATCCAACCCCTTGAACATTTATATACTGTTTAATGTTAACAGGGCAGCACAGTGTTGCAGTGATTAGCACGTCCCCCTCACAGCAAGAAGGTCCGAGGTTCGAGTCCTGGGCTTGGCTCAGGCATTTTTTGTATGGAGTTTGCATATTCTCTCCGTGCTTGTGAGAGTTTCCTCCGGGTACTCCAGTTCCTCCCCACAGTCCAAAGGCATGCACATTAGGCTAATTAGCTGTTTCAAATGGCACCTGGGTCTGAGTGTGAATGCTGTGGTCTGGCGAGCTATTCAGGGTGTCTTCGCCCAGTGTCAGCTGAGATAGGCACCAGGCTCCCTGTGACCCTAAAAGAATTAAATGGTTGAGCAAATGAGTCTGAGTCTGTTAAATTATGCTCATTTTTAAACAGTATGCTGATTGCGACTTGCTGAGCAGCTCCTGGCTCACACGTCCATGAAAAGAACGTATTTCAATGAGTGGTAAGAAATCTCTTCAGTGGAAAAAAAGGACATATTCATATCCAGAACCAAGACTGAGGCATTTTATATTTTTGTATTATGAGATGCATAGTAGTGCAAATGAGAAAATAAGGACTAGGCTTAAATGAACACGTTACAAGTGGTGTGGCTGGAAGTGCTGCTGAGATCCAATCAGCAACTCTTCATCCCTTTAAGAAAGAAGGTTCAGTGCAGCACAGAGACACTGCTTTTGTAAAGACACACCCTTCGATTTCACTTCGAGGTATTATATTGATTTTTAGGGGGAGAAATGACCACCTGGGGACAGCCCTGTGATGTAGTGGTTAAGCAGCGTTCACACAGGAAGCGACAAGCGAATTGCTTCACCCCTTACCTCTTGTTGCCTCTGTAACTCCCTCGAATGTTTCCTGCTTAAAAATCCTTCCGTGAGTCAATGAGCAACATCGCTCTAGTTCCATATAGTAGGTCTTTAAGAGCTTTTATTATCATTATCTTATATTATTTTAACTGATATTATCATAGATAGGTTTATTATTATTATTATTATCATGCGAAAAGTATAGAATGGAGACTCTTGTGCATCATGAACCACGAAGATTTAAATGTATATAAATATACTCACAGGAAATGCCGAGTTCATAAATGTGAACCGGTTATTATCCCTGTAAAATTTCTGCGTGCTGTCGTAAAGCACAGGTCATTAAGACTTTACAGTAATCAGCTGCTTTTCCATCTTGATGCGGGCAGAGTAATTCAACTCATTTTCATTGGTTTCCTTCAGAATTGTTTTGGAAAACTCAGTGTTTGGTGGCATCGTCGATCAGTGGTATCTTTACACTCTGATTGGTTATCGCCCACTTCATGTTGCATGAGAAAATTTCACTAGCGATCATTGACACTGCATGGCCACTTGTCGCATCTTGTGTGAATGCGGCATTAGCGCGTCTTCCTCACACACAGGAAGAAGGCTCTAGGTTTGAGTCCTCTACCCAGCGAGTAGAAAGCCATGCACTTTAGGCTAATTGGCTGTTTCAGACTGATTGTGAATGATTATGTGTGTGTTGGATTGCGATGGTCTGACGAGCTCTTTAGGGTGTACCCCGCCTTGCCCAGAGTTGGCTGGGATGGGCTTCAGCCTCAATGCAACCCTATTAAAGGATATCTGATTGACAGAATGTGCCGCAATTAGATTTTCGTTCTGTACATATTTTGTTTTGATATTTTTGTAGCAATGCAAATGTAGAGATTTGGATACAAATGTAAATGCTTTTATTTTTCCTGCCAAAATTTTTGCTTTTTGCTATACTGTATTAAAATAATAATGATGATGATGATGATGATGATGATAATAATGGAGAAGTTCACCAGCGTGTAGATTGTCTCCTAATTTTCACTATAACTACTATTAAAACTCAGCAAAATGCGTGATCATCCCTGGATCTGTACTAAGAGGAGGTCTTGATAGAATTCGAATATCATACCTCGTCTGCCATCCAAACAGCATTAAGTGCAGCATTAATTTATGATCTTGCTTTAATTTATGATCGTGACAATGCAAACTCCATACAGTTGGCTTGTCTCCAACAACAATGGCCACACCTTGGCATTAACAAAAAATGCTTGCAGCAATGCAACGTGATGTCTTTACTTTGTTTATAAACTCAGCACATCCGAATGTAGCACTGTGCTGCCAGGAAGCACATTGAACTGAACTGTAAAGGGGGCCGCAGTATACAGTATTTCACGGTGATGTAGTGATTAGCACGTCTGCCTCACAGCAAACAGATCCTGGGTTTGAGTCCCAGGCTCGACGAGGGTGTTTCTTTGTGGCTTTCCTCTGGGTACTCAGGTTTCCTCACGCAGTCCAAAGACATTGGCTGTTTCAAATTGCCCCTAGGTGTGAGGGTCCGTGGTATTGTGTATGTCACCCTGCAATGGTCTGGTGAGCTGTTTAGGGTGTACCCCACCGTGGCCCAGTGTCGGCTAAGATAGGCTCCAGCCTCCCTGTGTCCCTAATAGGATTAAGTGATTTTGCTTAAAATTAAAAAAAAAAAAATTATTATTATTATTATTATATTCCAATTAGCTTATTTCGAAACCTCTTGCTTCTTCTGAAAGCCCTATCAGCAGGCTAACAGAGGAAGACGCAGGAGACGACGGCTGTTTTTGAAAGCATTACTTCGGTTGAATGAATCACTCTGCAGACGTATATCTTTCCTCTTCACCTTTAAATAATGCTTACTGTTTTATCGTTTCACTCAAAGTTGAGTGTGGAGCCGCTGTAGTATTTCATTCCATAAAAAGCCTGTAACTGTGAGTTGTGTCTTCTCTGATCATGCAGCGCTAATATCAGGGTTCATAGCAATTGTTCAGAATTACGGTTGCATTAATGTAATCATGCCAAATTGCCAGTATTTCTCCCTGTATGTTTCAGAAATGTGAGCTGAACATGGACAACCTGAGCAAGCCGGAACTCCTGACCCTCCTGAGTGTCATGGAGGGGGAGCTGGAAGCCAGAGACCTGGTCATTGAGGCTCTTAGGGTGAGTGACTCTCTGCCTGATACCCAGAACATCTCTTTTTACACTATACACAAAAATTGGTGGACTTTTTAAAGAGTGGAACTCCATTGTTATTCTCTCTCTCTCTCTTTCTCTCTCTCTCTCTCTCTCTCTCTCTCTCTCTCTCTCTCTGAAGTAGAAAGAGATTATGAATTACTTTTGAATGTACTCTATATTTAGCTGTTATTTCACAAGCTTACATGGAATATGCATGAATAGCTGGCGAGGCATACATTTATCAATGTATCTGATTTATTCTGTCACACAGGGGTTGCTGGTAAATTTATAGTACCATAACATTTCACAAAATCCAAAAGTTAATGATCCTGCATTGTGTGATAAGTGTGATGCGAGTGTGATGGTATGGGGCAGTGATGGTTCAGTGGTTAGGGCTCAAAGTAAGTGATCCGGTCAGGGGTTCTAGGCCCAGTACCACCAAGATGCCACTGTTGGGCACTTAAGTACAGTGTTCAGCTGTAAAGCTCAAATCTGTGAAGGTATTCTACTCCGGATACGACACAAAAATTAGAAAGAAAAAAAAGTGAGTGTGAGACATTCACACAGAGTATACGCATGGAGTGCGATGTGATTTTTATTTTATTTTTTCTGTAACCTGCTCATTTCACACTGGGTTCACACCACAACTGTTTGATGGAACCTTGTAGCGATGAAGATGTAATCATTATTAACACGCTCTCAAAAAGTGAAAGTATTTTAATGTGTTATCTCTTTCAAGAGTTCAAACTAAGAATCACAATACACACACACACACACACACACACACACACGAGAAGGTCCAGACTTATTACCAGTGAGCATCCCACTGTGAAGAGACTGAAATTAGTATTCTGTTCAAGTCATAGCGCCACCTAGTGGCACTAGGAAATGTCATGTGTTGTATTTTGGTCTGCTACTAAAAACTTATTGACTACAGCCATTATATTTTATAAATATCTTGAGGCTGCATCATACGGAGTTTGCATGGCAGGAGGGGACATTAAGATGTGTCGCATTTACACATGTTATAAATCCTATATAATTTTCTTCATCTCAGCCAAAACTCACTTGCTTAAATAGCATCCTATCCTGAATGCACTGATATGCCTATATCAGGTGTTTTTCGTAAAAGTGTCTCAATGGCACCCTTTACAATTTTTTTGACTTAAGCAGGTTCCAGACTATGTTTTACATATCAAAACCGAATTAGGTGGACATATGTAACTCTCCGAGTTACATAGCCTCTTTTTGGGCTCGTATTCTAAACCCTACAGTAAATCGGCCATTTTGATTTTGAGGTTCATTTTGAGGGGATTCATACTTTAATGAACTCGCCCGATAGAATTGACCTGATCAATTCCAGAGTAGGGCTGTGCAGTCTAGACACATGGAGGATAAAAAGTTATTAAAAGCTTGAATTTTTATAATAGGGCGTGTCTCGTCAGGAAACAGGAAGTTGCATTTAACTTGCTGTAACTCAATGCTAGCATATAGTTATAACTCCATGAACTGGCAAAAGTAAAAACGTAATTTATTCTTTGTCATTCTGTTATTAGCATGTTGACCCGGTCTACTTCAGATTCGTTCAGGGAACCTATAAGACCTTCCAGATACCTTATTGTGAAAATTGTAAGGTTTTGTTGAAGGGCGTGGCTGTGGTGGCATGGGGAATTTAGATGTTTCGCCATGGTCATGTAATTCATGCGTATATTTTCTAATCTGCCCCAGTCTTTGGTATTGATATTTTGTCTAGGTGGGTCGATCAGAGTCACCTCAAATGTGGGCCCACCGTAAAGGCCCAGGGTTTCAGGGCTCTTCATTGCAGCCTGTGGCTATATTTGATCTTTGTCAACAATATTGCTGCCTTACATCAATCAGTTCTAAAGAGGTGGAGCTGATTTTTTTCATTGCTTATATGGGTTTGCACCAAACCTGAAAGACTTGTTCAGTATAAGGTTCTGAGTATGGTGTGAGGTGAAAGGGGGTGACGTTTGGTTCAAATAATCATATCAATCAACTAAATAGATTTTTAGCAAGCATTTCACACAAGAGCCATTGATCTATCATCAGAAAAGTTGGTAAGTATGTTTATCTGTGGTCTGTTTATTGTTCTATGAATTTTAGGAAGAGTTGGCCACCAGGGGCAGTGCTCGGCTCCTGCAGGTTGAGAGAAGAACTACCCTTTTTTTGCTACGTATATATATTAAACACATTGAAATTCTATTCTTTGCATATACCAGCTTTTTAGGAAGATGGGATCAGCAAAGGATCAGATATGATACGGTGCCCTGGAGTAGAGAGGGTTAAGTTAAATACTTGTCACTTTACACTTACAGACACTTGACACTTTGCACACAGACACTTGACACTTTACATACAGCGTTACTGTAAAATTGCCATTGCATTTATATTTCATCATATTGCATTTATTCTGCATTTATATTTCATTTTATATATATTTCTGTATGCCATATTTTATTTTTATTTTATTTGATATATTTTTATTTTTATTTTATTTTTTATTTTATTTTTATTTTATTTTATATTTTTGCATCTTTATATTTATATTGACTTTAATTATAAAGTCCTTTAAATAGTTATAGTTATTGTTCTTTTCTTCTTAATATTGATAGGTTTTATTCTTCAATTTTTAGGACAGTCATAACAAGCATTTCAATACATATTGTACTGTGTATGATTTTGTACATGACAAATAAATTTGAATTTGTCAAGGGTGGTAACAGTGGCAGCACTGAGGCTTAAATTTCTGACCTTCTGATCAGTAACCAAGAGCAGAAGCTGATGAGCCACAAAGAAATCTGATGCAAATGTAAATTATAGTGATTATAATAATGTGTGAGATGGAATTCAGTTTCCTAATGATTTATGAAGAAATGCATTCAGACTGAAAAAAAAAGTAAAATGCTTGTATTTATTTTATTTATGGCAGTAGTTAATTTTTATGTGTATACTTTTGATAATTAAAGCAAAAAAATTAACAACTGCCATAAATAAAATAAATACAGGCATTTTACTTTTTTTTTCGTTCAGCGTCTTTTTCCTTCAGGTGCTCCGGTTTCCTCCTGCTTTCCAACGGCATGCGCATTAGGCTAACTGGGTATTCTGAGGTGTGTGAATGGTTGTGTGCGTGTTTTGGCCCTGCGATGGTCTGGTGTGCTGTTGATATACCTCACCTTCACCCAGTGTCAGTCGAGATAGCCTACAACCCTTCTGCGACCCTAATAGGATTAAGTGGTTTGCTAAATGAGTGAGTGAGAGACTTACTAATATGAACTGAGGCTTCAACTCAGTGTAAATGACAAAGGTATTGATACTGCTATTAAGTTTAAATAA
>JAQMYF010000004.1:32365732-32385316 GCA_030014195.1 Neosilurus mollespiculum
ACTATTAGGGCCGCAGGGAAGATGGATCCTATCTCAGCCGACACAGGGCGAAGGCGGGGTACACCCTGACACTCATTCACACTCACAACTAGGGGGCAATTTAGAACAGCCATTTAGTCTGACATGCATGTATTTGTATTGTGGGAGGAAACCGAAGTACCTGGAGGTAACCTACTCAAGCACGGGGGAGCATGCAAAATCCACACAGAAACGCCCGAGCCCAGCATTCAAAACCGGGACCTTCTTGCTGTGAGGCGGATGTGATGACCACTACACCACCGTACTGCCCTGTTATTCACTTCAGTGATGACTTTTGTGCTTTGCAGAGGGCTTTCATCTGAAAATAGTTCATACTGGTTCATTAAAGTTCCTAAACGATCAAATTTGGTATATTTCCATGTTCCTAAACCCTTAAGGCAGCAGCCAGAAAATGCAAAGATATTGCTGTCAAAACCAGAACATTTTCCCATTAACGTTGGAGTTGATCTTGTGATTTTGAAGCAATCCGGTTATGCGTTAATGAAATAGGAATGACCTCGTTAGTTTTATCAGCATTAGCACAAGCATGAGAGGCTTCCTTCAGGCTGACTGTAAACAAACACACAGGTTGCTGTTTATAGAAGTTCTTCTAGGATCTGCTTCATTCCTCAGAACCAAACACAAAGAGACAGTAAATCAGGTTCACAGAGAAGAGAAGAGCACTGCAACATCCAGCCTGTGTGGCGGATAAAGAGGAGTAGGACAAGAGGATGTAGAGACATTGATTAGAGAAGGGATTTGTGAAAGCCCAGTGAAAAGCAGCAGATGGCTGGAGTTCTGAACGTGTGGACTCCTGTATGTCACAGTCGTTCATGCATTTTGAGCTCGGTCTCCATCTGTTTACTTTTACTGAAACATTCTTGTTCTCTGTGCCTCTCTGTTTACTCACAACTTTGCAGTTAATGTTAAAAGTAACAGTAGATTATTGGCATGTTCAGAATTTACTGATACCCTGATATTATAAACAGTAGTTTTTATGTATTTTGTAGTTGTTGTTGTTTTTTGTATTTGATTTGATGCTGAAGTTTACTGGGTGCTTTTAGTCAAAGAGAAATAGCTTGCTAGGTGAAGGTATAGATATAATTAATTTAAAACTGTTTTTTCCTTCGTATTCTAGTGAGTAACATGATAATACATATGAATAAATAATACATGCCTCATGTCTTTTTTGCCTGGAAACTTAACTAATCTAATGGTAAATAACCTTAATAATATATCATGGATAGTTAGTTAAGTATGTTCATGACATTCCATGAAAAATGGGACATGACCAGGAAAAAAATATTTTTGATTATAGTTTGCAAAAAGTTTATGCATAACACAAACACAAGATTTTCTATGACCAAGACTAGATGACCTGCTCTGGCCACCTACATGTACCATGGTGGATGAATTCTGAGACAATGGGGTGTGAGGTTTCTTGTCTTTGACTCACTGCAGATGCTGCTCCATAGACTTCAATTATCTTGTTTTATAGTTTGTGTGGGATTTTTTTTTTTTAGGATTGTGGGCTCTATAATAATGAGCTAGTTTTAATGTGAATCTCTATTTTCATCTCTACTTACTAAACCAAAAAATATACCACTTTAGGACCATTTTATAATTTTCCAATATAGAACAAGCATACCAAGTTTGAAAGCCCCAGATACAGCGCACGGAAAGTACATGTCCATAAACTAAAGTGTGACAGACAGATGGAACCCATTTCTGTGGTTTTACACCCAGTTCTATTAGAAGGTTAATAAAGATGATGGTATAGAGATCCAGATGTTTTTCATTAACAGTAATACGCAAATAATTTGGAGGTGATTTACTTTCATCTTTTTCTTATATTTTCTTAAAATATAAAATACCCATAAGAGCCATGGGGCTCAAAGTGTATAGGAAGTGTGGACACTTCAACAACATGAAGTATCAGGAGATTTTGCATCTGGACAAAGAAACAGACAGGCTTAAATACAAACAGACAAACTAATCATAAGGAGAAAGAGAGAGAGTGTGTGTGTGTGTGTGTGTGTGTGTGTGTGTGTGTGTGTGTGTGTGTGTGTTGTGTAAGCACAAGCGTTCATTTGCTGTTTAGTCTTTTCCTTCTTTGGTGAGGTAGTTGCACTTAGCAGGCAGGAACCTCAGGCAATCGTCTATCTCTCAGTTCTGTTCCTCCTGCTCTCGGAGTGGATCTTACTCTTCTTTCTGCTCTAAATATGGCATCATCTCAATCCATATACTTTTGACAAAGAAGGATTTTTTTTGTTTCTTACATGTAGACCAAATAGCATTAGATCACATACATCTATAATTTGTCTAAACACTTATTAGACAAAAGAATGTGCATTAAGCTTTACATACTATATAACTGTCCTCTGTTACATTAGCTACAAAAGACTGTATTACATAACCCCGTTACGTATGGCAAGCCCAAGAGCACTCTCCACTTAGACTGCAATATGCATTTTTACATGTTGATTATGAAAAATTCAAAGAAAGTAAGGACAACAGCACATCCACCTAAAAGCAAGAAGGTCCTGGGTTTGAGTCCCGGGATTGGCGAGGGCATTTCTGTGTGGAGTTCGCATGTTTTTCCCCTGTGCCAGAGTGGGTTTCATCAACCCTAGAGGGATAAAGCAGTTCGACAAATGAACGAATTAAAGAAAATAAGATGTTGGTGAGAAGGCATGTTAGTGTGAGAAAGTGAGGGCTTGCTCGTGACCTTCCTGCCAAGTCTTTACACAGAGTCTAACTGCTAGCCTGGTGTGTGTGTGTGTGCCTCTGCTTCTACATTTAATTTATCTTTCATACTATATAGACCATTTCCAATCTGTTAATTTATATATTGCTTTCTCTCTGTCTCTCTCTCTCGCTCTCTCTCTCGTCCCGCAGGCTCGGAGGAAGGAAGTATTCCTGCAGGAGCGTTATGGCCACTTCAGTATGACTGACCCATTCCTGGCCCTACAGAGGGATTTTGAGTCTGGGGTCGGACAGAAGGAGCGCCGGGCTGTCAGCGCCAGCCCCATCACTGTACTCGAGGCTGTCATGGCTCACTGTCGCAAGATGCAGGAGAGAATGTCTGCACAGCTCGCTGCCGCTGAGAGCAGACAGAAGAGGGTAGGACTGTGTGTGTGTCTGTCAAATAAAAGAAGTTATTAATGGGCATTTATAACTGGTGAAGGGATAAAGGTGTGTATGTAGAATGAGGAGGAACATGGCAAGAAAACACAGGGCGTGACTCACAGTTTGTCATCTTCCTCAGAAAATTGACATGTTGCTAATGCTAAAGTAAAATCATTACATTTGTCTTATAGTGGAGCTCTGTACTTATTAAGAAACAATTAATTCGCCTTTTTCTGGATTGTTGGGCTGCCTGTGGCTGTACATGCATATATTCATATGCATAATGATGCTGATTGACTGTTTGCTCCTTGGCAGGAACTTGATGCAAGCTGAAATTCAGGAGTACATACTAAAGCTTTGTTTTTGAAAACTTCATCCAAAAAATGAACATTTAAAATGATTTTATATTAGGTTAAATCATTATTTCTTCCCAAACACTAAGGGGACCTTTTTTCCCTGGAAGGAAACACACATTCACCTCTCCCTGCAATGCTAAAAATTCCAATTACAGAATTCATGCATCAATAAGATTGAGTATTTTGTCAAGCAATACTTCAACTAATTTTTTTGTTTTTTTCTCAAGAAAATTTTACTGCAGTAATTAAGAAACACAACTCACAACGGCATTATGGGACACTCAGCTTTTAGGCAGTGCCTACCTAAATCAATATATTTTAGTTGTATGGTGGATGTGGTTTATATATTATTTGGTACATGCTAGCATGTCTGCCTCATTGGGTGGCATGGTGACGTAGTGGTTAGCATGTTCTCCTCGCAGCAAGAAGGTCCTGGGCTTGAGTCTCGGGCTCGGTGAGGGCATTCCTGTGTGGAGTTTGCATGTTTTTCCCATGCTTCCATGGGTTTGCTCTGGGTTCTCCGGGTTCCTCCCACAGTCTAAATGCATGCATATTATGCTAACTGGCTGTTCCAAATTGCCCCTAGGTGTGAATGTTAATGGTTGTGTGTGTGTGTGTGTGTGTGTGTGTGTGTGTGTTGGCCTTGCGATTGACTGGCAAGCTGTTCAGGGTATACCCCGCCTTCATCCAGAGTCAGCTGAGATAGGATCCAGCCTCCCCGCGACCCTAATGGGATTGAGTGGTTCAGCAAATTAATAAAATTTATGAATGTCTGGTTGTCAGAAACTAAACATGTTGCTGGCTTAGTCATATTATTGAAAGTACAATCTGGCCTACAACATGTATATTTCCCAGTCTGGGTTTTAAAAAAACCCAGTAGTGGGTTGCCTTCAAATTTAGTATATAGTAATAATAAAAATCATACCTTTTTTTTTTTTTTTTAATATGTGTACCACAGTAAGGTGAATTTAAATGGCAGCTGGGAACATTTTTTGTTTTAATATTTGAAGCATCAGATCAGCAAAGCCTAATTTCTATCCTAGGAATGCATGCAGGCAACGTGAGAGGTGAGTAATCCTTAACTGCTGATACAGAAAGAGTAATATTAAGCATATCTCATTCAGAGGACACCTGTTTACTCACAGGTTAACATGAGTTATGTCAATCAGGTTCTGGCCACACACCCACCCTGATCACCACACACCCCAGCACTCAGATCCTCTTTCACAACCCTCCAGTTGCATACCCTTCATGTCCCCTGCAAGCCAAGTGGGTGAATATAATATTGCTCCCAGTTTGGAAGATTGATTGGAAGAGAGGTGTAGAACCAGGGCGAGGAAGCCTATTTCAGTTCAGCCCTGTGACCGTGTTGCTGTGGGGGACACCTGACCATCACACCCATATGTGGACTGTTGCAAAGCTGGAAGCGGTCACGTTTATAGTTTGTGCGCTGAAGAGCGCAGAGAGACAGACACAATTGGAAGGCACAGCTAAGGAAGGCTTTAATTGTCAACGGACAGAAGACACCAGGGTAAAATGGGCCAAGGAACTGAAAAGTAGAATGAATGGCAGGGAGCAAACCAGAAAGCAAGGTGATCTCTTGTAACTGACAAACAACAGATATGTATCTAAAGACCACCAATGACTTAAACAGTCCCCCTTAAACACTTCCGGCCATGTATGGTTATGCGATACCTACACAGCGACCTCTGTGCATGCGGAGACATGTTCCTTTTTTTTTTTTTTTTTTTTGGTCGAACTCTAACGGTCTACATCGAGCCCTGACCTCAACCCCATTGAACCCATTTGGAATGCACTGAAATGCTGACTGCCCCTCCAGGCCTTCTCACCGAACTCACTGGTCCTCTTGTGGCTGAATGGGCTGAAATCCTCATAGACTCGTTCCCAAAATCTAAAGGAAAGCCTAGTGGAGATTATTAGAACAGATAGGAACAATGTATGGGATTTTTATAAAGCACATGGGTGGGATGGTAAGGTGTCCACAAACTTTTGGCCATATGCCGTGTCTTTGTGCTTTCTGAAGGAGATCATTATTTTACACAGCTGATTTTTCCACATCACCTGCCTAGTGCCCTGCTATTGGCTGCTGGTTCTTACTCACAAGCCAGTTGAAGGGTTAAACATTTCCCATCACCATAGCAACCATAGCAAAACAGTGGAGCCTGAGAAGTTGTGGTTATACATTATTTATTGTGCCCATATTCTGACGCTATCATTTTCTGGATATTCGTCTTATGTTCTCATTTAATCTGAACTCTTCTGCCTTTTGCAGCCCATCAATGTGGAAGTATTAGTGTGTGTTTGGATTGTTTTTAATTATTCTGTGTGCAGGAAATATTGATACAGAACATTCCTACTGTATGTATAAACGACAGAACTCTGTCTTGCCTGGAGGCTGTTCAGGCTCATGTTTGAAGCCTTCTTTCTCCTGCTGGTGCAAGAGCTCACAGCAGCCCACCCCCACACCTCACTGTTGATGCAGCCTCTGTACGTGATGCAGGGTCAGTTATCAGAATTTGGAGATTGCATTAACTTAAAGATTTAAGCAGTACCTTAACGCGGAGCTATAGATGTCTCTGTTGACAGGTATCCGAGCCTGTGTTTGCTTTCAATCATGGATTCCCGTTTCATTTGTATCACACCTGTCTGGTTAGTTTAATTATCCGTTGTGTTTTGGGGTGACAAGGAATGATTTTGGGGAACAAAGGAATGATTACATGATCTCAGCAATATATACAGTAGTGTGCATTGAAGATTATACACCACCATTTTTGTCTAAAAGGGCTCCTAATAAAAAGAAAATAAATAAAGAATTACTTCTCTATATTTTTTGGTGAAAATGTATTGAACAATGCTATTGTAGGCAATGAGAACCAAAAAAAATCATTCCGACAAGTATACTGAGGTAAAAGTATGGCTAATAAACAAAAAACATAAAATACCAGTTTTTCAGAAAAATTGAAAGGTGTCGCAAATTTAGTTTTTTTTTTAATTTTTTTTTTTATTTTTTTTTACTTTTGCATAGCATGAATGAACTTTCCACGAATGTGAGTGTAACAGCCCGCATCAACAACCCAGCAGCCTGTGTGTCCTGTGGTGGGCTTTCACAAACACTGGATGGACACAAGACAAGCTCTTAAGCCATATTCCATGACTGAATATTAATACACATATTCTTAACATAAATTATAATTTTTTTTGTTGAACAATAAAATTTTTATTAAGAGATCGATCTCAATAATAACCATACCTATACAGTGTTAGCTTGCCTAACCTTCCTTACTAATGGTTTTACTCTTTAACCTTTTTTACTCATCTTTTTTTTTAGCTTTTTTTTTTTTTTTTTTTAACCAGCATAGACCAGATCCAACGTCATAAGTGTCTTTCCTCATTAGCTCACTAGCTTTAGGAGAGGTCAGGTTTCAGCCCTTGGTATAAAACTGCCACTGGATTTAGGTGTAATTCAATGCCTTAGCAAAAAAATACATGTGTTTTATCTTCACTACCTTCCAGCACAGCCTTGTGCCTGAAACTGAGAAGACTTATCTCCCTCTCTTCCCACAATAAACATTCACACTTGGTTGTTATGGTGACAGATCACTTGTTTCATAGCTGTTCAAGTGCGACATGCTCATATGGCAGTCTCTTTGGTGAATAATAAGACTTTGATAACTCATTATTGTGGAGTTGATGTGCTGCAACGGCAGACTGGTTCTATCTGAGGTGCTATGTGCTCTTTTGCTCTTCACTCATTTTCATTAATGACTTATATGACCCTTGAAATAAATATAAATCGTATTCAGTGTGTATTTTTTCCCCCAATAGTTTAGGCTTTACTGTGTTTACCTGATAATCTTTTGGATTTATATGAAGGCCATGAGAAATGAATCTGCTTTAGTCTGGTATCCTCCAGGATACTCCTGCTTCCAGAGTGGAATTTCTGAGGCGTTTTTATTTTTAGATGTGAATCATGATTTTGGTGGGATGGCTTTTGGGTGTTTTGTACATATTTAGCAGCAAAAAGCTTAAAAAAATAGAAGAAAATATTGTGTGCTAGGTTTCTCCGCATGCGAATCAACATCTATATTACGTCTTTGTGTCACCTGCCAGCGAAGCTGAAGATAGGGTTCACATTGTCATCGTCATCATTTGCGGCGTCATCCATCATCACACTTAATTCTAACCTTCAAGTGCTCCACAACCAGTCAAGTTATTTCAACCAAACTTACACGGAAGCATATTTAGATGATACTTTCGTTCACTTCCTTTTTCCTTTGCACTTTGTTACTGCTCCACAAGGGGTTGCCAGCATTAATCCACAACTCCTCCTACACCTGTGATTTTTATGAAATTTTCACAGAATCTTCAGTACTTAATGCAATCTTGCACTCCTGTTTTATAATCTGAATAAGCAGTGAAGGTGACAAGTCTTCCCTGGAAGACGAATCAAATTTTTAATAAAAGAGAATAAAATAAAACTTACTGTCCTTGCTGTTGCAGGGTTTGCCAACCCGATTACATCACTTTAATTCATAAAGTTATAGCATTTTCATACAAACAAGTACTTTGTGAGGAATGTTTCGCTCCTGTGTGTGCCCATGTGAAAATAATAAGGGTTATTTAAACTTGCTAATAAAAATAGTTCATGCTAGTCAAAAATAGTGTTCTTTTTTGCAGTATTAGGTGTAAATCATGTGAAAGTGAAATGAAAGGAAAGCCTTCCAAACCTTCTTCATGAAGAAACCTGTAATAATAGGGCATTTTCATGTGCAAAGATGTATACAATATATTATGTATAGCTTCCCTTTAATGACTTTCTTTTATGTGGTAATTTCCTGTAACTCTTTCAACTACGTACAAACTACCGCATTAAAATAAAAATTTGATGAAATGCTAAGACTCTGCTCATGCTTAACATGCACAGATGCTGTCGTGAGCATGGTTGTTACTTTAGTTTCTGTTGATGGGTTTATATAAGTTTTATAAGCTGATGGCTGAGTTTGATTGGTAATTTAATAGACTGGATGTCAGATATGCTTTGTGTAGTTCTGCCCAATGCTTCTGCTTCTGATGTGGGCTATCAACTTTTCATTCTTAACTCAGCAAGTCTTTGACAAGCATTCCAGATATGAACTGTAAAGTGACTGGGTTGTGCTAGCAGGAAGGCTATATGACAACTTTGCAGCATTATGAAACGGTTTACTGCCATCTGTCGAATAAAAATCATTCTACTGAGAGGCAGATTGCACCTAGGCAGATGTGTGTAATGCTGCAAGCAGTGGGATTTGAACAGAGCAGTGTGCATTGTGGTGACAGCATTAAGTTGTATGTTTAAATATTATTGGAAAGGAACCTCTGGTGACAGCACTGTACTAAATGCACTTATCTGCTGGACACATACAAACAACATCTACTCATCTAGAGACATATTCTGTGTGTCTCTGGCATCTAGGTTGGCTGAAATCTGTGTTCCAAGTCTCGCAACCTTGATTAATACATATAATCTGAATATAATGTGTCTGACTGTGCAATGTATTTCATTCTCTCTCTAGTTGGAGCTGGAGAAATTGCAGCTGCAGAGTCTGGAACAAGAGCATCGCAAGCTTTCAGCACAGTTAAAGGATGAGCGTGAGAAGAACAAGCATGTGGTGATGATGCTGGTGCGCGAGTGCAAGCAGCTGGCAGCACGTGTAGTGGAGGAGAGCCAACGAGTTGAGGAGCTCTCATCATCCTCTGAGCAAGAGGGCCGCACCTCAAGCCGTCTAGAAGAGGAGCTGGCCACTGAGCGCAAACGCAGTCAGCAGATGGAAGCAGAAATGGAGAAGCAATTAGCTGAGTTCGACACTGAGCGGGAACAGCTGCGAGCACGACTGAGTCGTGAGGAGAGTCGCGCCGCTGAACTGCGTGCTGAAAGTGACAGTCTGCGACAACAGGTAAAGCAGCTCAGGACAGAGCGGGGCAAAGATGTCCCAACTTTGACCCCAGCAGCAGCCTCAGCACCAGTCAAGCCCAAGAGCATAGTGTCAGTTGCTGTGGGCACGGAGGCGGCCAGCTGCCGAGCAGCCGCCTCACAGACGGACCCGCCGCCTGAGAATGATATGCCTAAGAAACTGCCACTGAGCATCCCTGTCAAGCCTACGAGCTCCACCTACACTAGCATGAACCTCCCCAAGACCCCTACCACTGTGAGGGGTCTACACCATGGAAGCATTCAGGCAGAGAATGGAGGGGAAGGCCAGGTGGCACTGAACTCTGCCCACAGTTTACATTCACCTGGCACTGCCACTGTCCTACCTACAGGGTCCCGCGTCCAGGCAGCCCGCTATAAATTCCAACCCTCGGCTTCAGAGCAGGACCAAAACGGCATGTCCAACCAAGGTCCCCCATCACGTGACCTATCCCCAACTAACCGAGACAACTTTGCTGCCAAGCAGCAAGCACGGCACACAGTCACACAAGTTCTCTCACGTTTTACCAGTCCACCAACAGCAGGCCCCCCCACAGCCCTTCGGCCTGGGCTATCCCATTCCGCTTCAGAGGGAGGACCTTTTGCTGGTCGCCTGGGTCATCCCCAGATTGGTATCAAGTCACCCACAGTGGCACGTATCGACAGAGGCAATCCACCACCCATCCCACCAAAAAAACCTGGACTATCTCAGACACCATCCCCTCCTCACCCACCAATCAAAGTAGTAGGTGAAGCCAGCAGGTCTCCAGCGGTAGGACTTGGGGTAGGACCACCTAAATCGGCCAGCACCCCTCAGCTTCCGCCCAAACCCTCCCTGGATCTGGGGGGTGCAGTGCCAGCCTTGACTGCATCTCAGGTGGGTGAGCCCTGCCCTTGCAGGCATCAGGAGCCGCAAGCAGCGGCAGCATGTGTGGATTGTTCCCCTGTCACCACCACGTCCTCCACCATCGCTACCATTGTCAGTAGCTCTTCTGTAAATCCTGATAGTGTTCCACCCCATAGCCCCCAGCACCCAGACAGTCCCCTGGCAGCAGCATCAGGTAAACAGATATTCAGGTCCCCCACCCACCCTTTTACTATCTCTTCACTCCTGTGCAATGCTTTCTTTCCAAGCCCAGTGTGTGCCTTTTGAACTCATTGGGAGGTTAATCAACAGAGGCTATAAATCAACAGAAACATTCAAATGGAGATATTATGTACCCCTTAGATTTGTGTCCAAAATTTCCATACCGAGCAAGATGTACTTTATACATCTCACACAGTCATGGGTTCCTTCTAAATTGGAAACTTAGCAAAAACCAAGATCATACAAGTAGCAATCCATAAACTTCACACTGCTGGTAGTAGCAACGTGTGACTGGGTTTTGGGGTTGAAGCCTCAGTCTTCATACGAACAGCTGGGTCTTGAGGACACTGCGCTGTAACCTACTCCACTCTGAAGCTGATGCCAGATGCTGCTCTTTCCCTTTTGTTCCCTTGTCTTTCATCTGTCTACAGCATGTGCCTGTTCCTACCTGCCCTACTATTAACCCAATCACTTGTACTGCTTGTCACTCATCTGTGCAATTATTGTTAGTTTTTTATTTCTGTTGTGGAAATTCAGATTGAGACTGTGTTTTGTCCTGCATTTCCTTTTTCAGTTAAACGAACCGGATTTATCCTAATGGTTTTGAAATGAAAGAATTTTACCTTTATATTCTGACCTTATCAACTTTGCTGACAGTAAAAATTTCACATTCATCTGCCCATATGAACAAAGGGAGAAAAAACAATATATGCATGTAAAAGGATATTTTTGCTGCGAAGCCAGATATGTTGGCTGTGGCGGTATCTTCTATGAAGTTCATTTTGTATCTCATTTGTTAAACAGAATAATAAAATCGGTGAGTAATATGATTAAAATTATGATTAGAAATAATCCAAATGATTAAAATTAATCCAAAATCAAAGACAGTCCTTACATTAGTGATAATTAAAAATATTCTCCACTTAAATACCATTACACTAGTTATATTCACCTGCACTTACACATATGCAATAAACGGGGAAATTGATGCAGAAAAGGGCAGCACGATGGTGTAGTGGTTAGTACGTCCGCCTCACAGCAGGAAGGTCCTGGGTTCGCCTACCGGGCTTGTGCATTTCTCTGTGGAGTTTACATGTTCTCCTCATGCTTGTGTGGGTTTCCTTTGGGCACTCTGGTTTCCTCCTACAATCCAAATACATGCACATTAAGCTAACTGGCTGTTACAAATTTCTCCTTGGTATAATTTTAAATGGTTTTGTGTGTGTGCGCGATGGACTGGTGATCTGTTCAGGGTCTACCCTGCTTTTCTCAGAAAGTCGGATGAGATAGGTTCCAGCCTGCCGCCACCCTAGTAGGATTAAGCGGTTTGGCAAATAAATGATATAAAAGAGTAAGATATCATAAATAGGTCAAGCAATTTGAATAATATGGCGACATGGTTGCATAGTGATTAGCAGGTCTGCCTCACAGCAAGAAGGTCCTGGGTTGGAATCGCAGGCTCGGCTCGGGAGTTTCTGTGTGGAGTTTGCATGTTCTCCCCATGCTTGCGTGGGTTTCAATCAGGTGCTCCGGTTTCCTCCAACAATCCAAAGACATGCACATTAGGCTAACTTGCTATTCCAAATTGCTCATAGGTGTGAGTGTGAATTGTGTGTGTCTGTGTGTGTGTGTGGCCCTGCGGTGGTCTGGCAAGCTGTTCAGGGTATACCCTGCCTTCGCTCAGTGTCATCTGAGATTGGCTCCAGCTTCCTTGCAACTCTAGAAGGCTTAAGTGGTTTGGAAAATGAGTGAGTGAGAGAGAACTTGAAGTATAATTACACAAGGATGGAACTAGAGATTGACAGGCAGATCGGTGCGGCCTCTGCTGTAAAGCGGAGCTTGTACTATTCTGTCGTGGTGAAGAGGGAGCTGAGCCAAAAGGCAAAGCTCTCAATTTACCAGTCGATCTACGTTCCTACCCTCACCTATGGTCACAAGCTTTGTGTATTGACCGGGGTGAGCAGCACCTTCTTTTCCTCTACCTTCATGACTGAAGTGCCCTTGAGCAAGGCACCTAACCCCCAACTGCTCTCTGGGCTCTGCAGTGTGTGGCAGCCTACTGCTCCGAGTGTGTGTGTGCGCATGTTGGATGGGTTAAATGCAGAAGCCAAATTTTCCTTGTGGGATTAATACAGTATATATTTAAAAAATGCTTTAGAGGATAGGGATTTCCACCTGCAGTAGTCATTGCTAATATTCCTGATGCCAGCAGGCTAATAACTTCCTGGAGTGTCTAAAGCACTTGCATTGCTGAGGCTTCACTGCTTATGTGCCTTGTTTTTAAACCCTTGTACTTCCAAACTTTTATTTCTCCTCTTCTCACTAACATCTCAAAGATGAAGTTATCTATATGCCACTTTACAATCACACACATTTCAGTTTACTCAGACCTTTCAAACCTTCTGTACGAGCCTCTGTATGCATTTTTTGAGCTCTTCATGTCTGGATGTATTTCACTGCGTTGTGTTTTAAATTATAGTTTTGATGTGTCTGATGGCCTGACTGGGATGAGGTGAACAGTTATGTAACTGAATTTGCTTCCTTTTTTATTGTGTTATGCATTCCGAGCAACTTGCATGCCCTGTTTATGACTTTGTCCTGACTTGAAAGCTGATAGATAATTTCACCATCAAAATGGGTAGCTGAAAATAGACACCCATTTAAATCTATTAGAGTGAGATATTTCTGGTGTCGTGCCAAAATGTGGGCTCTACGGAAACAGTCTCCTGCAAAATGATGCAAAGCTGACATGGTTTAGTCTTATTTCAGACATTTATTTTTCATTCGGTTCTTTGTCTCTTATCTGTGGTTTTCGCTCTCACAAGGAAATGTAAAGAGCTGTAAGGATTCACGTACTAAAAAATATAGCCGCTGCCTATGCCGGCTACGTCGTCTGCAGCTTTTCTACAAAAACTTGTAGTGGGTTTCTTTCTAATTTTGCATGCAAGTAGCCTGCACCCTGGAGATATTTTGGCATGGCAACAGCATTTTGTGACAATCTGTAAATTTGTTACAGTAAAAAAAAAAATATATAGACCACAGGGGTCCTGACGCTCCTGCCGAAAGGAGCGTGGCAAGTAAATGTCCGGAACTAAAGTGTGATAGATGCATGGACGATTAGACAGATGGATGGAAGGAACCCATTCCTATAGCTCCCAAAGGGCAGGAGCAAAAAATGATTCGGCAAAATCGCTGCCCAGAATTTGCTCATATCGACATGTTTTATTTCTTGGACAAATATATGTGCACATGATAGACACAGCGAAACTAGTGTGTTTTAGCTGGTCTCGTTTATTCAGTTTTTGAATGTCATCAGCACAAAACTGGGTGACTGTTGTTGTTGTGGAGCACATTTTGATGCATCATTTTAATATGTTCCTTTTAATAACTGCTGTCACTTTCTCCACTCAGGCTGGTGTTCCTCCATAGTCTCCCCAATAAGCTGCGGTGAACCCGTCCCCCTGGATGACGGGCACACCCTTTTGCTCCAAGCTGCTTCCCAGGGAAATGTCACTTTATTGTCTATGCTGCTTAATCAAGATCCATCAATGGATGTTAGTCACCTCCAACAAGACCTAACCTCTGCCTTGTTTTCTGCTGCTCAACATGGACACAAAGGTATGGATGCATTGGCATGCTCCTCTAAGGCTCTGTAATTGTAACAAAGGGGCATTTTACTTGTAGGAGGTATTCTTTGTTATCATTTGTCAAGCCACTTAATCCTACTAGGGTCGCGGGGAGACTGGAGCCTATTTTAGCCGACACTGGGCGATGGCACAGTAGCATAGTGGCTAGCACTTTCGCCTCACAGCAAGAAGGTCCTGGGTTCAAGTCCTGGGCTTGGCGAGGGTGTTTCTCTGTGGAGTTTGCATGTTGCCCCTGCGCTTGGGTGGGTTTCCTCCCGGTGGTCCGGTTTCCTCCCACAGTCCAAAGACTTTATTAGTGTGAGTATGAATGGTTGTGTGTGCTGCCTTGTAATGGTCTGGTGAGCTGTTCAGGGTGTACCCAACCTTCCCCCAAAGTCGTCTGGGATGGACTCTAGCCTACCCACAACCCTAATAAAGGATTAATCGGTTCCGAAAGAAAATAATCTAAGCTCCACTTCATTATCGTGTGTGTGTGTGTGTGTGTGTGTGTGTGTGTGTGATGAATACTTCTCTCCTGTAGAATGCTTGAATCTGCTGCTGAGTTTTGGGGTGTCTGCTGATGCTCCTGATGAAAATGGATTTACCTCCTTACACATAGCTGCTGCTAACGGTCACTATGGGTGAGCACATCTTCCTGCTATAATCTTCTGGTCCTTAAAGCCACACAAAGGATCCAGTTCCAGGGCTTGATTTCTTTATTGAGGTTGGCATGTATCCCCACCACCCCCAATGTTGTATGTGTCCTCCTCCTCCCAAACATGCCAAAGCTGTTGAGGTGTCTGGCGTATATGATGAGAGCAAGGTGGCTGTTTGGGGGTGTGTGTGTGTGTGTGTGTGTGTGTGTGTGTGTGTGTGTGTGTGACATTTCAATGCGAAAAGTGTCAAAAAGTCATGTGATCACCCCATATTCTCATTAGTAATAAGGAAATAATTTGCATATGAATGCATGCCATGGTATTCTTTTCTTTCATATGTATGATCGAACTCTAGTTTGATGTATGCGAACGGAAGTGCGTATGATTTGTATTTGTGCCTAGCATGAAAAGAAGTCTCGCCAGATAGCCACACTTCTGGTTTCCGCATATCGGCTATGATCGCCTCTACCTTACACCAGCGTCAAGCTGATGGCTATCCGGCCAGTTAGTGTTAGAGGTTAGCATAGCATGAATCATGACAGCTTCTGGGTTTTTTTTTCTTCTATGTGGTTACATAGCTATTAATGGTATATGCAGTGATGTCCTAGTAGTTGATTAACCAATCCAATCATATCCAGTTGGAATGGATGGATTAATATAATTTATTGTATTCACACCCTCAGGATATGAGAGTATGAGAGGATTGCTCTGCTAGTAGAAGTAAATAAAAATAAAAATGGAGGATTGAGTTGTTGACCCTACTCTATTTGGAATCAAAATTTTAAAAAAAACTGTAAAAAAACATCAAAACTGTAAAAAGCATCATAATTCCTTCCAAATTTTAATGCTTTTTACAGTTTTTTAAAAAGCATCATAATTCCTTCCAAATTTTGATGCTTTTTAAAAAACTGTAAAAAGCATGAAAATTTGGAAGGAATTATTTCGTCATTCATTTATCTTAATTAGGGTTTTGTTCACTGTTTTTTTTTTTTCTTGCTTTGAAAACACCCACAACTTCATTTTTAGAGTGCACACAGAATGCGTCTTACAAGCATTTACTGTTGCTAGGTTACCAACTAACTACATGCCTCTCCAGCTCTCAGCTCCTGTACAACACAGATTTTTTTTGGAATAGCTGTTAAATACAGTTACATTTAACATTCTAAATAATAATATATATGATTGTTTATGTAATCTATATTTTACCACATATATAAAGAGTAACAAGAATATATAATGTATTTACATTCAAGAATTTATTTTCAGTAACTGCCTTATCCTTGACATGGCACAGGTGATACTGATGTAGATTTGCTGTGTTTATAATACACTGTCAGTATAACATGCAGCCTACTGATTGGTAATATACTGCCATTTAGACTTGCTGTCATCACTCTCTCTGGATTTATCTCTCTATGGATTTCGCTCAGGGTTTTATTAATCACAAGTCAGGCACATCCTTCTGCTAAAGTACTATCATGCTTTAGTATTATTATATTGTGCTCTTGGAGCCTAAACCGATTTATTTCATGGGTGTCCAATTTTATCCATTTCATTTTAAAACCTTTTTTTTTTTTGTTGCCAAATTTCAGCTATTCAGATTTTTTTTTTAATTCTGTGGCACCGTGCAAGAACCAGATAACCCACTTGACCATTACAAATGAGTTCAGTGCACTGTTATAGACCTTAGGCATCAAAGGACAATATATGAAATTGTTAGAACAGTATTAGTTCATAAAAAAGGACAATAGGTGTCATTAGCAGTTGAAAGCATAATGATACTTGTCAATTTCCATGCAAGCAGATATCCCACAATTTTAAGAAGTCTGAGACGTCTCAGAAGGGGGATTGGTCAGTCTGGCAATGTACCAAATAGTGATAAGGCAAGTGTCTCAAAGGGTTCTGAATCAGAACTTGACCAAACATCATATGATAGTGAGGAAAATGAATGCTAAATGCTCACTGTGGCATATTAAATTGATATCTGTATGCAGTTTAAACAAGGGTTTTTGCATAAAAAAATCATTTTTGCATTTGAACTACTTGTTTGAAAATAGTAATGTTGCTTACTTTATAGGTTTTAAAGGTCGTTATAGGTTTGCTATGAAAATCCCAGATTGGGACAAATTTTATTTTACAGAAATTTTGCATAATATTCATCTCATAGAAAGATGCTATTTCCTGAGTTTTGTTGATTTTTTTTTTTTTTTTTTTTTTTTTAATAAAAAGTAATTTTAGTAAAACAAAAATTCATCTTGTTTTTTTTTTTTTACATTTAATAAAATGAATATATATATAAAATAAATAAATTAACATTTATTTGGTTGTCTCGTTCTTGCATGGTGCTACAGAATTAATTACAAATATCAGTAAAATTATTGGTAAAGTTATGTGAATTTAAGGTGTTCTGACCGTCTGTAGTAAAATGTTCATGGTTTTCGAGCTGCGTTGGCTTTCAATGGCTCCATTTTGAGATCTTAAAGCAAGTAGGTCTCACCAAGATGGCTGCCACCTAGCTTCTAAATTTAAACACTAAGGTGCAATCTGTCTTTTCTTTTTGAGATCAGTGATTGAAACAGGTATAAGGTGTGACTACCACCTGGTTGAAGTGAAAACCTGCACCCACACCAGCCCCCTGCGGATAAGATGTACATCCCTGATCTATTTCGAAATGAAACTAAATTAGATGCAGCCATGATTGTAACTGGACGTGCATGTGTGTGCAGGTGTGTGAGGGCTCTGCTGGAACATGGCACGGAGGTGGAGCGTGAGTGTGTAGGGGGTCAGACTGCACTGATCCTGGCCACTGAGCACGGCAGTGCAGAGTGTGTGAGAGCCCTACTGGATGCTGGAGCAAATCGTTCACACATTACTGCTGTGAGTTTTATCACTTTCACAGAGAAGTGGCTTATCAGTCATATTTGTTACTGTGGTGGCCACAATTAAAGGTTATTGTGAACTGTATTGTAGAATGTGCTTCCTGACTGAATAGAGTTTATTGATACTGAAAATACACTCTCTTGTCTGATGACTTCTTATTTTTCTCTCTTAACTAAACGCCAACTTTTTACTTCAACTGTACGTAATGGGAGTCTTTGTTCCAGTCTGTGATCTACAAGTTTCTTGCACACAGGATAGCTGCACTGCACTTCACGCCGCAGTGAGTTCAGGTTATGTGGATGCCCTGAAGCTTCTGCTCTACCATCCGTCTCCTCGATCTGAGACTGGTGGCTCAGTGGACAGTATAGATGCCCAGAACACACACCCTAGACCAGTCATGACCCACCATACACTCAACCTTGCCAACCTGGATGGATGGACTGCTGCCCACATTGCTGCTTCCAGAGGCTACAAGGTGCTACAAGCATACAGATATATAGGAACACTCCCACATGTATATGTGCTCTACCACTATATATTCTACCACTTAGGATTTTCTTTTGATGAAATATGAAAGGAAAAACAAGCCTAGAGTGTTTTAAGGTGAACCTCGGCCTTTGTCAAGCTGACCAAACAGCTTCAATACACCCTGACACCATGATAAGACAGATCCCACAGTTGATGTTTTGATGGTGGTGGTGGAAGGCACAATCTAATGTATCACTCCAGAATCTCTGACTTGTTCGGTGGAGATCTAGTGACTGGGAAGGTCATAGCTCAGATGCATGCTCATCAGTCCATTTAGTCAGCCACGGTGCCTTAGAAACTGAATGATATCGTCATTCTGAGGGTTTACACCCTCTAGAGAGATAGGTAGACCCAAAATGTCAGCAGTATGTCTCATGTAGCACACAGAGTGCGCACACAGGAAGTGATGAGTGACCATGTAAGGTCGATGAAATTCAGCGTATTGAGTGATTACAGGCTAAATTTTCTCAGGTGACACAAAAGGGCGGGTTGAGTTGAACTGAGCTGAACTTTCATGTGATGCAATTTAAGCTATTACCAATCAGACTGTAACGATACTGTTGATTAACAGATGCCGCCAAACACTGAGTTCCCCAAAACATTTTCTGTAATGAACACTGAACACGAGATAATGATTGTTCCTACATCGACATGGAAGAGCAGCTCATCATTGCATACAACTGCACATACAAGCATTACAAAGATAATAACCAGAAATACGATGCTTGGTTTGGTATTTCCTCTGAGTATATATTTATATATGTTTATTTAGAGCAATACACAAAATACTTTATGTGGGTTTTCTAGCTAACCTGAGCACATTTCTGTTAACGCCTTTTCCTACCTAATTGCTTTTTTATATTTGCTGTGTAATAATAATAATAATAATAATAATAACAATGATAATAAAATGTATTTATTTTATTTATTTATTGAGTGGCACAGTGGCATAGTGCTTAGCACATCCACCTAATAGCGAGAAGATCCTGGGTTCAAGTCTCGGACATGAGGTGTTTCTCTGTGGGGTTTCCATGTTCTTCCTGTGTTTGTGTGGGTTTTGCCAGGTACTCCGGTTTCGTCCCACAGTCCAAAGACATGAACCTTAGGCTTATGGGCTACTCTAAATTACTATCCCTAGGAGTGTGTGTGTGTGTGTGTGTGTGTGTGTGTGTGTGTGTGTGTGTGTGTGTGTTGCCCCAGCAATGGTCTGGCGAACTGTTCAGGGTGTACACCGCCTTCGGCCAGTGTTGGTTGAGATAGGTTCCAGTCTCCCCACAACCCTAGTTGGATTTAGCAGTTCAGCAAATGTATGAGTGGGGGAAAAATTATATATATA
>JAQMYF010000004.1:32385416-32400345 GCA_030014195.1 Neosilurus mollespiculum
TTTCATAGTCATGAAAAGAAAGGAAACTCATTGAATGAGAAGGTGTGTCCAAACTTTTGGTCTGTACTGTATATATGGCGGACCGTGCATTTGGTACCTGGGCCTTCAGTGGTGACTTAACGGACTTAATCCACCTCCTAATACCACCACTGTCACATCGCAGTTAAAGAAACCATCAGTAATATACAATAATGCAGTATAACAAGGCCTGGCATTACAGAGAGAGAGGCATTTTGTGTATTGAGGGTGAATACCATTTTTACTAAAGAAGCTAACCCTTTATCTCTGAATGCATTGTTGCCAATATGCCGGAGTTACATTTCTGCTAATAACTCCGAACATTACGTAACAGCTGTCGGTAAGTTTGGCGCTTGGACAATTGTAAGAAGTGTAAATGTAATGGCTCAATGATAAACGGTCCAAATAGCTCCAAACCTCTACACTACAACATCATCTGGAGCAGTTCAGAATCAATATTTATCTAATAACATGACAAAAACACATAAAATTGAAATACATACATCATACTCACCAGAGATGCTGACTATTTATAGACAAAATCCGTCCTCCTTTCTTTTCTCTGACCAACCAATCAGAGGGCGGAAAATGCTGGCATTATTGTGAAGTGAAATTGAAATCTGATTGGTTAAAGAAACAACCCCATTCCTAATGTTAAACTGGTATAAATACAAGCTGCCTGAACCTCATTTTGGTCATGTGCCAGACTTCAGAAGTAGCATAAATGACATGCTTAAACCATACACAGCTAACCTCATGAGACGATTGTTCAGCAACATGAACCATATTCCCAGACCCTTATTTTGGACTGCTTTCTTTAACATGATGATTTTTGATTTGGATTGAGTCTAAGAACTTTGTATTATGCCAATTTTTAAATATGATATGGATTGTAGCCTGTTAATAGTGTAAATGACACTATCATTTTATCAGCCCTGTCATGATAACATAGGCTGCAGCAAGATTAGGAAATTTGGTACTTATAGGTGAACATGTATAGTATACACGTAAACTTTTAAAAATTAAGTAATGATTAGTCTGGTCTAAATATGTGTAAAATGCCTGTGGGCATTAAAAAAACTGAAAATGTGAGGATTTGGGTAATTTCGATGAGCTATGGGGGTGACAGACCCTTGAAAGTGTACATGCCTTACTAGCTCTGGTCATGCTCTTTCAGAAGAGACTATAATTATTTATTTTCCCATCAGTGTATACCCTGGAGTAGTTTTTTGTGACCACTGAGTTTTTGGTGCTGAGAGAAACTACAATCTTTTTAGAGTACATTCTGAACACTTATCTCAAGCATGTTGCTAGCTTCACAACGTTGGTGCTCCTAGGTTTAGGGTAGCTGAAGATACATGAACAAGAATGTTCTCCATGTGCTTGCATGGGTTTCCTCCAGGTACTCTGGTTTCCTCCCAAAGATGTGCACATTAGGCTAATTGGCTATTTCCAATTGCTGCTAGGTGTGGGGGAATGTATATGTTGGCCCTATGATGGTCTGGTGAGCTGTACAGGCTACACTGTGCCTTTGCCTAGAGTTGGCTGAGATAGGCTCCAGCCTCCTCGTGGCCGTCAAAGCATTAAGCACTTCGCCATGATGAATAAATGAATGAATAACACTTTTCATTGTCTGCTTTTGTTCATGCATGTTCTCCTGCCGAGACAGATACACCTGTTCTGTGAGCGCCACGGAAAAAAAGCAGTGGGCCAAGGGAGTTTTTCCGCCGACACTGAGCTGCATGGGAAATGTACTAAAAATAGGCACAGACAGCACAAAAAATGCATTCGGTGAACTTGAGCTTTTACAATGATAAAACAAATTTTACCAAAGTAACTGTTGCAGTCATCAGTTGCTGTCAATTTAACAGTTTATTTGGGTTTATTTATGTGCTGAGGCACAAATCAGAAAGTGTTTATGTAATTTTTTTAATTTAACTTAAAACGTAAGGTGCGGCACGGTAGCGCCCATTCACAGTGGTTAGCACGTTCGCCTAACGGCAATAAGGTCCTGGGTTTGAGTCCCAGACCCAGGTGTTTCTGTGTGGAATTTGTATGTTCTCCCCATGCTTGTGTGGGCTTCCTCTGGGTACTCCGGTCCCATCCCACAGTCCAAAGATATGCGCATTAGGCTAATTGGCTGTTCCAAATAAAGTGACCCTAAGTTTGAATTTGACCCCAAGGTAGAGTGTGACTTGCGTTTTTGTTGCCCTGTTAGCTGTTCAGGCTGTACCCCGCATTCTCACAGTGTTGACTGAGATAGGTTCCGGGCTGCCACGCAACCCTGGTAGGATCAAGCGGTTCCGCAAATGAGTGAGTGAGATGAATAAAAATGTTATATTTCTCACAATTTAATGAATGTAGATATAAAAAAATCAGTTTTTCTACTTACATGTAGAATACATTGTACATGGGTGATGTGTGATTCTGTGCTACGTACGACTTGATTTTTTTTTTGGAATAACAGTGAAACAGTCAGGCATCAAATAAAAGAAAGGGGAAAATGAGTACGGTATATGAGTATAATATTACTCATTACTTTAGTGTTCTTGATAAACTGATGACTTCGATCATGTCCTTAATGATTACCAGTGATCATAAAGGACATGATCGAAGTCATGTCCTTTATGATTACCAGTGATCATAAAGGACATGACTTCGATCATGTCCTTTATGATCACTGGTAATCATTTGAAAAACCATTGCTGTTTTATTTATTTGTTTTTATTACATCTATCTATCTGTCTAAAAAATGTTTACACTTCTGAACAAGCATCACAAGCTCTCATGAGAGGGAGAGATGGCAAACGCTTGCCTTCCTGTCACTCACCACGGTCACCAGACAATCCTGGGTGTTTGTGAGCTTATTTGAATAAAGGGGCGGATATCATTTTCCCCCTGAATGTTTTAGGCTGCCCCTGAAATTTATGCAAAATGGAGGTTCGACAGGGCCGGCTCAGTCTTTTATACTACAAGCCACAGAACACAGTAATTTGTTAATTGCTTTACTGTGTTAGACAGTACGTATGTCTGGAAACTCGTTCTTTTACTCTTAGCTGTTATTTAAAGAGGTTTTTTTTTTGCCTGTGTATGTGTGCACACTGCTTAGCACAGGCAGGAGGCCATGGGGATTGGCTGTGATGTTATCCGTGTGGAGATAGAAGAAAGTCTGTCTAAAGATCACCTGCTAGAAACCTTCATCAACTGTGGTAAGACCTTCTTTATAAGTTAATATTACACCAAATGGCATATCAGCATCAAATTGTTGGTGTGTATAATCAAACCAGGGTACTATGTTATGGTGTGTCAGGGTTCCTGGTGTGTGTTCAGGAGCCTGCTGCAGGCCGGCGTGTGGTAGTGGTGCTAGAAGGGCTGGAGAGAGTTCAATCCCTTAGCCACATGCTGGAGAATCTATGTGAGGCATTGGAGAACCGCGGCTCATTCTACTCCCTCTCTCTTAACCACAGTAAGTTGCATGAAGGCTGGAGTCTATCTCAGGCGATGTTCCTGCGAACGTACACAGATGCTTCGGGTATTTCAAGAAAGGGCAAAGGCAGGGTACATTCTGAAGAGCTTGCCAGTCCATCACAAGGCCAACACACATACAACCATTCACACATATTTAATATGTGAGGCATATGTAAAATATGTGTATATTTTTGGACTGTAGGAGGACATCAGAATAACATGCAATCTACACACAGAAGCACCCTCACTGAGCCCACTAATCACTACACCACTGTGCAATCCTAGTAGCTAATCATAAAAGCAAAATTAAACACTGAAAAATGTGAAAAATTTAACACTGCTTTACCTTCTTGGTCTGTTCACTATCAGCAAAAACAATTTATACAACTTATTTTAATTGACTAAAGCAAGGGCAGCATGGTGTCGTGGTGGTTAGCACATCTGCCTCACAGCAAGAAGGTCCACTTAATCCTACTGCTGGGGTCGCAGGTCGGCTGGAACCTATCTCAAACCTATAAATTTTTTGTAATAATTTTAGAATACATTGTGTATAACTTTCTGATCTTTGCTCTATAAGATACTTCAGACTTGATTTTGATTTCGATCTTGACTAATTTTTTTTGGCCAGTAGGTTTAGAGGGACTGTACTACTTCCAAGAGGGCAGTTTTCTGATTGGCACACTGGCTAAGCCTCGGCTGCAGGGTGCTGAGTTGCGACTGCAGCAGCACTTCCGCTGGGTACAACTCCGCTGGGACGCCGAGCCACTCAGCAGCATGCTGGGACGTCATCTCCGCAGGAAACTTCTCCACAAGGTCAGCCCTCTTTTTTCTTAGTCCTAGTTTCATGAGATGTTGTTTGTATTTGTATTAACTACACATGGTATCCATTCTGAAGAACTGTTGTATTTAATCAGATGGAAAAACCTGCTGTGTTGTGTACTACTATGAGAAAAATAAGCAGTAGGGTCAATTAAATGGCAGACAGGTTTGCTCATGTATTAGTTATTTTTGGAAGCAGTTAATGCTTAGGAGTATCTAAGGTGACTTGCAAAAGTATTCACCCCCTTGGCATTATTCCTATTTTCTTGACTTACAGCCTTAAATTAAAATGGATATTTGTATTTGTTTAATCAGCTGACATGCCAACAACCTTGAATATACACAATTTTTTTATTGTGAAGCAGACAAGAAATAGTTAATAAAATAAAATAAACTTGAGCATGTATAACTATGAGCCCAGCTCTGTGGAGTATGTGTTGATACATTGGTCTTCACTGTGGAGCTTTCTAGCTCCTTCAGGGTCTCTGTGTTGTCTCTCTGATTATTGCCCTCCTTGCCTGGTCTGTGAGTTTTGACTGGCGGCTCTCTTTAGGCAGGTTCGTTGTGGTGCCATGCTCTTTCCATTTATGATGATGGATTTAATGGTGCTTTATGGGATTTTTAAGACTTTGAGAATTTTTATAAACTAGCTTCTCCACAGCTTTATTCCTGCCCTGTTTGGAGAGCTCCTTAGTCTTCATGGTATTGCTTGCTTAGTGTTGCAGACTCTGGGGCCTTTCAGAACAGGTGTATATATACTGAGATCATGTGTCACTTAGATTGTACACAGCTGGATCTTATTTAACTAATTATGTGATTATGGGGTTTTTTTTTAAGGAATTGGTAGCAACAGATCTTATTTAGCAGATTCATAGCAAAGGCGTTGAATTTGTATGCACACACCATATTTTAGGTTTTGTTTTGTTTTTATTCACCAATTTGTTCTACATTGGACTACATAGAATATCATGCAAAAGTTCATTTATTTCAGTAATTCAACTTAAAAAGTGAAACTAATATATTATATATACTCATTACATGCAAAGTGAAATATTTCAAGCCTTTTTTATATTTAAATAAAAAACAATTATATATAATTTTAATGATTATGGCTTAGAGCTTATGAAAACCCCAAATCCACAATCACAGAAAATTAGAATATTACATGAAATCAATATAAAAAGGATTTTAAATACAGAAATGTCAGACCTCTGAAAAGTATAATCATGCATACGTACTCAGTACTTAGTTTGGGCCCCTTTTGCATGAATTACTGCCTCAATGCGGCGTGGCATGGATGCTATAAGCCTGTGGCACTGCTTAGGTGTTATTGAAGACCAGGATGCTTCAATTGCGGCCATCAGCTCTTCTGCTGAAAAATAATCAGCATCTCCATAAAGCTTGTCTGCTGAAGGAAGCATGAAGTGCTCTAAAATGTCCTGGTAGACGGCTACGTTGACTCTGGACTTAATAAAGCACAGTGGACCAACACCAGCAGATGACATAGCTCCCCAAATCAACACAGACTGTGGAAACTTCACACTGGACTTCGAGCTTTTTGGATTGTGTGTCACTCCATTGCATTTCCTTTGAACATCCGTATCAACATGGAATTGAGTGCACATGTTGAAGTACCCGACCCCTCCCTGTCCATATTTAAATGGACTCTGCACCGGAGATTCCCCTCTCTGCAGGATCAGAAAACCCTTAAAACATGAGTAAGACAGGGAAAAAAGTGAAATTTCACAGAATGTGTGGACTCTGATTACACCCGAAGTAAATGTATCCATATTTATAACACAAGTGTGTCATCACACAGGTGAATAGCCTGCTCACAGCCACAGACTCGGGGGATTCCTCCGCAGTCCACGGCGGCTCCGGCGTCACACACTCTGTGGATTCCTCCACTGTCCCTGGCGTCACAGACTCGGGGGATTCCTCCACCATCCCCGGCGTCTCCGGCGTCAGTGTGCTCCAACCACCGGCTGCTGCTGCCCGCTCGACTGGCCATGTCCTCATCCGTGCTGTGTTGGAATCACAAGAGGAAATAGTGAGAGCCATCGGCGGCATAAATGACTGCCTGGATCAGTGACTCATTAAATGCATTGGTGAATAAATGAATTCTGTGTCCATGCCTTTTATATGGTTGAAATCAAATGCTGCTGGGCCGAATGGCCTCCTGGGTAGGATGTGCATTCACGACTCCAGTTTCTGGTTCGTCTGGTGGGGGGGTATGCTGCTCTGTCAGTGGTATCGCACACAGTGCCAGCTTGTAGTTGGTTCCCAACCATGCTGTTACTCAGGATGTAGGAATCATGCGTTGATGCCTAGGTGCCACTGAAGAAAAGTAATCAGCGATGTTGAAATAGACAAATTTTTTTAGCGGAGGTATGTCCATGAAGGTTAGGTGATGCATCTGTGATAACTTGCGAACCATCCCAGTTGCATCTTCTTTTCAGATTTTGGAGCAGTCATTTGTTTGCGCGGTGGCATGTCGGCAGCACTAATGCAAATGATTCCTGTATAACACGTCTTTATTGTGTGCGCATGTGTAGAATTCAGCCAATCAACGAGCTAGGAACAAAGCACCTCTCCACCCTTTCACAATTATCGGCGAACGTTCGAGGAGGCTGACAAAAAGTTCGGAAAGGTATCTGCGAATGCTAACCGAAGTGTCACCGAACTTTCGCAGAGTAATCTACTTTCACCTCGGCGAAACTTAACCGATGTTTCTGGGATGCATCGGGAATATGAATAGTTTGCAGAGTATATGGGAATGCATCTCTGAACCATTCCCATGTGTCAGGGAAACTCCAAGGAAGCCTCCGCATCCTGTTTTCCTGACCAAGGGTTGGGAATACATCTGGAAAATTTTCACTGCAAACATTGACATTTTTCGCGGTTGTCCTGAGGCCTCCCGATGCTTCAGGATGGCTTGTGCAGCTCTTGAATATTTGCCGATACATCGGGGAACATGCTCAATATCCCTCCCAAGGCTGATTAGTTTCCATCGGGAATATATCCCTCAGGCAAAAAAGGCCCAGTGGGACTGGGCCATGAACCAGGCTACCTCTCCACAATGTTAGTAGTTGCATTTGCAAATCACATATGATCTGTATCCTGTTGACATAAACAAATTCATCGTGTGATGGCGCTTTTATAGCAATGTGTGTGTAGTCGACAGCACTGAAAACCAGCTCTCGCTGCAAATTGCACTTTAATGTTGGCCTGTTCAGCAGTACTCTATGGTAATTTGATATACCTGGCTGACATTCGGATAATTCCATTCCACACAGCTGGCATTGCTTGGCTCAGGGTCGATTGGCACAGTCCCTATCGGTCAGCCAGTTCCCTATGGAATGCCCCTGTTGCTAGGAACTCCAGTGTGGGTACTGGCAGCGCATGGCTCCTCACTGTGTCACGCTCCAAGGCCGACCATGTGCCAGTAAATCCTCTCTGTCTCTGAATACTCGCTCTCCTCTTATTGCACCATTCACAATGTCTTCTAATACTGCAAAGGCAGCCATTGTAGACAATTGCAGACACGGGGATGTGTTAAGAAGTTCATCAGTATTAATTGTTCATGCGTCTCTCATGTGCACATCACTCTGAGGAGTAATTGTTTTCACATTATCAACAGTTGCCCAGCATCGCCTCTAAGTGTCAGCAAAGGACCAACAGCGGCAGAAACATGCCTACTCCAGCCATGAAGTTGGCATGAGGCACCGCACATTTCCACGGTTATTTATACTCTTGATACATCTGAACGTTGCCATGGGAAAGGAGGTATGCCATGTTTTTTTCCGTGCGTACCCTTCATACATGAGGCCCCAGTACTTTTTTCTTTAGCCCAGGTAAGACGCTTCTGACGTTGTTTGATGTTTAGGAGTGGCTTGACAAGAGGAATACCACATTTGAAGCCCATGTCCAGCATCTGTCTGTGTGTGTGTTGGCTCTTGATGCACTAACTCTAGCCTCAGTCCACTCCTTGTGAAGCTCCCCAACACTTTTGACTGGCCTTTTCCTGACAATCCTCTCCAGGCTGCAGTCATCCCTGCTGTTTGTGCACCTTTTCTCTTCCACTTAACTTTCTATTAATGTGCTTTGATACAGCACTTTGAGAACATCCAACTTCTTTTGCAATTACCTTTTGAGGCTTTCCCTCCTTGTGGAGGGTGTCAACGATGGTTTTTGGACTGTTCTTCCCCAGGAGGTCTTCCCCATGATTGTGAATTCTACTGAACCAGACTGAGAGACCAATTAAACGCTTAGGAACCCTTTACAGGTGTTTTGGATTGATAAGCTGATTAGAATGTGACACTTAGAGCGTACAATATGGAACCTTTACACAATATTCCAATTTTTGAGATTTTGGATTTGGGGTTTTCATAAGCTGCAAGCCATAATCATCAAAATTATAACAAATAAAGGCAAATATTTCACTTTGCATGTAATGAGTCTATATAATATATTAGTTTCACCTTTTAAGTCGAATTACTGAAATAAATGAATTTTTGCACGATATTCTAATTTTTCACGTTTCACCTGTATATGTGTAGGTTATAGAATCCAAGAAAAATCCTTTTAGATTACAGATTGTAAGGCAACAAAATAGAAAAAATGTAAACGGGTTAATACTTTTTAAGCCACTGTATGTTTGTGGGGTTTTTTTGTTTTGTTTTGTTTTTTTTTTGTTGTTTTTTTTTTTTTGTTTTTTGGGTTTTTTTGGAGATTTTTTTCAATTTGAAAATTTTTGTGCTGGTTTGCAGTCTCAAGGCCAAATCTGGACCCCTGACGAGCCTGTGCACAGAACACTTTCCTGGGTCTGTTCAGTCTGGCAGCAGCTCAACAACTGCCTTTCTCGCCTAGGAACCCCTGAGGCCCTGCTTGGCCCTTATGTTTTCCTCTCGTGCCCAGTTTTACCAGAACAGAGACATGCCATTCTGAAGTGAGTCTGTCTGACTTGCACACTTTTATCTCTTACTTGTGCTCAAATTTCTATGTCGATAATGGCCTATGGACTCTGTTCTAACTCACAGGTGGTTGGTACGTCTGTGGAATGTGCTGGTGGTCCCACGCATTGAGGATGCTGTCATCTCCAAAGTAACAGCCAAACACTCTCCTTTGCAGCGACGGTCTCCTAGCAACAAGGGCCTGAGTCCAGGGCAGAGGGCGGTAGTACGGGCAGCACTTAACATTGTCTTGAATAAAGCTGTGCTTCACAACTGCCCACTGGACAGATCAGGTGCATTATTAAAACACTGAGATGCTGTGCTTACACCCATTATGTGCTGCAATGACAGTTTATCGTAACACATGTTTTGACTCGGTTGTCAATCTTTTAGTGAAGGTGTGTTCTAGAAGAGCAAATCAAACTCAAAATCCTATGATATTTATATAATAGTAGAGCCCCCGAGTGGTGCACCATAGTCATGGGATATGTCTTGTCCATCAAGGCATATTTATAACCCTTCGACTTCATTTTGAATGACTGCCCCATGTCCCTCCGGTAAAGGCTGATAAGGTCAATAAGGCTGCTGCCTTCCTGAGTGGATTCTGATTGGCTGTTATGTATCACTATCTTGCATGGCAACAGGCAGCAATTTAAGAAAGAAAGAAAGAAAGAGAGAAAGAGAGAGAGAGAGAAAGAAAGAAAGATTTATTTTTAATATTGAAACTGGAACCTAAAAAAGAGATGCTCATACACCACCACTCAGACTCAAGTAGTAAAAAACACACACACAATCTAACTCAGCTATTTTGCAGGTAAATACATTTGCAGGTTTATAAATGTTTGTGGAGAAAATGCCAAAATCAGAAGATGGACGGAACATAAACTTGTTAAATAAATAATTAATCCAACAAGACAGGTGATACAAATGAAGGCAGAAGTCAGCTAATGAAAGGACACGTGGTGAAAAGCAAACCCTATCAGTAGAGACATCTATAGAGAGTTTCGCTTATAGGCAGTGCCTAAATCTATATATTATTTATTATTTTCTTTATACTAGCATGTGTATTTTACGAAAACGTGTATTCACATTATTATGAGAGCATACTTAAAAGTAACTTTTAAGTAAAAGGCACTGAGTATCTCCTTATTTGTAACTTTATATGAACTTAACAGTTCTTGTTATTACATTTGAGAGCTGTTGATATATTATTTCTTTGATGTTCAGGAATGCTTCAGAAATACTTAAATCCTCTTAAAAATGATTCACTTATAAATCTACTTATGGCCTGCTGAAAAGCTGTGCAGTACCACTGCAGTGACATTGACATGCACAAGATGTGTATTAATGCACTAGGAGAATTTTACCCCTTTCTGTCTTGCTTTTTTTGTGTGTTAAATGTTCTTCAGAGATCAACCAGTTCTTGCCAGAGTTCCGGGGTGGATGTTTTCCACTCTCCTCCATTAGCTACTCTTACAGGAAAGGTGGGAGGAAAGGGCGTGATAGCGCCGCATGGAGACGAGCCAACACCAGTCCAAGAAAAAAAGCATGTTCTACATCTGGAATAGGTTCAAACAACACTATACAAGAAGGTCAGAGAAAATCAACCTCTTCCGGTGTTAAGGGCATTTTCCAAAACGGAAAAAATATTTTTGTATAACTCATTACATATTAAATTTGGGTGACTTTCTGACCTTTTTTGTCCCAGGGTTCGTGTCCAATTCAGACGTTCACCTGATGACAAATGCCAATCATCCGAGGTTTGTTTTTCTGCTGTATTACCAGCAGAGGGCACTGTTCACTAACCCCACACCATTTTGGAAGAATTCTGGGGTAATTGTGGTATGAGCTTGTGTGACTTTTAAATATATTTTTCCAGAGGCAGTGATGCGGATTCCACTGGTCTGACTCTCTACTCTGATGAGGAGAGCGACCTGATCAGGGACCTACAGACGTTGTGCTCTAGCAAATCGGAGCCTGATATAAGCAGGGTATTTCAGAATTCCATTAAGAACAGATCGATTTAAGTCTATATGCTGTTGTTCCAAGTGAACAGGTAATTGGTGTTACACTGTGTCTTGTAATTGTTTTAATATTTGCTTCAGTTCTCACCAAAATGGATTACTGGGAAAACGGCATTTTCCTAAAGTCTAGGTCTCACATAGCCGGTGTTCCAGACACATCTGTAGGAATACATGAGTGCCAGGGAGCTATCCTGAGAACCAGGGGCATGGCTTCTTTTCACAGTGAGTTTGGTCCTGTTGAAATGAGTTGTATCAACTCAATGGAAGATCACTGCAGCATTGCATCCATGAGACCAGATGTAATCCCAGCCATGGTTCTCTTGTGTCAGTCGGCTATTTGAGACCTATGCTTAGCAATAACATTAAAACCTTATAACACTGTTCTAGATCGGTTCATGACATGTACTTATCTTCTGCTGTAGATTGCTGCGTCCCAAGAGGACTTCATTATGCTCCCTGTTCCAAGACAAGAAAATCGGAGAAAGACGGAGCACAGCTACACTAGACTCCAAGCACAAGACAGCAGTTTGGACAGCACCCAGCGATCAGCGCAGCAGGTAAAACCAGCATGACGCTACAGGGTGAACGGATCATTGGACAGGAACTGTATTGCATTTGATTGATTTAACACCTCTGATTCAATTCATCAGCCAACCACCCAGCCCTTCATAAATATAACTGTGAGTATGGTTCCCAGGGGAAAGTTCCAGACGATTAAAACCTGCAGTTCTGATGAGGTCAGACATTCAAGGTTCTACAGTTGGCGGCTGGAATTTACATAAAGGCTACAAGGCCTAAGGCTGGATATATGCTTCAATTGTGCCCTCTCTCTCTCTCTCTCTCTCTCTACTCTCTTTTTCTCTCGCTCTCTACTCTTTCTCTCTATCTCTCTCTTTCTCTTGCTCTCTACTCTTTCTCTCTCTTGCTCTTTCTCTTTCTCTCTTTTGCTCGCTCTCTTTCTCTTTCCCTCTCTCATTGTCGCTGTCTCTTTCTGTCTCTCTTTTGCTCTTTTTATCGCTATCACTGTCTGTTTTTTTTTTTCCTCTCTCTCTATCACTCTCTTTCTCTCTCTGTCTCCCGCTCTTTCTCTTGCTCACTTTCTTTTTCTTTTTCTCTCTCTCTATCACTGTCTCTCTCTCTCTTTTGCTCTCTTTCTCTGTCTCTCATGCTCACTCTATCTTTTTCTCTTTCTTTCTCGCAACTATCTGTCTCAATGTATGTAGAGTACACTATAGTTTGCATGCAGCACTTAGTGTTAATTTTAGTTGTTCACCTGTGGAGTGAGTCATCTGTAGAATCGTGGCTAATCACAATGCATTTATCTGCGCAGGCGCAGTCTATCTTTGTTTGCAAAAAGCAGAAAGGAAGAGAAATAAAAGTCTAGCAGATGGTAGTGGAAAGAAATGCGGATTTTGAAAAATTCACCCATGACGTACAACTATTTTTATAACTGTAGTAAACTTAATGAATCAAACATTTCATATTCAAACACATTTCAAATAGCACTGAAGTGATCTGATTATATTTGCTATGGCCCAGTTGTCTGCAGTGTGTATCAATGTAGTTCTGGTTAATACATGAATTGTGGATCGTTGACAGATTAGCAGCAGTCATTCTGAAAATGTCCACACTTCCCCACGCCGAGTGGCCAGGCCCAAATCTCAGCTGCCAATCCCCAGCAGCAAAGGGCATCAGCAAACCCCCAGCAGCTCCCACCGAGCCACCAATACCTCCGCCCCTACTATCAGCAGCAGCAGCATCAGCAGCAGCCGTCCCTCTCATATGCACAGCAGCAGAACCCATATGAGCAGCAGAACAAGGCAGACCCAACCCAACAGCAGATACAAACAACCAGAAGAGGAGATCTGGATCCTTAACTCCAACTTCCACAAAAACTACAATAACCGTGAATAGACTCCCGTCTCGATCCCTATATCCCAACTTTGTAAACTTCCTCCAAAGTGTGTTACTAACAGCTTTTTAGTATTTATAATAAATGTTGTCCATACTTGTTACACTATATTACCTTTGTGTACTTTGGGACCATAGTTTTATTATATTTCGATGTTAAAGTATCGAGTTTGAAAGGGAAGATGATGGATTAGCCTGGGAAGGTCAATAAAATAAGTGCTTTGTGAGCTTTTAAGTGATCAAAAGGCAAACTTTCTTTTTGTTTTTGCCAATAGGTATTTTTCAGATAAGTATTTTATGTTGAAATAGTTGCAAGATTGGTTCTACTTATTGTTAAAATTAATCAGGGTTTTACCAAATATGTGTAAATAAAAAAAGGAACTTAAATGTTATATATAGACTAGTGGATGTGGTGATGCGCTTGTATATTGAAGAGCTTAAAAAAAAAAAAAAAAAGAAATGTACATAATGTTTCTAATATTATGTTTTGGTCGATTTTCCCTCACTTGTTTCAAAGTGAACTGAATGTGGCAATAAGTAACATCATTAAAGTCCTTTTCTTTTTTCTGTAAAGCCATAATGAGTAGGTTTAGTTCCCCATGGAATGTGTGCTGAGTCCAGACTTGCTTGACCTTTGACCCTTGTGCAGAAGCCACTGCTGAAATTTAAAACGACATTCATTTTTGATTTGTTTCTCTCTAATGAACACTTAAGATAATCAAGTATTATTTGAAACTCACCGTTGTTCATATGTACAGAAGAGATTATAGTCCATCACTGATGTTGAATTTTGAGATGTGTCTGATGAGGTTCACAGAATTGTCCTGTTTCCTCCGAGCACAACGATTAAACATGCACTGTTACCCTAATCTTACCAAAAGCCCTTGATTTTATTTTCCCACGCACATCCACAAATATATTCCAATTATATTATTTTTATCATCAGGTGGAAATTTAAAAGCAGAAATGGCCTAAACCATGAAGTGTCATAACCACTAAATGCTACTGCACCCCCGAAGAGTCTATTCAAAGAGGCATCTCCTTTTACTGTAAATATAGCACATTCTAAATTGGGTCATTTCATGTCAATCCAGCAAATAGCACCCACAAGAATGTCTGAGACCTGCCTGAATTCAACTCAGTTTTATTTGTATAATGCTTTTTACACTTGACATTGTCACAAAGCAGCTTTACATAGTAAAAGGAATTTAAACATTTTTCTACAACTCCTACAAAAGTCTGTGGTAAACCTACATTAGAATACTGTAACAGATGTGTGCGAAATTTCAGCTCAATATTTCTTCTAGTTTTGACAGGAAAAACTGTTAAAGAGCACAAAGTAAAGGTAATTTTTATCCTTGTTTTGAGATGATCAAGTGAAAATCACCTTTTGAATGATTATATCTCGAGAACCATGAGGGTTAGTGCTGTGGAAATACAAAAAATTTAGGATATCTCTCTAATTATCTTAATTTTTTTTAATATAGATGGGAATCTATACCCCCCGTATGTAAACAGAGCTTTAATATCAACCACAATGACCAGCAAATGGACAGTACACTTTACTATGACCTAAATATTACAGGTAAAGCCTTGAAACAATTAAATTTTTAACAAATTTTTAAATCAATTACTAAACGTAAGTAAACAAAGTATATATCTTTATATATATATATATATATATATATATATATGTGTGTGTGTGTGTGTGTGTGTGTGTGTGTGTGTGTGTGTGTG
>JAQMYF010000004.1:32401341-32417004 GCA_030014195.1 Neosilurus mollespiculum
TGTGTATATATATATATATATATATATGTGTGTGTGTGTGTGTGTGTGTGTGTGTGTGTGTGTGTGTGTGTATACATAATTAATTTCAGTTTAGTTGTCCAAGGACTGATAGAACATCATCAGTTGTAGTTAGTCTGTGCACATCTGTTATTCTAATGTAGGTTCTTTTCAAGTAAAAAGATTTTCTGTAATTTGTTGAACTGGCATTTATTGACCAAATAGGATAAAAATTCTTTTCTGCCTGGCCAATCAATAGAGCATTGTCCTGAATGAATTTCATTGAAAAGGTTCAAGTCATTGATCCTTAATGCTTAATGCTTTGGAACCGAAAGGTCGCTGGTTTGATTCCCGAACCAGCAGGGAAAATGTGTGGCTGTGGAGGAGTGAGCTGCACCTTCCCTTCCTCCACATTCATGGCTGAAGTGCCCTTGAGCAAGGCACCTAACCCTCAACTGCTCTCTGGTCGCCCAATGTGTGTGCTCACTGTTTACGTGTGTGTGTGTGTGTGTGTGTGTGTGTGTTCACCTTGGATGGGTTAAATGCAGAGGCAATAATTTAATTTAATTTAATTAATACATTAATTCAATCATCCATTCATTTTCTAAGCCACTTAATCCTAATTAGGGTTGCGGGGAGGCTGGCGCCCATCTCAGCTGACTCTGGGCGAGGGCAGGGTACACCCTGGACAGCTCGCCAGGCCATCGCAGGGCCAACAATCACACAACCATTCACATTCACACCCACCCCTAGGGGCGATTTGGAGCAGCCAATCAGCCTACTGTGCATGTTTTTGGACTGTGGAAGGAAACCATATTTCCTGGAGGAAACCCACGCAAGCACGGGGAGAACATGCACACAGAAACACCTGAGCTGGGAATCGAACCCAGGCCTTCTTGCTGTGAGGGGGACATGCTGGGATTAATACAGTATATCAAAATGAAAAAAATATATATTCTCCCCAGTAAACATTCAGTTTGTTGTTAAAAGGGGGGAAATGTGCTGAGAAGTAATGTGTGTTCAGAATTGCCTTTTTCTGATCATATTTTATGATCTGAGTAATAAAAGACATTTCAACGACATACCTGCTGAAATTTCATTTGAAAATGCATTAAAGCAAAGAGAGTAGGATAGTATATGAATGCCGAGTTCAAGATGTATTCAAGACAAATAACATTACAATTCATTATCTCTTGAAAAAATACATTTTTCATGTTTATTTTTTCACACTGTTAGCATATTTGAAAATGTTTGGCCAAAATCACTGCACTTCTGTTAGTAGATAAATAAAATTCTTAAATATAAAAGTTTTTTCCATGGGTTTTACAAAAGCAGGAACAAGTCTGAGGCTTGCAGACTGACAATTTAATAAATAAGTCTGTTTATTCTGAAACATGATCCATGAAAGCCACCAAGAGGAACATGACAAAAGTATGTGAGAAGATCATTTCTCACTCCCACTATTTCCTGTTATGAATGTCTATGAAGTACCTTCAGTTATTACATATATAAAATGTTGTTGTTTTTTTATTGTACCACAATCATATTCCAGATCATCAGCACACTTGACAGAAAACACTTCAGAATTAGTGTGTACAATGAGAACAACTTGTGCAGGACATGAGTTCTCCTAAGCTAAGAGGAGCTCATGAATGCAGAGTCTCTGAATGCCTGGGGCTTAAAGACGAGTGTCCTGGATGTCGTCCTCGGTTTCCTCCTGTAGTGTGAGTGTAACAGAGCTGAGTTTGGGCTGTGGTACCCGCATGCTAGAGTTGCGACGTGGGAAGAGTTTGAGGCGCTCAGCTGGACTCATGGCCTGTTTCAGCTGGCTGGTCTCGTTCAGCAGGCGCTGGATTGATTCGTAAGTCTTTACCTTGCCCTGCTCCATCAGCTGTAGAAAAAAGGTGAACATACATCACCCCGCCCACACACACACACACAAACAACTTTGTTTTGTAAAACTTTGAAAAAACTATTAATAATCTCAAATGTGACTGATCATATGGGTAAAGCTCATGAAAACCACCCCAACCAGTTTCAAAATTTGAAAAATAATGTTGTGCTAACTGGAATTCTGTACTTTTAATGTAGAAAGTAGGGGTGTTGAGAGTCTATGTGCAAAAACCATGTCATCCAATGACCAATAGTTTTTCTGTGGTGGGTCCTTGAATAAAGGTATATCAGAAGTGATTTCTGGGACTGTCATTTACGTTATTGACTGACTTAACCTTGTTCAAAGTAGCCCACTCAGAAATAAATGAATAGTTAATCCTGTTTACCACTAATATAATATTCTTAATGTTAAACTGGTATAAATACAAGCTGCCTGAACCTCATTTTGGTCATGTACCAGACTTCAGAAGAAGCGTAAATGCTTAAACCGTATGCTGCTAACCTTGTGAGATGATTGTTCACCAGCATGAACCATATTCCCAGACCCTTATGTCATATTGCTTTTTTTTTAACATGGCACTATTTTTTATTTAGTTTGGATTGAAGAGCATTGTATTATGCCAATTTTTAAATATGGTATGGATTATGGTAAATAGTGTAAATGACATCATGGACATTTTATTAGCCCTGCCATAACATAGGCTGCAGCAAGATTAGAAATTTGGTATGTAATTATAGGTAAACATGTATACCTGGAAACTTTAAAAATTAAGTAATGATTGGTCTGAACATGTAAAATGCCTGTGGACATTTCAGAAAAACGATTGGGTCATTTCATTGGGCTGTTAGGGGGTAACAGACCTATAAAAGTGTGCATACCTGAGTACCTCTGGTCGTGCTCTTTCAAAAGAGATTATAATAATTATTATTCCCATTATTAATGGATTTACAGCCACTGGACACACATTTATGCCCTTGAGTTGCTTTCATGCGCCTTACATATTACTCTTCCTGGCCAAAAAAAAAAAAAAAAAGACTAATCCCTAATATTTTGTTGGACCTCCTCTAGCCTAGATTATAGTGCATAATCAGTTAGGCTGAGGCTCAGCAACATTATGTGGGACCTGAATGTACTTAATGAGCAGATTGTCACACCATGATGTTTCCCTTATCAATTCAAGATGTCAGAGAAAAATGAAAATGAAATCTCTGGATGAAAATAAATGATGTGATGTTGACTAAATTTGTCAAAATAATGCCATGGCGATTATACACTGTAATCAAGGCAGTCCAATAAAATATTGGAGGGCAGGGCTTTTTTTTTTTTTTGCTGGCAGTGTATATATAACTATTATAATTTACTATTATAAAACCTGAAAATGTCATGTGAAATTTTCCTAATATGTTGACATTATAATAGCATTTATGTTTGTAGTTATCATGTATTATAAAGCCTTCTCCAAGTTCACAAAGCACATGTGGACAGGTTGGGCAAACCCCCCTCCAAAATCCTGTAGAGCATGTAGAGCTGGTCAAGAATGCTGCGACCAGGACGAAAACCACATCGTTCCTCCTGAATCCGAGGTTCAACCATCGGCCGGATCCTCCTGTCCAGTACTCCTGAACAGACTTTTCCGGGTAGGCAGAGGAGTGTGATTCCACGAACAAACTCTATGGTCCCCTTTTTTAAAAAGGGGAACTACCACCCTGGTTTGCCAATCCAGAGGTAGGGACCCCGATGACCATGCTATGTTGCAGAGTCGTGTCAACCAAGACAGTCCTACAACATCCAGATCCTTGAGGTATTCAGGGCGGATCTCGTCCACCACCCGGAGCCCGGCCACCGAAGAGCTTTTTAACTACCTCAGCGACCTCTGCCCCAGTGATGGGAAGACCCCCCTCTGAACCCCTAGGCTCTTCCTCTTCCACAGAGGGTGTGTTGGTGGGATTGAGGAGGTCCTCAAAGTATTCCTTCCACCTCCTGACAACATCCCCAGTTAAGGTGACTAGCTCCCCACTTCCACTGTAAACAGTGTTTGTGGAGTACTGCTTCCCCCTCCTGAGGCGTCGGATAGTGGACAAGAACCAAAGAACAAAACAAGAACATAAAGACTTGAAAGGCCTCCTTCTTCAGCTTGATAGCCCCCCTCACCACAGGTAAAATGATAGTGTGGTTTATATTAGTGTGCATCAGGATTGCTATCCCATGAGACCAAAAGCAAACCTTTATATAGATATACTGTATATTAAGCTTTAAGTTAAGTTTGATATGTCCATATCACCTTCCTCATGGTCAGGTAGGTTGTGTTCATCTTGATGCAGCTAAGCTAGGTTAAGGCTTCTACCCCACTGTTCATGGACTGCCATAACCACTCATGCTTTGGGTCTTCGTGTTGCTCTCTAGTGCCCATCGACCAGAAAAATACATCTTAAGAATTGAAATTGAATTGTTGCATTGTGTCCCTAGTGTTCTAATATATTTTAGGGTAAATCTTTTTTTCCCAAATGAATAACCATGAGAAATTCCTTTCGCCAGAAAGAAACAAACACTGCCCTCACAGAGCGAAATCTGAATTCTTGTTATAATGTATCATGGCAAACAAAAGTAGTTTTACAATGTTTCTACTGATATTTCCAGAGAACATGGTTTAAACTTTCAAAACATGGCCACAATAATCCATTTTTGAATGGAAAAAAGAAATACAGTACAACTCATAAAGATCTTATGGGGCGCTCACTTTTAGGTTAATCTACATACACTGCCCGGCCAAAAAAAATATTTTCTTCGAGAGACTTTAGCTTTGATCTCAGCACGTAATCTCAATGCCCTTGTTTCATCATACTGAAGCAACATAACCTTTATTTCTCTCCAGTGTTGGGTTCATTTCTTCTTCAGTGGATCAGGGAAAAACTGAATCACTAGATAAAAGTCGTCACCAGCACATCACAAAAACTTTCAATAGGGTTAAGGTCAGGACTCTGAGGTGCCAATACATATGTGAAAATGATTCCTCATGCTCCCTGGACTCATTCATTATCTGAGTTCATTTAATGCCACATTAGTGTTGCTGAGCCTCAACCTGTCCAGTTCAAGCAATAATGCCATGAAGATTACACACTGAAATCAAGGATAAAGGCTCTCCAACAAAATATTAGTGTGTGACTTTTTTTTTTTTGACCAGGCAGAGTATTATAAGTGATTTAGGGCCAACATGAGTATTATGGCTACTGGATTTACTAGCTTTAGCCAGTGTAATAAAAGTTACAATGAGAGAACTTTACCAGGAAGCACTGGCACTCAAGTAGAGGTTCCACCTTGTGTTCACACAATAAGATCGTGCAGGAGGAGAAGGACTGCCTTAGCGTCTTCTTCAGTACCTTCACAGTGCTGCAAATGACCACAGTTACCGAAACATAATTTATTAGTTATCATGACAAAAAACATTCATTCATTCAGAGTAGCAGGGAGGCTAGAGACCATCCCAGCTGACTCAGGGCGAAGGCGGGGTACATCCTGAACAATCCAGAATAGCCAATTAGCCAAAATGTCTTTGGACTGTACACAGAGGAAACCCGGGCCTCAACCCAGGTCCTTCTTGCTTTGAGGTGAGAGTACTAACCACTACACCTTTGTGCCCCCATAATAAATTCCAGTGAAGGAATTTAACCACAAATTAAAAATCTTTTCCTGTTTACAAAAAAGTTCACAAAAAGCTGTTTCAGTCAAATACGGCATGGTGGCGGATTGGTTAGTACATCCACCTCACAGTAAGAAGCACCTGGGTTTAAGTCCTGAACTTGGGCTATAGACTTTGCCCAAAGTCCCTGTGACCCTAGTAGGATAAAGCAGTTCAGTAAATGAATGTTAAGTGAACAGAATAACATTAGCCAATGTGTACACAACAGCCTTTTGTTCACACTGTACTATTATGCTGATGGTTCACCTACATGGGGTCAAGGTGGGCACTAGGTTCATCCAGCAGCAAGATTCGGGCCCTACTGAGGATGGATCGAGCCAGACAGATCAGCTGCTTGTGGCCGTAGCTCAGTACATGTCCCCCATATTCCAGCTGGAAATCCAGCTTATCTGGAAATTGCTCAATGACTGATTTAAGCCCCACCTAAAAATAAATGAATAAATAAAACTAGACAAACAGGAACCACAGCAGTGCTGATATTTCCTAAAATTATTTTCTGGTGTTTTTTTCTATTGAAATAAATGTAAGACATGTCCAAAACATTCTGAAACTCACACTTAGGGTGGGTACAGAAAAGAATCACCCCTTCAAAATATTCACATTTTGTTTCTTGGCAGCCTGAAATAAAGACACAAAAAAACTCCCACCTGTATTCATTCAATGCAACTTTACGTAATGTAACGGCCAAGTAAAAGATATAATAGTAACAGCACAGAATAAAAACAAAAAACTAAGGATCACCCTCTCCTAAAATACTTGTACACCCAATCAGGAATAAGTAATAACCTGCTCTACTGCACACCACTGCAAGCTAACTGGATTCCACCTGTGATCAGTTGTAGTCATTCTGATTAGTTCAGCATAAAACCAGCTATTCCTAGAGTATTTCTAGTACAGTGCTTGGAAGCATAACTGAAGGAAAACAATCAACTATCGGGGTCAAGGGACTGTCAAAAGAACTTTGAGATAAAGATGTGGACAAGCACAAGACAGGAGATGGATTAAAAAAAACAAAACACTTTAGTCATCCCTAAGAGCACAGCAAAGTTGATAATCAAGAGGTGATCAGTGTCTGGTACTACTTGCACCCTTCACGGTTCAGATTGTCCTTCCAAAGTGAACAGGAGAGCAAGGAAGAAACTGGTCAGAGAGGTTACCATCCATATCTATGGAAATTTTAAAATAGTTACAGGAATTTTTGCAAAGAATGGTAATTGTGACAACAATATCACAAATGCTCCACAAATGTGGTTTATAGGGGAGGATTACAACCCAAAAAAAACCAAGTCTTGACTGAGTTTCTACAAAGCACACCTTGAAGATTATGAGGCCCGATCGAAAAAGGTGTTATTGGTCTTATTGAGACCAAAATCAAACTCTTCGACCTCAATGCCAAACAGTATATCAGCCAATACAGCTTACCATCCAGAGGTGGGGTGTTTCTCTGCAGCAGGGATTGGGGCAATTGATAAGATAGAAGGGAAAATAAATGGGGCAAAATACTATTAAATTCTTGAGGAAGGCCTGCTGCCCTCAGCCAAAGAGTTGTCATTGCGAAGAAGGTTCACTTTCCAACATGACCAAAAGTAGACCCCACAGTGGCTGGGGAGCAAAAATGGTGAATATCGATCCTGGGGGGGCCCAGATTTCAACCTTACTTGAAATCTGTGGAATGACTATAAGATTGCAGTTCACCAACATCACCATCCAATTTAACTGAGCTTTAACAGTAAAGAAGAGGAGGCAAATACTGCACGGTCTAGATGTGCAAAGTTGGTAAAGAGGTATCCCAGCAGACTCACATTCTGGCTATAATCAAATCACGAAGTGGTGCCACAAAGTACTGATACAGGGGGTGATCCGTTAACCATCCCATTGACGTTTTTTTTTATTTATTTTTTTTATACATATATATCACTTGGCTGGAATATTTCAACTGGAATAATTTTTTGTCTTTGATTTTATTTCAGAGTGAAAAAGCAACAAAATGTGAATATTTTAATGGGGGTGACTCTTTTCTATACCCACTGTATAGCTCTGTAGCATATTTTAACTAAATATTTCAAATATTTTAAATATTAAATTCAGAATGGCATCAACTCAGTTAAAATAAGTGCAGTGTGTATTATTTAAGTTAAAATGTCGACTGTTGCACAATGCAAAGTTGCAATGGAGGAGCCGTTACTTGATGTGTATTTAAAGTCCATTGTGAGTGTAAATAAATTAGTGCTGTAACAATGAAACTTGCCTCTTCAGTGACCCTCCACAGCTCCTTGTCACTGTGGCATCCATATGGGTCCAGGTTCATCCGAAATGTTCCAGTAAAGATGAAAACTTTCTGTAGCAGGTAAGGTGTTACAAAGCCAAAATGAGAGGACTTATAATTGTGTAAGAATAATACAAATGTTGGTATTCAAAGCTATGGATGTACCTGAGGCACCACACCAAAAGCCTTCCTCCATTTCTGCAGTGACATGTTATGGCAGGAAACACCATCAATAGACATGTCTCCATCTGTGTAGGCCAGACGCAGGAGTGCATTGAATAGTGTGCTTTTCCCAGAACCTGTTCTGCCCAATATGCCCACCTAATAACCAAAAACAAAGTTCGTGATTCAGTTATATCCATTTAAACAAAAACTTCTTCGTGTATTCTGTTACTACAATAAGTGGCATGGTGGTGCAGTGTTTAGCACGTCTGCCTCACAGCAAGAAGGTTCCAGTTTGATTTCCGGGCTCGGGCGTTTCTGTGTGGAGTTTGCATGTTTTCCCTGTGCTTGCGTGCATTTCCTCTGGGTACTCTGGTTTCCTCCCACAGTCCAAAAACGTGCACATTCAGATAATTGGCTATTCCAAATCACCCCTAGGTGTGAGTCTGAGTGTGAATGGTTGTATGTGTGTTGGCCTGCAATGGTCTGGTGAGCTGTTCAGGGTGCACCTTGCCTTCACAAGGAGTCAGCTGAGATAGGTGCCAGCCTCTTCATGACCCTAATTAGGATTAAGCAGCTTATTATTACTACAACAATAATAATAATAATAATAATAATAATAGGAAGGGCCCTAGGGGAGGATGAGATATGATGCAAACTTCTCAAAGCTCTAGATGTTGTTGGGCTGTCATGGTTGACAGGTCTTTGCCACATTGCTTGGTGGTAGGGGACAGTGACTCAGGATTGACAGACTGGGATAGTGGTCCCCCTTTTTACGAAAGGGGACTTATGGATGTGTTACAAATTTATTCTCACTTCTAAGCCTTGCTGGGAAGGTCTATGCCAAGGTAATGGGGTGGAGAGTTAAGCAATTGGTGAAACCTCAGATCAAGGAGGAACAATCCAGTTTTCCTGCTGGTTGCGTAATACAGGACCAGTTCTTCAACCTCATGAGGGTGCTGAAGGGTGCATCAGCGTTTCCCAGCCAGTCACTTTCCAAATACTTATGGAGCTGAAGAGTTTTTTATTGATACTAGCTGAGAAGAATAGAGAATTTTTTCGTTGACTTCAATAGTTTTTTCTCTTAAAAATTAATAGGTAATCAAAGTGCTGCAATTAAAACTACTTCAATTCTATAATAATGTTATCTTAGCTCTTACATTTATTGCATTTGGTAGACACCCTCATCCAAAGCAACTTACATTTTTTTCATCTTATTTATACAACTGAGTAGTTGAGAGCTAAGGGCCCAACAGTGACATGTTGGGGGTACCAGGACATGAACTCCTGATCTTCAGATTAGGAACCCAGAGCCTTTACCACTGAGCCACCACTGCAAGTCTTCAAGCTAAACTGGTTGGGGAAAGTGTTCTCATTCATTCAGTAATTCATTCATTTTCTAATGAATGTCTCATTTCAGACGACTCCGGGCAACACCCCAGACAGCTCGCCAGGCCATCACCGGGCAAACACACACGCAAGCATTCACACTCACACATAGGGGCGATCTGGAACCGCCAATCAGCCTACTGTGCATGTTTTTGCAGTGTAGGAGGAAACCCACACAGGCACAGGGAGAACATTCAAACTCCACACAGAAACACCCCAAACCCGGGAATCGAACCTTGACTTTCTTGCTGTGAGGCAGATGTGCTAACCACTGTGCCACCGTGCCGCCCGGCAAAGTGTTTTTCAGGGGTTAATTGGCTAACTAGAGCTTTAGGGGGGCCGAACAGCACCTTTTCTAAAACAACAATCACCGTAAGAGAAATTAAGTTTTGTAAAAGTTAATGTTCAACTGCACTGGTGCCTTCACATACCTTTTGTCCACCCTCCACGCTGAAAGAGAGGTTCTTGAGTACAGCATGTCCCGCCTCGGTGTATTTGACTGATAAGTTGCGTAAGTCCATCTGCCCATGGCTGGGCCAGCAAGAGTCAGTGCAGACTTCTGGGTTCTCAATGACTAGGGTGGATACTTTGCTCTGGCCCAGCCTAGGTTTAGGTTCCTCAGACGGCAGGTCAATGAACTTAAAGACGCGCTCCACAGAACGCATCTGGAGGTGAGAATAAGAACAATGATGTAAGCAAGTCAAGTAATTGCCGAAACATGAATGTTGGTTTGTTTGGATTCCAAATGATGCTTGAACATCTTGTAGTTGTGATTGAGTGCAGGCTAAAGGAGGTAAGTCTAATTGTATCCATGACTTTCAAGGTGAATATCTGCAAAGTGTGCAGGAGTTCGTATGGGGCAGGCATATTATGCACATCAGTGACACAAGTCAGCACTTCCTCTGAAGAGCATGGTGTTCTGCACTATGATTAGGTAAATGACAGAATATGAACAACCAAAAAATAAGTAAATCACACACAACTCTTCCACACCATTACAGAACAGGACAGCTTCTGCTTTTCAGCCACACTCAGACACAAACTAGGGCGCAGCTTAACACAGAAGATAAGCAAGACGAAATCAAGTTACAAAGATGAATGAATATGTGTGTGTTTGGGGGTGTTTGTGTGTGTGTGAGAGAGAGAGAGAGAGAGAAAGAACATATACCATTCCATCCACTGCAATGCTGGTGACGACACACCACTGGAAGGTGCCTAGAATGAGCATTGCCAGGGCTATAATGATACCAATCTCACCCGTTTTATCCTCTGTGGAATAACACACAAGCACATGAGTAAACATCAAGGACAACAGTGCATACAATGACCTCTACATTCACTTCAAAGGCATTTCCCCAAACCCTGCTAGCAATTACCTATTAGTCAAATTGTCTGTGAAACCTGCCAAATCAAGCATTCAAGCATCTGCTCACTGTCTACAACCTTCAACTTCCAGTATTTAGCGCAAGCTTGCATGGCCACATACAGAAAGCTCACTAGTTCACAAAGAGTGCACTTTATGTGTTTTAGAGAGGGAAAAAAAAGAGAGTGCTTACGGTTGGTTCCTACTGCAATCCAGGCAGCAAGTATGAAGAAGAAGAAATAGATGATGTCAGCACGGAAGAGGAACCAGCGGAGGGTGGAAAGGTAGAGGAACCAGATGGCCGTGTGTGTGTTGAGGACTTTATGGAACAGAGTTTCAAAGTACGCCTGCCGGTCAAAGGCCCGGATCGTCCACAGTCCTTTGAGTGAGATGATGAGATGGGAGAAGATTGGACTGCGAGCTGGATTGGGGTGGGAATGGGGTTAGGGGATAAGGGGTGGACATGTTAGCAGAGGATCATGGCATTGGATTCACAAATGGCAGTCGGGGTAAACAAGTTTTATGAATATTCCTTTTAAAAGTAATTACTGTTAAAGCTTTTATTTAGGATAATTATATCCTTACATCATCCATTCAAATTTAAGAATATATTATATTCCATTATTGGTTGTGATTCAAACACAAAAGTAGAATCAAGAGTACTGACTGAATGAGTTGTTGCATTTTGAAATACAGGGTGACCCAAAAATAAAATAAAAATTAAAAAAATGGTTAATCAGTGTATTATTTGAAAACATGAAACGTCGTGGGTGGCACAGTGGATAGGCAAGAAGGCCCGGGCTCTGGCATTTCTGTGTGGAGTTTGCATGTTCTCCCCATGCTTGCATAGGTTTCCTCCGGGTACTCCAGTTTCCTCCCACAGTCCAAAAGAAACATGCACAGTAGGCCAATTTACTGTTCCAAATTGCCCCTAGGTGTGAGTATGAGTGTGAATGGTTGTGTGTGTTAGCCCTGCGATGGACTGGCAAGCTGTCCGGTGTGTACCCCACCCTCACCCAGAGTCGGCTGAGAGCTTCCCCGCGATCCTAATTGGGATTAGAAAATGAAGGATTCAATGAATGAAACGTCGTTCAATACAGTTTTGATTCTTAATTGTTTGCACACATGAAACTTATTGAGGCAGGAGAGGCGGAGTTAAGGTCTGTTGGTAGCCCAACCCCAACTTGAACACCTTGATCTTGAAGAACTCGAAGTGTTTCCAGATTTGGATGATCTTGTTGCGTGGCGATGTCGGTTGGCCAGCCCGTTCCCCTGCCCTCGTCCCTTGTGATTTTTTTTTTGTAGAGCTACCTCAAATCATGAGTGTATACTCATCAGCAGGAGATCGCTGCTGTTCCACCCGACATGACCCGTGGCAGAAATCACCTCCAAGAGTGTATAAAAAATGACGGCCATCATTTGGAGGATCATCTTTTTGTCATAATGAATAAAAACTGCACTGAATGAAGTTACATGTGTGAAAATAATAATGTTTATCTTTAACAATTTTTAAAATTTACATTTGAAATGTGGGAGTTTTTTTTGGGTCACCCTGTATAACCCTATTGTTATGCTATTTTATTCAACCTTCCACACCTGGTCCCACCACAAAGGAAGCCATGAAAAGGAAGGAAGAAATTAAACTTTGTTCTCTGTCCTTTTGCTGTTAAGCCCCCATGAACATGCCAGCCTCGCCTGAACATACAAAATCTCCATGTGTACCATGAGTCATTATCCAACTATTCATTTATCATTGCATTCCTAAAATTCATTAAAGCATGTAAACATTTCTTCGCAAATAAGAACGACCCACTTCTAAGCTATTTAGTTTGCCCAATTCAGTGAATGATGGCACAATCAGGAGGACCTCTCGTGTTGATTTGTTCCAAATCTATCTCGGTTCATTGTGGAAAATCCTCATTTTCTCCCCTGTGTGACCTTAGAAATACTGACATGAAAACCAGCCATCAGTGTTCGAGGATAACACAGTCCTGCTTCCTGATCATGAAGCAGGGTGAGAAGTGATCTGGACAGACTGGGTCAGTGGTGGGGTTAGAGCATCACTTGGGACATATCACACTACAGACAAACAAAGACAAACAAAGAGGCTGAATTCTGCCTTCTGCCCATGCTGCTTCCTCTGAGATATCCCATCTCCCCCTGCCTGACTCATTCATCCTCTCCTCCTCTCCTGTTTTCTGCCATGCTGCTGACCTCCTGCCAGGGCCTTGTCAAAATTTCTGGCTCTTCCCTGTAAGAGTCCCATCCCAACCCGATCTATGTACAGTTAAATATCTGTCTTAAAAACGATCAGCCCCAGGCATCCCCTCTAGCCTTCTCTTTAACCTCTGCTGGAATGCACTGCTCATTCTTAGGATTCTTTCTGATCCTAATCATTGTGTGACTGCCTCTGATACAAAGCTTGTTCACTGGTTATTACGTAAAATCACAGCTCAAGCGAGGGAATGAATCAAGAAAACTGTATAGGGGCGTCCACACAGGAAGCGATGCGCAACAAGTGAACATGTAAAGACAATGAATGCCAACTGAGTGGCTAGAGGTGAAATTTTCCCAAGCGCTGCAAAGTAGGCGGGTACAGAGTTCAACTGAGCTGAACTTCCATGCGACGTGAATCGAGCGATAACCAATCAGAGCTTAAAGATACTGCTGATTGACAGATGGGCAGCATGGTGGTGTAGTGGTAAGCACAGCCACCTCAAGATACAAGATGGTCCTGGGTTTAAGTCTGGGCTCAGCAATGGCGTTTCTGTGTGGAGCTTGCATGCCCTCCCTGTCCTTGCATGGGTTTCCTCTGGGTTCTCTGGTTTTCTCCCACTGTCCAAAGACATGCACATTAGGCTAATTGGTTGTTTCAAATTGCCCATAGGTGTTAGTGTGTATGGGTGTAAATGGTTGTGTGTATTGACGCTGTGATGGACTGGCAAGCTGTTCAGGGTGTACCTTTCCGCACAAAGTTGGCTAAGAGAAGCTCCAGCTTCCTCATAACCCTTGTAGGATTAAGCAAATGAATGAATTAATAAATTAATGATTGCAAGATGCCACCATATTTTCCATATAGAACAATGAACACGAGATTAATTGTTCCGCCCATATCAACATGGAAGCGCGGCTCATTATTTGCCATGTTTAAAGAATTAAATCCTGTGCTTTATGACTGCACACAGATAATAACCGGAAAAATGATTCTAGGGTCCATATTTCAGAAATGTTCAGCATTTATTGTGAGTATATATTTACATACAGTTAACTCTTCCTAGTTCATGATGCACAACTGTCTCCGTTATACACTTGCCACACAATTATAATAAAAATAATAATGATAATCTATACATTTTGATAATATGAGCTAAAATTAACTAAAATAATATAAGCTAATGATGATAAAAGCCATCATGAATCTATTGTAGGGCACTTGCTCACAGTTTCACAAACAGAAACATGCGAGAGGGTTACCTAGGCAACTGGAGCTGACGACACTTCAGTAGAGAAGCGTAATGCTTGTTGCTCGTTATTTCCTGTGTGGGTGCTGATTAACACTTTTGCTCTAATTGAAGAATGGCAGCCACATATCAGTTAATTCTCACCTTCTGTCTCCATTTGCTTCAGTTGTTGACCTGTACGCAGGAAGTACTTCCTCATCACGATAAAGACAATAGCCAAGGGTGTAGCTGCAAGGAAAATGTATGGCCGTATGATAGACACCACCAGAATACATCCCAGCACCACTAGGGTCAGCTGTATAGAGGAAAGAAGATGTCAAATCAAGGTAGGCTAGATCTATACGTCTCAGTGCTGTACTTATTTTTAAGCGCACAAGTTTGGGAAGTCGTTGTGACAAACCTGTACAAGGTCAAACATCAGCAGAGGCAACATGTCATCAATAGTAGCCATGTCCTTAGTGAACCTGTTCATGATATGACCTTTAAAAATGAAAACAGAGTGCAAATACTGACACCATGCACCACAGGACATGAAAATATAGGCATACTGATGCTGTTACATACACACCTGTCTTCATAGTGTTGAGGACAGACATTGGTGCCCTTAGCACAGAACTCAGCATTTTGTGATGCAGTTTCTTGGATATGGTGATCATAGTATGAACTAGTGGTAACCCACGAAAAAAACCCAGAGCTAAGATGCTCTCTGAAGTTGCTACATAGATGTAGATGATGTAATAGCTACTGGTGGGTCGGGCAATGATGGCATATTGTGTGCCAGGTTGGGATAGGTTGGTTTGCTTGGTGTCATTTTGGCCAGCATGCTCCTCTTTCCAGATCTCACTAAAAAAGAATGGAGAGGATGTAAGAGTTAAGAATGTTTAGCACAGAGGTTCCGAAATCTGGTCCTGGAGGATACATTTAAGAGTTTTCCCTGCACCCAACTCATAGGATTCAAGTAATAAATTAAATAACAAACCTTTTTGAGTGAAAGTGGGTCTATTGAAGCAGAGGAAACACTCATCCAGGATCAGGGTTGGGAACAAAGTACTGATTTCTTTTTTTAAATATTGCTGAATCACCGTATATAATTCAATATAAAGGTAGCCCAGTGGCATGGTGGTTCTCCCTATGCTTGCGTGGGTTTCCTCTGGGTACTCTGGTTTGCTCCCACAGTCCAAAGACATGCACATTAGGATAACTGGCTGTTCCAAATTACCTCTAGGTGTGTGTGAGTGTGTTGTGTATGTTGGTCCTGTAGTTGAGTGCCAAGGGTGTGCCCCGCCTTCACCCAGAGTCGCCTTGCGTAATAGGATTAAATGGTTCAACAAATGAACGAACAAATAAATTCAGTATATTTCATTTTTAAAAAGGGTTTAAAAAATAAACCATTAAGCAGTTTTCATTGGTGAGCATCGTATGTCAATTCTTGTT
>JAQMYF010000004.1:32417352-32437352 GCA_030014195.1 Neosilurus mollespiculum
TATATATAGATAGATAGATAGATAGATACACTATATATGATAACATAGGAGGACTTCAGTTTTCAGTTTATACTCACTCGGTGATCAGAAAAATCCCAACAACTGATCCGGCCACCTACAAAAGAAAGTTAAGCAAAGAACTAAGGATAAAAAAAGACACTTGTTTCCTTTTTTAGGGCTTTGAACCATTGAGCCTCTTTCAAGCATTTCTGCCAGATGGACAGGGTTTCATGTTTGTAAATAATTTTGTTGTGCCCATTGGCACAGCTGGCCTCAGTTAGGTAGTCAAACAACCAGCAGAGAGACGAAACCCAGCTGCCCAGTCCAAATTGTACAATGGACAGTTGTTAGACTGATTCTCAAATTTTTTAGATTCTTTACAATCCACAAAATTTCCAAACATCCACATTCAAATGGGATATTCTGTACAGTGCATACTCTCGCATAACGTGTGATACACGAGTGATTACATTTCTTTGGAAGATCAAGAGCTCAATAAGATAAATACTTATTCAGGTATGTCAAAAAGTAAATAATGATTTGCATGATTACCTCAATAGCATAAATGATAAGGATGAAGATCAGAACATATGTGAGACTTTTGTTGGTTGACACATATCTGACATACGTGTTCCATTTTGTGGTTTCAAAAGCATCCTCGAACTGTTCAGCTGCAAAGCATGCCTGTGAAAAACACAATGTGAATGATCCACAATTATAACCAGCTGCGATATATATAAAGAAAATAATTTCATCGAACTCAATATACATTTATATATTTTTAAGAAATGGACATCAGAAACGGTTCGCATAGTGATTAGCATACCTGCCTCACAGCAAAAAGGTCCTGTGTTTGAGTCCCTAGGCTTGGCAAGGGAATTTCTCTGTGTAGAGTTTATATATTTTTCCCATGTTTGTGTGGGTTTCTTCCGGGTACTCTGATGTCCTAGGCTAACTGGCTGTTCCAAATCACCCCTAGGTGTAAGTGTAAGTGTAATTGGTTGTGTGTGTGTGTGTGTTGGCCCTGTGATGGACTGATGAGCTGTTCAGGGTATACCCCGCCTTTGCCTTTGCAGAGTCGGCAGTGATAGGCTCCAACCTCATTGCGACCCTAGCAGGATTAAGCAGTACCTGCTGAAAAAGTTACATTGACATGGACAGGAGGAAAACATGGAATAAACTGAAGGAGGTGGCTGGAGAAAGGGAGACCTGGGTCTTTCTGCTTAAACTGCTGGATTTGTGTAAATGGAATAAAAGAAAATCTAGAAAATTCTCATTCACTCCCTCACACCTAGGAATGATTTGGAACCGCCAATTAGCCTAACATGCAGGTCTTTGGACTGTGACAGGAAACCAGACTACCCGGAGGGAAGCCACACAAGCACGGGGAGAACATGCAAACTCCACACAGAAACTCAGTTCAGTTTGTCAAGATTTTGTCAGGCAGGAATCCTGGATTCATTTTGCCACACACCCGGGTTAGACAATTCATTTAAAATGATATGATTTGTGTCTTTAAAGTGAAATGAAAGCCTTTCAAACTCTCCTCTTACACATAAATGTTGGTATATTTTCATTATCAGGTGTTCTTTACTCACATTTTCCAAGTTGCAGTTTGCTAAAAGCCGTTTTACTCTAGCGAGTGTGCGAAATTGCAAGAATAGGACGCGAATCCATCAGTTCATATAAGGCAAGGTAACAGCAATAATGATAGTATACGGGTGTAAACTAGTGAACTTCTAAAACAAAATGAGCTAACTTGGACTAATTTACATGAACGGATGGAATAAACCACCATTATTCATATGCAAATTAGTTCCATATCTACTGTCGGATACACGTGAATCACATGCGACTTTTCACAGTAGAATGTCACCCTTCGTGTACAAATTTATTACTTGTTTTTATTTTTTTCTTAACAAAGAAGTTTGTACTAACGATAGGCCGTTTTGATCTGCAAAGATGTGTAAGATGTATGCAAGCTTTTATTAAGTTGGGGTTTAATTTCTCTTTAAGCTTAAGCTCTGCAACAGAGTGTCTGAAATCTCTTACCTCAATATTCTCCTCATCCATTTCTCCCGTGATGTTGTAGATACTGTCTTTGGACAGTCTATGGGTATACATGTCCATCTCAGAAGCCAGCTCACTCTGAGGCACAATGGACAGACGGCCGTGGAAGGAGGACTGGAGCTGATCATGTCTACCTAGACCTTGTGTGTTGGTCATAAAGGCCAGCACAGACTGCCTTCTCTGGCCTGCCATGTGCACGCTATGGTTGTGATACATATAATTTCCCATGAAGGACTCGTCCACCAGCTCATTCTCTGGCACCAGGGAGAACTTGCGGTCAGGCAGTGGCCTCTTGGTCTCCTCTTCAATCACTTGGATGAAGGAAGCCTTACGATCGGTTGTCAGTGGGTTGATGATCACTGAAGCTTTCCTCTCATCCATGTAGGTGGGAGGAGCCACTTGTCGGTAGGAGGGACGATCCGGACGTATCCCTGGAGTTTCATCAATAGATACTCTGTGTAGTGTCTCAGTGAGGATGGAGCACCGGCGCTCAGCAGTAATGTTGTCATAGGCTTCCAAACCCAGCAACAAAGAGCTGAAGTCAGGCCTCCGCGACTGCAGCTCTGCGAATGTGCCATAAAAAAAGCACTCACCGTTGTGCAGCAGCAGGATCTTATCGGCCCGCTTTAGGTGCTCAATTTTATTTGTGACCACAATACGGGTCTTGGAGGCCATGAGCCTGCACAGACACCTGGGAGAAAAACATCTGCTTACGTGTGGTTTAGAAATAAACAGATATGTAGTAAACTCAATGAAATATCTGACCATCATTACTTCATAATGCATGTTACATTTTTCATATTTGATATACTCACTTTTCAAATATCTCTTTCTCTGTAGCTATATCTAAATGTGTGAATGGTGCATCCAGTAGGTAGGTATCAGCATCTCTGTACACAGCCCTAAGAGATTGAAACAAATTTCACATTTTTAAATTATCATTTACTTCACTGGAAGTGGAGAATCTCACAGTGTATCATCTACATATTTAATATTTATAACCATTTATAGTCGTACAAATTTAAACAAAATTTAATTTATAGTAATATAAATTAATACTGCATATAACTGAGTATAAAAATTATATAAAGCCATGGAAAAAAATTTAGACCTCCGAGAGTTGCATCAACAAAGCGAACGACTATCAATCAAGGAGCTTGTGAGTTCAGCCGGGAATCCATGGGAGAGAACTCTCACGAGAGTGACGGATGGCGTACGCTCTCCCCTCTGTCACTCAATGAGATCACCAGCCAATCGGGTGTTTGTGAGCTTATGCATACGGGGTGGATTGCGCTTTTCATGAGTGTGTTACATGCTTGCCTACGCCCCATATTTTTCAGTGTATTTGAAAAAGCAAATGTTTCACATGCTTTAATACATTTTAAATTCATTAAAGTCATTCATTTGCTGAAATCCTTAATCCCACTGCTATTGTGGTTGAGGCAGAAGCCTATCTCAGCCAACTCTGGGGGAAAAGCGAAGTACAATCTAAATGGCTCGCCAGTCCATCGCAGGATCAACACACACACAACAATTCACACTCATGTTCAAACCTAGGGACAATTTGAGACAGCAAATTTGCCTAATGTGCACATCTTTGGACTGTTGGACAAAAACCAGAGTACACAGAGGAAACCAACGCAATCATGGGGAGTAGAGTCAAACTCCACACAGAAACGCCCAAGCTCGGGACTCAAACTCAGGACGTTCTAGCTGTGAGCAGATGTGTTAATCACTACGATACCATGCTACCCTTTAGAAAATTCTGCATTCCCTCTCTGATTTAAAGCTGGGGCTGGTAATCTGGAAAGCTAGCAAAATTTGAAAGCCTCTTTAGGCCTCCAGGTAAAACTCTCCACTGTCCTCGGTGGCTCTTCCAAAGCCACGCCTCTCCACATGCATAAGCTCCCCTTTAATTGCAGGTTCATGTATGGTAGGGTCATGGACAAGTTGGGATATTTCCCAGCAGACCACGAGGCAGTAATTAGCCTGAGGTTTTTTACAGGATTACAGTGGCCACAGATAATGGATTTTTTTATGACCTTTTATGAAGTTATTGACTGTTGTAGGGTTTGTGTATACAGCTAAAATTTTACCAACCCCATTCACATACAAGAGTCGACTGCAATTTCCTCCTATACTGAACCCTGCTACAGTATTTGCAGTTCAGTTTGAAAAAGATTTTGCCAGGCAAGAGTCCTGGATTCATTTTGCCACACACCAGGGTTAGACATTTCATTAAAAATGATATGATTTGTGTCTTTAAAATGAAATGAAAGCCAAGCCTCTGTGTTATCCCTGTTCAGGGTGTAACCCTTCCACTTGCTCTCAAACTCAACTGGGATTGGCTTCAGCATGACAGATAAGCAGTACAGATAATGGATAGACGGATAGATGGATGGCTGGTCTAAAAAAATGTCAATTTGATGTGTCATTTGTTGGAGTGGAGAAAAGAAAAATGTTCAATTTTTAAATAAAATTTAAATTAAATTTAAAATTATTATTTTTCTCATGACTATATATTAAAATCTTTAAAATTATTATTCTTTTTTTTTATTTGAAAAAATGATTGCTTTTGAACACTATACATTTACAAATATCTTCTATCTCTGATTGTGTACCTGGCTAAGGCAACCCGTGCTTTCTGTCCTCCACTAAGGTTCAGTCCCCCCTCTGCCAAAGGCGTCCTGTCCTTCTCAGGAAGTGCAGACAAGTCCTAAAGATCAATGCACAGAGAAACCTGCATTCAGTTCTATTCAGCAGCACATAATTCTCAGACCTACTAACTGAGCTCATGATATATAATTCTATATTACACACATATACACTTTATATATACAGAAAAATTTGGCATCACCCAGAAAATTTCACCTTTTCCATGAAAATACAAACTTACATGCATTAAATGAGTTGCAAACTGAATATGAAATATAGTCAAGAAACTGACAAGCTTGGTAAAAGGGATGCAGAGTTAAAGGGGATGCCTCTGGTGGTGACTTCTGTGGACTTAGTGTCTAATATCACTCACTCATCCATTTGCTGAACCACTTAATCCTATTAGGGTTTCGGGGAGGCTGGAGCCTATCTCAGCTGGGCGAAGGCACGATACACCCTGACCAGCTCACCAGACCATCACAGGGCAACACACACCCCTAGGTTTAATTTAGAACAGCCAGTTAGCCTAATGTGCATGTCTTTGGTCTGTGGGAGGAAACCTGAGTACCCGGAGAAAACCCCAGCAAGCATGGAAAGGGCATGCAAACTTCACACAGAATTGTCCCTGCCAAGCCTAAGACTTGACCAAGGACCTTCCTGCTGTGAGATGGCCGTGCTATCCACTACACTACCATGCTGCCACCATCTAATATCCCAGCATGCATTTCACACGAACCAGTAATTGTGTAATGTAAGTCCAATTTTGTTTTTCGTTTATTTTAGTATTGTTTCATGTCTCCTGTCAAACATAACTGCTGTCATTCGTAACAACAATCCTATGCAACAGTTTCCCTTCCACTGGCTTGTTACACTCTATATATAACTCTGTTTGTCAAGTTACTTTTGTTCAACATAAGTTTTTTTTATAAAGGTAATATGAAAAGTGTCTTGCCTTTTATATAATAGTATGCTTCTCAGTAGATATAACACACCATAAAAATAAATACAAATGTAAGACATGAGTAAATAGTTACAACACTGTCACAATTTACATAAAATAATCTTACCTCCTTCTTGACACCTTTTTCCCCCCAATGTTACAGCATCAGGGAAAAGAAATACATAAATCGTAAGAGAGCTACACTGAGACAATGATCTGACGTTGCCTGTTATAGTCATTTTGCTTTAATTTTGGTGGAAACTTTCAGACACGGCATGCATAATGTGTCTGAAATGTTACATGACAATATATGTGAGATGGAGTACCTGAGCCAATCCCATTAAAGTCAGCACTGAGAAAGTAAATGGAGATAATGAATGTTTTATTGTTTAAACAAGACATAATCATGTTTATGTGAGTGTAAACATCAGATGATGAATATATGGATAAAACTTTCAGTCAAAGCACTGTAAAAGCAATTCCTCAGGAAGAATTCCCTCTATTTAGCATACAGAGAAACTGTCTTTCTTTAGAAATGTGTCGAAATGAAACAAAGAATAAAAGAAAATTTCAGGAATACAGTATGGTAGCATGAGCTGCTTTCATCACAGTGGCACAAATAGCACTTTAAACAGTGTCACTGACAAGAAAGTGTAAATATTCCGGTCCTTATATGTTAATCTGCCTCACTATTCTATTATACCACAGCACATCAGCTCAAACTGTCCTCACTCACTCACTCACTCACTCACTCGCTGAACAGCTTAATCCTACTAGAGTCGCATCTCAGCCGACACTGGGCCAAGTTGGGGTGCACCCAGAACAGCTCACCACACCATTGCAGGGCCACACACACAACCATTCACACTCACAACTAGGGGCAATTTGGAACAGCTAGTTAGCCTAATGTGCATGTCGTTGGACTGTGGGAGGAAACCGGAGTACCCGGAGGAAACCCAAGCAAACACGGGGAGAACATACAAACTCCACACAGAAACGCCTGAGCCGCGTGCCCGTGATTCAAACCCAGGACGTTCTTGCTGTGAGGTGAACGGGCTAACCACTACACCACCGTGCTGCCACCGTGTCATTTAACTGAGTTTTTTTTTCCATCACATCTCCTATTGCTGTATTTCTTAACCAAATGTTTCAATTTCTTTTTAGTTGTGTATGTACTGATGTATGTTTTGTCATTTAAATCTAAAATGTTGAATAATACATACACAGCCATATTGGTATAACCTAAATTGTTGTATTTGTAAATTTCTTGCGCCTCTAAATTGTAAAAATGAAAGAATAAAACACATATTTTTGTCAACAGTAAGAGATGAGGAGCTTTTTCAGGGGTTGAATGTAACCATGCATTCTATGAAGGCTTTCAGATCTGTGAGCCTCGTTTTACAAGAAATTCAATTAAACTGGGGGTGCTGTCACTCAACATGGCTTTTGGCTGCATATTACTGGCTGTTTTGGTATCAAGAGATTGCAGGTGAGGGGGATGAACCATACTGAGTAATATGACACAGTAATGCAGCATTGTATCGAACAAAGATTCTCAGTTCAACTGCCAGCAGAACATTCCGAGAACCATGAGATCAGGGAGACGGAGTGAGAAACAGACACAGAGAGTGAAGGCTTTAAAAAAATATAACCAAATAGACAGAAAGTGGGAGGTTCAAAAAGAGAATTACGAGCAGGGACAACCTAACTGGCAGGAGGGAACATTGGAGAAAGAGTTGGGAGTATGAAAAATAAAAAGAAAGAAAGATAAAACTAAGGTAAGTCAATTAAAACATATGAATTACCTCCTCCAACTGGCATGCTTTAACCACTCTGCTATAGCGGTGTTCTTCGTAGGTCAGCCCGAACAGGATGTTGTCTCGGATGGTGCCCGGCATGATCCAGGCAGTCTGGGAGGAGAAGGAGACACGACCGCTGTGTCTGATTTTTCCCGAGGAAGGGACCAGCTCGCCCAGGATGGTCATTAAGAGGGAGCTCTAGCAGTACAGATGATATTTTAGGACAGGTTGAAGATTAAGGTATTTACTTGGTCACATCAGACAGCAGAAGACTCATGAAATTGGTACAGTGTTTCTCTCACTCATCTCTCACTCATTTGCTGAACTGCTTAATCCTATCAGAATCTCAGCCAACACTGGGTACACTCTGACCAGCTCACCGGACCATTGCAGGGCTGACACACACACAACCATCCACACACTCACTCCTAGGGGCAATTTGGACCAGGCAATTAGCCTAATGTGCATGTGTTTGGACTGTAGGAGGAAACCAGAGTACCCAGAGGAAACCCACGCAAGCACGGAGAGGACGTGCAAACTCTACACAGAAATGCCTGGGACTCAAACCCGGGACCTTCTCGCTATGAGATGGATGTGCTAACCACTACACCACAATAAACTATATAGTGTCTTATTTGAAAATAAATCAGTGATGATGAGTGTAATCCTACCTTTCCAGATCCAGTAGATCCAGCCACTGCCAACATTTCTCCCTTCTCCAAGTGCAAGCTGATATTCCTAAGCACGGGTGTTACGTAAAGATTGGTGAAGAAGAGTCCATCTCCGTTTGGATAGCCATTTGCTTTGTTCTCTTGCTTGATCTTCTCAAAGAGCTCGCCGATACCCTGCCAAAACAGAGAGTCTCTCAAACACAGAACACCCCTCTATTAATACATATCCCTTAATATCTTTGTGATTATTATAGTTCTGTATCCAGCATATGTATGGCTCTATGATTGTCAGGTGAGCTATTCAGGGTGGACCCCACCTTCATCCAGTGTTGGCTGAGATGGATTCCAGCCTTGCGGTGACCCTAATAGTAAGATCTGGATTGGAGAGACTGCTTATGAAGTGTTTAAAGAAGTCAACAATGTCCAGGACTTGCAAATGAAGCTGCGACTGCGTTATATGGTTATCTGAAATTACTTTATATTACATGGGAATGGTGCAATCTAATTCGTCTGCTATCTCAGGATTATAAATCATTATTCTGAGTGGATAATGCTCGAAAAAAATGACGAACATTCACAGTTTGTACCAGGCACTGGAGCAGGGAGCATCATCATTATCAAGCATTAAAATTTTAAAAATAAACCATAAAAATCTCATTTGAGTTAGTTTATCTTGTATTTCCATGTAGTTTATACAAGAATTTTGAATTAGTGTGAAAACACACGTTTACAGAGCTGGGTTTCTCATCTGTCCATGTAGTATGAACTAACTCTGAGTGTACAACCCACCTGAACAGTCTCTGTCACAGTTAAAATATGTAAATATATACTATAAAAATCTTGTTTTAGTTTGCTTTTCATTATGTTCCTGTATCGTACTACCACAGCTCTGTAAAAGGTTTAAAGAGATGACATTACACAGCTCTTGGGCTCTGCACCTGCCTGCACTGGGAGCTTGTGTGTGTCTGTCATGATTTTTAAAAAATAAATAAATAAATAAATAATTTTTTTTAAAATTGAAGAAATATAATTAATTTTTAAAAATATAATTTTTGTTTTAGGGTGCTTTTTTGCTTAGGTGCCCGTGTAGTATTTACTAAAACAATTATCCACCTCAGGATCAATGGATGTCGCTAGAATGAATATTAATACCATTATTGTTCTCATCACTCACTCATTTGCCAAATTGCTTAATCCTCCTGAGTTGCTGGGAGGCTAGTGTCTATCTCTGAGGTGGAGTACACCCTGAACAGCTTGCCAGACCTGGCCAACACAAACACAACCATTCAAACTCACGCCTGGGGTAAATTTGGAACAACCAATAAGCCTAATGTACATGTCTTTGCACTGTAGGAGGAAACAAGAGTACCTACAGGAAACCCATACAAGCACAGGGAGAACACGCAAACTCCACACAGAAACCTCTGAGCCGAGCCCAGAAATCGAACCCGGGACCTTCTCGCTGTGAGGCGAACGTGCTACCCACTACACCGCTGTGCAAGTAGAAATAGATTGTGATAAATGGAAGGATTTGTGTTAGTTGATGCTTGCTTGAACTCTGTATTTCAATTTTATTGTTGCTGGCACAGTGGCACAGTGGTTAGCACGTCCACCTCACAGCAAGAAGGTCCCGGGTTCGATTCCCAGGCTCGGGGCGTTTCTGTGTGGAGTTTGCATGTTTTCCCCGTGCTTGAATGGGTTTCCTCCAGGTTCTCCGGGTTCCTCTCACAGTCCAAAGACATGCACAGTAGGCTGATTGGCTGTTCCAAATTGCCCCTAGGTGTGAACAGTTGTGTGTGTGTGTGTGTGTGTTGGCCCTGCAAATGGTCTGGCAAGTTGTTCAGGGTGCACTGCAAAAAAGGGGTGTCTAAAAACAAGATAAAAACACTAAATCTGAGGAAAAACTTACTCAAAACAAGTGAAATTCTCTGTCCATGCAACAAAATAATTTCACGTGACCAGATTTCTTGATTTAAGATTATAGTGTAAATTTGAACACTTAAAATGTACGTGTAAACTCTCAAAACAAGATAAATTATCAAACACTTCTAAATCTAAGGTTTTTTATCTTGGTAAGAACCAAATAATTTGTGGTGTGTACCCTGCCTTCGACCAGAGTCGGCTGAGATAGGCACTAGCCTCCCTGTGACCCTAATTAGGATTAAGCGGCTCAGAAAATGAATGAATGAAAGGATGAATGAATGAACTTTGTAGGCAAGGAGAGGCCTCCTATAAAAAGAAACAAAACGCTTGTGCTATTGCTCTGTGCATTTCTACTGGAGGAGAACAGCGAGAATTACCCCAGAATAAAGAAGTGGGTGTGACTCTAGTTTAATCATTGACGTCTACCAAGCTTTGTTGGACAGCAGTTGGCTGATTAATTTCTGCATGCGTTTCTTATTCAAATGGGCTGAGAAAACAGCAGACAAAAGGACACAGCTATTAACCTTCTTTTCCCAGCATGAGTTTCAGTGAGGACTACAGGGCTCGCACTGCTTACAGGCAGAATGTGATTCTCACCATTCACACTGTCACTCAAGTATTCTCACTACAAGTCACCCATATTTGAAATAAATGTCTGATTTTACCCTAAAAATTTTTTTTTTTTTATGTAAACATCCAAGGCTCTCGACTAATGAATGAATGAATGAATGAATGAACGAACGAACGAATAAATAAATAAATAAATAGATAGACGGCCAAATGATTCAGGACTTGGATAAGGCCGACAATAATATTATATAAACTAGAGAGAAACTGACTCACCAGTCACTTTGAAGACGCAGATGTGCAAGAACAACTCACGAGCATGTCGAAAGGCAACAAGCTTAGAGTAGAGGCTCGCACCGATTTCTACTGAATTCTTTATTCTGTTCATTGAAACTCTTATTGTATTGGAAGTTAAACAAGTTTACTTGCATCTTTTCACAAAGCTTCAACAAAATTCGGATGGGGTGATGTTCGTATTTGGACGATTTCGCCACTGCAGAGTCATGAAGATATGCTTTCTATCTCCACTACCTCATCGTGCCATGGGCGGTTTTGAAAAATGTTCTAAACTTTTTCGATAGTGAGCACTTCATTAAAAAAAACTACCTCATCCCAGGAAGCTGTGATGTTTTCAAGTTCCATGTCTGTAATGCTGAGGTCATACTCCATTAGTCTGTATTCTTCTTTGCTAAGAAAATCCTGAAAGCCACAGTGAGCAAAACAAAGAAATGTGTGTATGTTATGAAGGACATTTTTTTTTATACAGTCTGAAATAGAAACAGTTACCTCAGGCCTTCAAGACAGAACAAACAGTTATACAACGATACAAAGAATCCACAAAGAATGTCGTTTTGGCTGAAGGGTTGTGGTGTAAATAACAACTGCCAGTTTAGGCACTTTTAAAAATGTATTGTTAGACAGACCACATTAACACACAGTGTCTTGGAATCATTACAGAAATCCTTATAACTATCCCTTTATTCTGGGTTTTCATTTTATTTATTAGCCTTCCTTTATGTACAGAGAAGGCCATGTTAAAAATAAATGCTTATTTCTTTAATATGACTTTTTAATCTTCTAATTTAGGCCAAAAATAATATCCCTACAGCAATGCTTCTCATACCAACCACACCACAATTAAAGCATGGGTAAATGAGCATGACACACATCTTATTAAATGAAAAATAATCACCTCGATTTTCCAGATAAGCCTGATTGTGTCGTACCACATCTGGATGGAAGCAGGCAGCTGGCGAGTGATGACCATGCGAAGCACCATACAGTATGACAGAGTAGTGAAGATGCGCCGCACGGTGATTCCTGTGGTAAAGGCTTGGGGCACCACTGCTGCTGTGATCACCCATATAGCAGAGAAGAAGTAGGCAGAGCTGTAGAAGTAGCGCAGGGAGCCGATCTTCCTGGTTAGCTTCACCTCATCCCTGAAATTAGTCGGAATGAGAGCAAGACACGTTGCTTTGAATTTCTGCTCTGAATAAAATCTGAATGTTAAAAGAGAGCTAACATCTTGTGTAGCAGGAAATGAGCCACATCACATGACATTTTTCACAAGTGATTATAAGTGTACAGAAGTGGGTGTAGAGTTTAAAAAAATACAGTTGTAATATATAAAGGCTGAAGCTGTAAATTTTTAAAACTTTTTTACATTTTGCAGTAAAGCAAATACTGATGGTCACATTTTTGTCTTACTGTCTGATATTCTTGATGATGGTCTCCATGATCTCCTCCCATCCATAGGCTTTCACTGAGTGCAGATTCTCCATAATCTCCGAGGTCAGAGCAAGACGCTTATTAGTAAGCAGTACCCTTTGTGCTCTTATTTAAAAAGTAAAGAAGAGAGGAAACAATCAGGATGAAGAGAGTCTATTATCATCATCATTATTATTATTATTATTATTATTATTATTATTATTATTATTATTATTATTATTGTTGTTGTTGTTGTTGTTGTTACTATTATTATTATTCATCACTCATTTGCTGAACCGCTTAATTGCATTATGGTCACGGGAGGCTGGAGCCTATCTCAGCTGACACTGGGTGAAGGTACACCCTGAACAGCTTGCCAGTCCATCACAGGGCCAACATACACACAACCATTCACTGTTACTTCTAGGGGCAATTTGGAATGTGCATGTGTTTGGACTGGATGAGGGAACCACAGTTCTATGAAAAAACCCACGCAAGCATATGGACAACATGCAAAAAAGATGCAGATGCAGTTGTAAGTACAGGACACATTCTGCGTTTTCAGCGTAGATGAAAAACTGCAAGCGCTGGCTCTGCCTAGCTTTGTTTACATTTCTCAAAAGCACAAGGCAAACCAAGGTCCTGATTAGGTCCCAAGATCTGAGCTACTTGTTCAAACTCATCAAAAAACCCCTACCAGCATCAGACCTGGGTGGAATGTGGGTTTCAGTGGGAGTGAACTTGAGATAGTAGGGGGAGAAAAGATGAATCCAGTGCATGAATATATGCATAATACAAAAGTACTACAAATATAAACAGGTAAAAACTTACTTGTAAGGTTCCATTTTATGAGAAAGGCAGGCCTGGATGACTCCCAGTAAAGAGATTGCAGCAAGGGCACAGAAACTGTTGAATTCTATGAGCTCCCAGATTAGTCCCACACATAATATACACTGCAAAGGAGAAATCCATACAAAGTGGGCCATGCCCAGGCTCTGTACAGAAAACACAATTTCTGTTTAATTTTTAGCATACCGTGAGGTATGATATACTATAACATCACACATAGAAGCGTCAATACAGCTTGATTGAAAAAGATAAGTGAGCAATAGGATAGAGTCATAGAATGCATTAAAATTGACCAGAAATAAATAACCTGACTGTATTTCACAACATTACCTCATTTAATTTAAAGGGGTGGTGCCTTGATTCTTTAAGGTAACTAAAACCTAGAGGCAATTCGAAACAGCGGATTAGCCTAACGTGCATGTCTTTGAAATATGAGAGAAACCCAGAGCACCCAGAGTAAACCCACACAAGCACAGGGAGAAATGCCCTCACCAAGCCTACACCTACTTGAGCCCAGGACATTCTTGCTGTGAGGCAGATGTGCTAGCCATTACGCCACTGTGGCGCCCTATAATCATCATATAGATGAAAATTAGGTTTAAGAAGGATACAAAACATGAATTGGGTTCATACATTAAGGGGTTTGTAACATGATCTTAATCTTTGAAAAGTGTTCAGCACAACAAGACTTCATAAAGTCCATGCTGCAATTCATTCCATCTGCTTCATATTAGGCATCGACTCCTTTAGATTTGAATCCGAAAGGATATTTAACAAATATAGACAGGTATTTTGAGCATTCGTGGCATATTTAGACATTTTTTTGGCATTTCGGAATTTGGGTGAAAATCATCACACAACTCCTTTAATTGGTAAGTGGGACCCTGACAGATAAAGCGGTATAGAAAATGAGTGTATGTATGTATGTATGTATGTATGAACGTATAGAGGGTGGCATGGTGGCGTAATAGTTAGCACGTCCGCCTCACAGTAAGAAGGTCCCAGGTTCAAGTCCCAGGCTCGACCGTTTCTGTGTAGAGTTTGTGTGGTGGTACTCTAGTTTTCTCTTACAGTCTAAAGACATGCACATTAGGCTAATTGGCTGTTCCAAATTGCCCCTACGTGTGAGTGTGAATGGTTGTGTGTGTGTGTGTGTGTGTGTGTGTGTTAGCCCTGTGATGGTCTGGCGAGCTGTTCAGGGTGTACCCCACCTTCGCCCAGTGTTGACTGAGATAGGTTCCAGCCTCCCCGCAACCCTAATAGCATTAAGCAGTTCATCAAATGAGTGAGTGAGTAAGTGAGTGGATGGATGGATGGTAAATAGGTTGCACAGTAGGCTATGAAGGTCAATAACATGTTAGATGGTCAGGTTATATCACGGTCACATGAACTGAGGAAAATAGTGAGTGATAAAGCATTTGTGGGTTTATTGCATTTTGTTTGCTGCCACAAAATTAATCATCAAAAGAAATCAACTGTCTGTTGCTTCTCATTGTACCTCAGTACAACCAAGTACCTTTTAGACACACCAACACATAAGACGGTTCTAATTGGTTGTTGGTGAAAAGGAAACACAAATTTACAGCGATTTTATTGTCACAACATTTATTATATCATTATGGGAATGATGGGCCATTTGACCTCCCTCAGGTTCACACTTTAAAAAATGGAGAACCTGTGTGTGTTCTCTGAGACAAACGCTTCACACCCACCACATTTTATACGGGTGATAATTGCTTGAGAGATCTTGCAAAGTGTATCAAAATTCATCACCCTGGCTCAACTTTCCTGAAGGGTTCTAAAGTTCAACATCCTGTGCTTCACTTCAAGCTTTTGGGGGCCAGAGTGACGGCACTTGGTCAAAGTTAATCTCAATCAAAATTCTTTAATAAAAAGAATTGCAGCAAGAAGGTCCTGGATACGATTCCCAGGCACAGGTATTTCTGCGTGGAGTTTGCATGTTCTCCCTGTGCTTGCATGGGTTTCCTCTGGGTACTCTGGTTTCCTCCCACAGTTCGAAAACATGCACAGTAGGTTAATCGGCTGCTCAAAATCGTCCCTAGGTGTGAGTGGAGGAGTTTGGTTTTAGGCGTAATTTCTTTCAGTATTTTCTTTCAGTATTTCAAATGTTTCTGCTTAAATACATTAATCCTGGTGTATATATAAAGTTTCCCAGTGCACAGGTAATGATTTTAATGGAAGCCTTTTCACACCTCCAACACAAATCTGTAAATAAATGACAGGAACGTATCAAAATCCTAACTTGGGTCTTGATGATATCATCATTCTGAGACTCCCAGCCAACTTTTGGCAAAGGCGAGGTACACCCTGAATAGCTCGCCAGTCCATTGCAGGGCAACTCTCTCACACACACACACACACACCTAGGGGTAATTATAAGGTAATTAGCCAAATGTGTATATTTGGACTGCGGGTAGTACTCAAAGACAATCCATGCAAGCACGGGGTGAACATACAAAGTCCACACAGGGACTCGAACCAAGGAATTTCTTGCTGTGAGGCATTGCATGTAGAAACCAGTGACCTATGTCACTAGGCTACTAAACATAAAGCGGTTAGGAAAATAAAAGAATGTTTAATTGTTAACTTATTATTATAAGGTTGCGGGGAGGCTCGTGCATTGGGTGACACTTGCCAGTCCATCACAGAGCCAACACACGCACAACCATTCACACTCACCCTCACACCTAGGAAACGGCCTGTTAGCCTAATGCGCAAATCTTTGGTCAGTGGGAGGGAAACATGGAACCTGAAGAAAACCCACGCAAACACGGGGAGAACATGTACCTCACATTATATGTATAAACAGGAAGAATCATACTTGCCTGATCAAACTTGCCCAAGTTGGCTGACATTAGGCTGACCAGTTGCCCTGTACTGATCTTATCCAATACTCGACTGGAGAGCTTTAGTGTCTTAGGACCAAAAATAAAAAAAAAAAAAAGAATAAATAAACATTTTGTTCTTTAACCTAACATAAAATCCTAAGTATAGAAATTCATCATTTGAGGTGACTGCAGCACACCTTCTTATAAATTAAGCTGAAAAGTGCAATGCGGATCTGCATGCCCAGGTGGTGAAGCCCAAACATTGCAGGCTGCAGGAGGAGGAAGCGGGTGATAAACAGTAGACCAAGGCCTAAGGCAAGGAAGTAGCCCTGTTCTCGCTCTGGCTCATGGTAGGGGTCAAATGAGGCGATGATTCGGCCCAGGAGTTGTGGCTGCACAGTTTTTGTGGCTTCCTGCACAAGAAATTTGTCAGTATAAGATTAATGTAACTCCAAATAATGGTCTAATGCCTAATGTGCTGTGATTGTGAGTCACAAAAAAACATTTGTACAATAAAAAAAAATTCAACAATACACTGGAACTCACTGGAACTCACTCACTCATTTGCAGAACCACTTAATCCTACTATTAGGGTCGCAGGGAGGCTGGAGCCTATCTCAGCCAACATTGGATGAAGGCGGGGCATGCCCTGAACAGCTCGCCAGATCATCGCAGGGCAGCAAACACAACCATTTACACTCACATCCACACCTAGGGGCGATTTGTAACAGCCAATTAACCTACTGTGCATATCTTTGGACTGCAGGGGGAAACTGGAGTACCCAGAAAAAAACCCATGCAAGCATGGGGAGAACATGCAAACACCACATGTGGCATTTTCTAATGTACATTATCAGTGACAAGAGGAGGATCACTTCACTGAAATTAATGATAAACACATCAGCAGAGTCACGCATGAATGTGAAGCACCATTAATAGGCTCATAAAGGTATAGGCTCCACAAGCCAGTATTCATAATATACAAGTGTTGTACATGTGCATTTAGATTTGAAGTCTTTTTTATTTTAGCACATAGGATTATATTGATTGTAAGCACAAGGTTAAAGATAAATAGAGAAAATGACAGGCCTTATAACATGGAGTAGAATTTTGCACATTATTAGATATTTAGCCACTTACCCCGAAATAGAGGAGGACTCCAAATAACATAAAGGGTCGAATGAAGCAACGGGAAAGTGCTCGTAGGAGACTGGGTTTTTTCTTCGCAGATATAACTTCTCTGTCCCATTCTCTGTGTGTAGAGATACAGGAAGCCCAAAAGAACCAATTAAACAGCTCAACACTTCCTCCCATCCACTCTAAACATGGTGGCGTCCACATTGTTCAAGCTACTTGCATATAACCACGGTGATATTACTCACTTATTAAACAAGGCAGAGAGCCTTTCACGAACAGGACACTGCTCCAAGCTTTTCATTGTAGAAAAAGTTCAAATTCCCAGAAGGCACAGGTGTTTGAGGACTGAAGAATACTGCACACCATCTATCACGCACTAGGGGTCTGACGCTTTAAAAGGTCATGTCTGATGCCCATTAAATTGTCCCGCATCCCCGAATGGTGCAACCATATTGTTGTCTATGTGAAGCAGGGCATGTGTGGGGTTTTACTGGAAGAAGCAAGGTAGCATTTTTACCCTGTTAGCCTGAAACAGCCCATTAATACTTTAACTCAAAGGAGTGACATTTAAGCCCTTAGACTTCTGGGGCAGACAATAGGAACTGGAGCAATGTGTCGTGTTAGTTAGTTTTTATGGTGTAAATATGGACATGTTTAAAGTTTGAGTCACACCTCCAGTCATTTATCCCATCACTAAATGAAGAGGCATTATTGATACTAACAGCACCCCGACCCTAATGATTCCAACAACATTATAGAACAATATTTCACACAAAACTCATTTTTAGAATTTGGGATAGCTGAATGGCAATTTGTAAAAGTAATAATAATAATAATAATAATAATAATAATAATAATAAAAAATATAAATAAATAAATAAACAAACAAACAAACAAACAAACAAACAAACAAACAAATAAACTAATAAATTAATAAATTAATAAATACATACATACATACATACATACATACATACATAAATAAACCTTTCCTTGTTTCTTAATTTTTAATCCCCCACAGGTGGTACCCCAAACCCAGTACAAATCCAAGAACCCTAAGTTGTGAGGCAGCAATACTGTCTTTTTCCCTTCTGTGCCTGAAGCCTTTAAAGCCTTTAAAGCCTCAATGGTACAACAGTGTTTCCCAAGGTTCAGTACTGTACCTACTGACTTGCTATACTTTTGTTTCTCGAGTGGTCATAGGAATCATCCCAGTAACCAGTAGAACCAACAAATTGGCAGAAGGTTTGTTTGTACCATGAAATCACACTTATTTGTGCCTTGTGGTTTACTTTAATAAGAGCTGGATATATGAACACATGTTACACATAGTCAGTGATCTACAATTGATATACGCAGTACACTTTGGGAAGTGTTTAAGTGAACCCAGCATGTGAGCACTGGCGTGTTGAGAATACAAACTTTTCCAGACGTTCTGCAAGCACGTCCGCCGTGTCCTGCGCAGGAGCCTGATACACATCTGATGGCTTCAGCTTTTCCCTAAAACCCTTTCGCATAATAGGGCTTGTCCACCTGCAAATAGTCAGAGGAATCTGTTATTAAAAATAAGGCCCATTTTTCCACACTGGCTTTCGATTTCAGCACAATTTAAAACTACTGTATGAAGCTGCTTCAGACAGGGCTGTTTATGTATCTTTTATTCATTTGCTGAACCAGTCATGGGGAGGGTAGAGCCGATCTTAGCCGCGTCTGGGCGAAGACGGGGCACACCCTGAACATCTCACCAGACGGTCGCAAGGCTAACATACACACAACCATTTACTCACACACTCACACCTAGGGGCAATTCGGAACAGCCAATTAGTCTAATGTGCATGTCTATGCAGTGGGAGGAAACCAGAAACCCACACAAGCACAGCAGAACATGTAAACTCCACACAGAAACACCCTCGCTGAGTCCGGGACTTAAAGCCAGGACTCTCTTGCTGTGAGGAGCATGTGCTAACCACTATGCCACTGTGCAGCCCTTTAAAACTGGTTCCTTTTTTGCACAGTAAGAAGAAAGTTATAACAATTATCTGTTTGGTTATAAAACATTTGGTTTTAGTCTTTAGTTTTGGAATTTCTCTTCATGTCTTCACTCTTAAAGGACGAACTTTATTTCAGTATGGTGTAATCATGATGTTACATTACATTGGAAGTGAACTGTATGAATGAAAGAGAAAGCAATCTAGCATTTACAGTTTGTACACACTCACTCTTACACGGACAGTGTCACGGTTATTTAAAGAAAATAAATTAAATATCATAAGTGGTGTTATCAAACAATACATACTTATTCATATAGATGGAAATTTAATCTAGGATCCCAGACAGGAATTGGGTTCATACATTAAGTTTCGGGGTGACACGGTGGTGTAGTGGTTACCACACACTCCTCACAGGAAGAAGGTCCTGGGTTTGATTCCCAGGTTCGACGAAAGAGTTTCAGTGTGGAGTTTGCATGTTCTCTTCATGCTTGTATGGGTTTCCTCCATGTACTCCGGTTTCCTCCCACAGTCCAAAGACAGGCACATTGGGATTATTGGATGTTTCAAATTACCCCTATCTGTTAAAGTGAGAGTAAATGGTTGTGTGTGTGTGTGTCGCCTCATGATGGTTTGGCGAGCTGTTCAGGGAGTACCCCACCTTCACCCACAGCTGGCTGAGATAGGCTCCAACCTCCCAACGACCCTAGTAGAATGAAATGGTTTGAAAAATGAATGAATGAATGAACATTTGAAGTTTGTTAGAGATTTTGCAACACAATTTCAATTCTTGAAAACTGTTCACCCCAACAAGATCCAAAAAGTCCATGTTCCAATCCATCCCC
>JAQMYF010000004.1:32454535-32469089 GCA_030014195.1 Neosilurus mollespiculum
AGCCGAGCAATGAAAGGAAAAAAGTTGGGAGCCGGCTCTCGCTCAGTCGCTCAGCTCTGCTCACGGCAGAACTTTGTTTTGATTGACAGCATGGCAGCCATGCATCCAATCATTTCTTTCCAATTCTGCTGCTAGCACATAGTGGTTAAGGCGATGGGTTACTGATCCGAAGGTCAGCGGTTCAATCCCCACTATCATCACTGTTGGGCCCTTGAGCAAGGCCTTTAACTCTCAATTGCTCAGTTATATAAACATAATTGTAAGTCGCTCTGGATAAGAGCTTCTGCCAAATGCTACATGAATGTCAACATGTGGGACAAGGCTTTTGACACTGACTGTGTGTGTGTGTGTGTGTGTGTGTGTGTGTATATGTGTATATATATATATATATATATATATATATATATATATTAGGGGTGCCGTCCCTTTTATAATGTGGCTCATGGGCTAAAGGGTGTCACCTGCTTTCACAGGGCTAGGTTTTATTTTACAGCAGGACTATTGCTGGCTGTCAGCATGGATGTATTGACTATTATAGTTACCACACTTTAATGTGGCCGGCTCACCTTGGCCTCAGTCCAGGTTGTTGTTTTTGTATGTGATCATGACCTTGAGTGCTAATCTGTGCACTCGGGTATTGAATACCCATCATTTACTACTTTCTCTAATAAAAGACTTCATTGTAGAAGATTATGAAGGATGAGATTTTATCTACGGCTTGTTTATAGGCGGCACATTGATAACCGCACAACAAAAGCTACTTAATAAAAAATATCCGTGTGTATGTGAACAAGGCTTAGTTTCACCTCTGCGGGGGGAAGTACTGTTTGTCATCTCTGCCGGGATCTCTGATACAGCGGAGCAAAACGTCCGCAAATTCACTCTTAGGGATGTACTTTGCGCATTAGATGGCCGAAGTTTGGCTGGGGCCAACAGAATAATTAAATTCAAAAACATTCAGCAACCGTTTAGTGACATCACTGATTAAACATTTATAATCAGTGATGTCACTAAGCGGTTGCTGAATGTTTTTGAAATATCTCTGGTTTACGTAATGGTGATAATGGTGACTCAAATCTCGGCGCAGAGGACAGGAGATCAGAGGTCCAGCATCAGATGGAAAACAGTAGCCTTACCACTCTGTCCTCATGCAGAGAGTAATGCAGAGAGTTAGCAGAACTGGCGGTCAAGGCCATGCTGATGTATAAAAGCAACACATTGGATTGTGCACTGGTTGAGCCGACCCCTTTAAACAGAAATGACTGGAAAACGCAGGTGAATGCACAGCGCAGAGGTCTTGAAAAGGACAGTTCTTTAACAGTGCCTCCTTGAAGCAATACCCTCAGCTACAATGAGATTAGCTATTAGCTATAATGAGATGGTTAATTCTGCTTTTTGAAAAAGTAATGGTGCATGAAGTAGGGTGGAAAAGATATCAATCATTGACATCAAATACAAAGAACATGCCTACACTCTCATGGTCCAGCTTTATGAAACAGGATAAAACTGATCACAGCTATCCAGGCAAGCTTGTATGGTGCAGTTTCCGTCTAAAAACTTTCTAATAGCAAGGTCAGTTTTTTTATTTTTGCTGTACACTAAAGTACAAACATGGTACGTTTTGTTGAAACCCCACCAATGTTCATTTGATCCCTAAATATTGGAACATTTGACACCACAAGTTTCATTTTTACAGGTTTGCTTTGTAAGACTGATTGTTTAAACACTTAATAGTTCTGCTCTTAAATTGAGCCCTGGATGGCATTTGTTGCTAATAAGGTTGAACAGGTTTGGAAAGGAAACAGCAGCACTTGTTGATAGTGGAGCACCAAACTTAAGAAACGATTGAGTTGATTTTTCATGGCTGCACGGTGCCTGTGTGGAGTCCTTATACATCACAACTCTAACTGGCTGTTACGCTTCACTGAGTTACGTGACAACGGTTGTTAAGAACACTATTCACAACATAAAGCACTTTTCTGTTTTATTTTTGAAAACCTTCAAAGTTGTTTCAGTGAAAAACATCTAAAGAGCAACAAATTTAAGAACCCATTGACTTGATTTTCAAACACCTGAAAGTTCTCTGAGCCTTGTGCTGGCATGTCAGAGCCACTTGCATGTGGTGTTTGTGTGTGTGTGTTTGAGAGAGAGTAGAAATAAAACATGTCTTTTTATACTTTGTGTTTTTACTGATTTTCCAGGAAAACATAAGTGCAATAATTAAGAAACACATCTTTCATAGACATCCCTATAGCCAGTTTGTGACGCTGCAGTGGTCCGTTATGGAGAAGCGAGAGCTGAGCCAAAAGGGAACACTTTCGATTTACTGGTCCATCTACACCGCAGCTTTCACCTATGGTCATTAGATTTGGTTAGTGACCAAAATAATGAGGTCACAGATTCAAGCGGCCGAAATGAGTTTCCTTCAGAGGGTGTCTGGCCTCAGCCTTAGAGAGAGGTTGAGGAGCTCAGACATCCTGAAGGAGCTGTAGCGGGAAGAGCCGATGCTCCTCCACATTGAAAGGAGTCGGCTGAGGCGGTTCGGGCATCTGATAGAACGCCTCGCTTTAGAGGTGTTCCAGGCGAGTCCAACTCGGAGGATGCCCTGGGGCAGACCAGAACTTGCTGGAGGGATCCCGTCTGGCATGGGAACGCCTCAGGATTCCACAGGGGGAGCTGGAGAGCGTTACTGGAGCCACTACAGCTAAGCATCTATTTTCGTGGAGCCACTTCAGCTAAGCATATGTCTTTCATTCACAGAGAGAAGAAAAAAGTCTACTGTAGGGCAAAGCAAATTACACATGAGACTACTGAAAATAATGTCAATAAAAAGTATAGGTCTTTAGTCCTTACCAGGTGTTTTGAAGAGGTATAAAAAAAAAAAGTTGACCTCAAACCACCAGCATCTTCATCATGCACCCCCTGTTGCTTACCTTGGGTGTCCCCATGGTTCCGGTTCCATCATTATAACTGTCGCTAGTTATAATAGAATTATCCTCTTCTTCGATTTCAGTGTTGAAGTGTTAAGGTCTGAAGAGTGTCAACACACTAAAGCTTAAATGTCCAATTGCTCCACTGAAGGACATCATGAATCTTGTCCTGATTCATAGAAATACCGAAATACCTGATGATTACTCGATTTCATTATCATCTCGGAGTGGACACTGTTATTATCGCATACCCTTTCGGATAATACCAAATACGACAAACTTTTATAAGATTTAAAATCTTTGGTGTGCTGCTTCAAAGCAAACCAAATATAAGGTTCGTAAAAGCCATGGATAGTTTTGCTAATTTTATTGTTTGTTTCTTGACAGATGCAAAAGTATCTGACTATGAAATTAAAAAAATGTGATGTTAGAAATTAATAAAATCCATAATTTTTTTGGTAATCATTGTTGTAATCTAATAGTAAACATTGTGGGTAAATTTGACTGTATCCTAAATTTCTCCACTTGCTAAGCTGTGATTTTTGCCTTCTGAATTCCACACAGACTGCCATTTGAGAGTGTGGTTATATAATTTTGATAAAGGTGTGATAATGGTGCTGAGATATTAGCGGAGACATGTTAAAACCAAGTCTGAAAAGGGTCATAAGCAACCGTGTTATCAATGTCCTTTCTCATTACACTGCGATACTGTCATAAACCACACACTCAGGAACATGACAGATTATTCTCAGCCAGAGGCGTTCGCAGCGTGTTCTCAGAATTTACATATAGTTTATTATAAACGACTGACAGATCTGAAGTACTGTAGTGATCTGGTCATTTTAATATTAGAATCTATATTAATAATTGTTTTAAATGATCTTAAACTAGGTACCCCACGGGCTGCTGTAGCAGGCGTGTACAAGTGCTGACAAGCACGCATAAGAGTGCTTTTTCATTAAGTAATTTTAAACACTGTGATTGTAATATTATATTTATTTTTGTGTAAAAGTAAAAGTTAAGTGTTTAACATACCGTATATCATGTTTTATCTGTGTAACTGGCTTATTTAATCAATTTAACAGCAATTAAAAACAGGCTGTTTTAATTAAAACCAGCCTTCTGACAGCACGTCGCCCAGTGTGAACGCTGGTTCGCAAAACATGATGGTTTCTGACGTTTGTGCGGTTTCTCATTCATCGGAATCGTTCTGAAACACTGACAGACGGATAGAACGTTTCTTCAGCCACATTTCTGTATAAAATTTATGCCCATCACCTTGCTGAAAGTGGTTAAAATAAGAAAAATTTTCATTTGTGTTTTAGAATGGCTAAGTAAATGCGAAATTGTCATTTTCATATAAAAAGAAAGCTTATATTATCTATTTTTTAAAAAACAATCGTATAAGATAAAACAATTTGACGCGAAACTGCACCTAGGCGATGTTTAGATCAAGTCTGCTCGCCCGCCCGAGGACGACACGGGGCAAGCAGCATAGCAGACCCGCTGAACACGGAAGTGACACAAACTCAGAAAGAAGTTAGTGATTAAATATACAAAAAATTATGTATGTATATGTTACTAAATAACTACATTTTTTCCCTTGCATGAATCTTGTAGCTTAATGTTGCATGAATATGAATATTAGTTTTGACGGCGCTGATTGTACAGGCTGTGAAAGACGGAAAATTACACTTTTCATTGATAAAAACTGGCCGTATTCCCATTTGATGAAGTGTTGTTGTGTCCCCTAAAGGTCATTTCATATTTTAAAATGTTGATGAATTGCAGTTAAATTTTAAAATTTAAATATTTTATTTAAATAGTATGGTTAAAAGCTGTAACAAGCATTATTTATACATTTGGTTGTCAAAACTTTGCATTTTGTTTAGTAGAAGTCATAAAATAAATTTATTGTTGTTTGATTAAATTTAATTTATTAACAGGGAATGTTTTAAGCTGTATAACAGTTCAAACCTGATGTTAATAGCACACATATTAAGGAAATTATGGCTGATTTACTTTCAGAAGTCAACAGATTTGCCAATTTATCAAAATAGTAAATTTTGACAAGTGGAAATTTTCAATTTTTAGGAGCAAAAAATATTTATTTATCATGCAGATAATAACAAAATTGAATAAGAAAATGTAGAATAATAAGCATTTTAACATTTTTTTTTAAATTATTTAACTGCTGTCTGAAAAGGCCATTTTGGCTGTTTTAGTGTAAAACGGACCATAAAACAATATCATCCTAAAGATTTGAAAATACTGTAACTTTTGAACCAATAAAGGTATCTTAATTAATGAGGTCATTTTCTTAGTTTTTTCCTGTTCTTTCTGATTAACTGTTATATGAGAGATTTTTATAAAAAACAAAAAAATTCCTTGGGATACCTACTTAAACAGTGTTGTTGGAAATCATTCTGAACTTATTGATCGAATTTAGACTCATCTCCATTTTTTTCCCATTTTCACTTTCCTGTTCCCATTGTGTCCCATCAGTTACCCACAAAGATAGTTTTAAATAAATTGTAGTTGATGCAGTGTATTGATACTTATGATTTACTATTAGAAACTATTTTTACAATGTCATGTTGCCTTGTTTAGTTAAATTGACTTCTTACAGCAGATAAATCACATTATTTCTAATCACAGGTGAAAACGTAGGGAAGTTTCATCAGTTACCATATTAGTTCTTCACTTATGACCTTGATCTGGTCAGATATATATATTTTTAAATGGTTTTTCACAATTCATTTATGATGGCTTTTCATGGTTATGTTACTGACATTTGAAATAATTTATATCCCATGAATTTTGTCTTTTTTAAAGAAGTAGTGTCTAAATGTCCCATCAGTTAGCGTGGAATGTGCCATATATATTTTTAGCATATCAAAAGAGTTTGGTAGACTTTTCTTTCCTATTCTTTTACTTTTAGATCAGTTTTTTCAGCTTGCTTCATCTGACTTTACTTAATAGTTGTGACGCATGAACAGGCTTATTGAAAACATCCAATTAATTTGCCGGCGTGTGTTCAGTTTACACACTGGTGGGAAGAACGAGTGAAATAATTTAGACATTTCCGCCATGTCCCGGCTCCGTGTGTGTATATACGAGTGTCTGTGTGTTTGTGGGCTTTGGAAGGAAATAATTAAATGCGAATCCAGCCGCTGCTTCTCAGCTTGTGTTCTGCTTAGAGAGGGAAGAATGCAGCAGTGATGGATAATACCAGTACACAGAGCGTGATGCTGGCGTCATTGCACTGGCCCAACACTGGTGTTTTATTTATTTTCCCACTCCATTGCAGACACAACTAATCTGAGTCTGTATCCTACCCTCAATCAGATTTACTCATGTAGCCTAAACCTGCCTCTAATCAGAGCAAATACGTCTGCACCACGACTGTGTGTAAATACTGCCTGCGCACATAATTGGGCCTTTGTAAAAATTCTTTTAAGTGGATTTCACACTTGGTGCAAATGTGATCGTGTTCATGTTTTAAAAGTACTTCCACAGTTAGTGTTGGTTCATGATATTCAGTGTTGGTGCAGAAATTACTAGTATTAAGTCAACTGTACAATCAAAAGTACTTTAGGTACTGTGTTTCAAACTAACCGTGACCCTGTTTTTCCTTCCACTGTGTTTTTTTCTTGCACTTAGATCAGTATACAGTGCTCATGGCAGCTTGCACTGCAAATTCTACCTCAGAAGGGAACATTTGCAAGTGTGTGGCTCTACTGCTGAGTCGTAATGCTGACCCAAATGCCTGCACCGGGTAAAGTATACTCTGTGTGTGTGTTTAAAAAAAATTCAAAGTTTAAAAAATGTTTTTTTTTTTTTGTCAAGGTTACTGTTTGTTCATTACAGCATTAATTAGCTGCATTACTATTACGATTTCAGTTGAAGGTTCTCTTAAGGACTGTAAGACACCATTGTGTGCATGCGTAAAGAAAAAAAATTCATGAGGATTCTATTTGAATAGAGAATTTGTTAAAAGATCTATTAAAATATAAATATTTGATTACAGGTTATTATATATTAAAGGGATGGTGTCATGAATGTTTGAGGAAAGTAACCTAAATGACTTTAATGGTGTTATCAAACAAAACACAGTCATTTATATCAGTGCATATTTGGTTTATGAAATGAACCAAAATTATGAATTTGATTCATACAAATAATTTATTGGGTCTTTTTATCGGTATTTCTTTGAAAACTGTCCATCTGCTACATTGCAAGGTTCAGAAACATACATATTTATGGCTTTTTGGCCACTGAATTTAGGTAAAGATCATGACACAGCTCCTTTTGACTTAATCCCAGCAAGTCTGAAATGGAGGTGATAAAAAAAAATGATAGGTAAACATGCCCAAGTACATTTTCAGTCTTCATGGCTACATTTCACTACACCACACAACAGCATGTTCTTTTTATCTATCTCATTGTTTTGAACTCTTTGACTTTATGCAGATTAGGACAGCATTCCTTTTTGGAATTTGCCACAAGCAGTGGTCAGCTGATGTGGAAATCTGTTGTTGCTAGATGCTTCTCTAGCTAGCTGGAGTACTTTGTATATGACATTCACAACTCCCCTTTGTTGTTTAGATTTTGAAATAATTAGATGCAGCATTTATCCCATTCAAAGTGAGCATGCACACGTAAACAGTACATAAACACACACACACACACACACACACACACACACACACACACGGAGCAACAGGGCAGCCACACTGCTGTGCTTTCAGAGCAGTTGGGCGTACGGTGCCTTGCTCAAGGGAACTTCACGAAGCTTTTTAGATTAAAAGCGAAACGTCTTCAAAAACCATAAAAAGAAGTCCAGTTGCCTCGACTCAAGCTTTTTAGGTTCAGTTCATAAAGGTAGAGGAAGGGAAAGGTGCTGCTCACTCCCCCTGCCCCTAAGCATGTTTCCTGGTTGTTTGGAAAATGAACCTGTGACCTTTTGGTTCCAAATCTACTTCTCTGACCTTTAGACCACGGCTACCCCAGGTTCAGGGCATTATTAAAACTAAACCACATAAATGATAACTACATAAATGCTTGCTGAACAGCTCGTCAAGGCGCTTTTCAACTGTTCTTCATTTGTTCAGGGTTGGCAGACATATTTTATTTGGGCCAGGTTTTTGGCAGATGCCGTCTTTGATGCAACCCTTTCATTTTTATCCAGGCTTGGGACTGGCACTATGATTGAACTAGGTTGCGTGACCCTAATGGCCATGTCATGTGCACTCATTTTTGTCTGTTTTATTCATTCATTTATGTGGTGAACCACTTATTCCTACTAGGGTCATGGGAGAGGCTGGAGCCCATCTCAGCTGACGCTGGGCGAAGGCTCACCAGTCCATCGTAGGTCTGTGACAGGGAAATGAGGGCTAAAATCATGTAGGCACATTTGTTTTTGAAGAAGTAATGGTGCAATGCTCCCGCTCAGTACTTATGTTCAGGAAAATTTAGCGGCCCTGATAATGATGAGTTGCTGGGTAAAATTGCTGGATAGTGCGCCATAACCTCTTGGACAGTGTTCAGTACAAGTGCACATTTAGTTTTCTTTAGTAATGTCCCACCAGTCTATTTGGCTGTAATAATGTACAAGTTTATTGCACCATGTACAATGTATTCACATAGCACTATGCAATGAAAATTTACAGTGATGTGCACTTTCTTGTATTGACTTTTCAATAATAGTTGGATGAAAACAATGTTTGCTGCTTGATGTAGGAATCAGGGTGGTGACTGTGCACTTGTACTTCACCCACAGTCACCAAGTAGCTCTTACACCGGCCCCCAGCTGCACATCATCTGTAGCCAAGGTTGTGCACATGACCCAGAATCAACAAGCACTTTGCTGTGTTGACTGGTAGGAAAGTGGTTGTATCCTGTCCAGACAAAATATTTGAAAAGTGGTAACAAGATGCAGAGGGAAGTGGCTATGCAGTGACGGCTGTGAAGCACCGTCCTTCTTCTCAGTCTTTTTGATGACTGCACTTGACTGGCATTTGACAGCTACATGTCAATAGCTGGTTTGGTAAACCAAACACAGTCACGACATTATTGACCCGCCGTATATCTGTAGTACTTCCTGCAGGATTTTTTTCCCAAAATACTGGAAATCTGCTTAGAAATTGTGGGAAACAAAGTCTCAGAGTTAGAGGCGTTGAACGCTTTTTTGTTGTTGTTAAAGGACTTGGTTAACTGGTTCAAAAGGTGCATGATCCCCTGAACATTTTTTTTTTTTTTTACTATTTGATGGAATTCAAGGTTTCTAATTATATTTGTTAATATTTGTATCCTGCATTCTGTATTTGGTAAACTTGGGGGGGATTGTGAGTCAATTCCGATTGACAGTTCTATTGAGGATAATTAACAATTTTAGCAGCTTCTGCTGAGCCTGAAAGAATGTTTTAGTATATACTAAAAAGCACGCTAAAATCAGATTTTTTTGTTTAATGTTTTTTTTTTTTAGGTTTTTTTATTTATTTTCTTTTTTGTAAGTCATGACAAATGCAGATGAACTCCCAGTACAATCAGGTCCAGATCCGAGCTGTGTAAAGACTTTTCTTTAAACAATTTACAGAGTTGTGGTAGTACTATGCGTAAACATAATAAAAAGCAAACTAAAATGAGATTCTTATAGTTAATATTTACATAATTTACCTGTGGGACTGTTTACAAGTTAATAAGTGCTACGGAGTGCTTTAGGCTACTCATCCAGAGTTTAGTGCATACTGCACAGACATGAGAAAACTGACTCCGTAATGGTGTCTGCACACTAATTCAAAAATATTTGTAGAAACTACAAGGAAATACAAGATGACAGAGACATGTTGAGGTGAGCTGTGCGCTTTGAGAACGGAGCAGCAGCAACTATGGGGCTATGGAGGTAATGGGAGTGATTTTAGCATTAGCATTCCCTGCTCTGTAAAGGTGTGTTTGCACACTAGTTTACTAGTGTTAGTACACACTACAAGAAAACTGGAAAAACAAGCTAAAGTGTGGTTTTTCGTTTCAAAATGTGATAATGACGCACCTGCTTGAGTGACCGTGAAAAACTGTGAGTGTACGACATTTGAAGTTAACTTTTAATCTTGATATAGTGGACCAATCAGATCATGCCATTCCCATGTCGTATATACTAATGAGTTTACCCTAGGGAGCTTATTACTGTTTTCTCAAGCTGTTCGACTGTAGCTGCCGTTAATGACTGTGGAATTGTGTTTTGCCATTAACTCCAGAATGCCTGAAGCCCTTCAGGATAATAACATACTTATTTCTCATTTTGGGTTTTTTCCCTAATATTTTGGCCTTAGAAAAATAGGGGGACACATATTTAAACTGAAAAAAAGTGTATTAAATTGTCTTTTTTTTTTTTCACCGCAGAAAGTGTGATCAATTCTGATCTCACCCACAACCTTAAATATATATATATACAGGTCCACCCCCAGCAAAAAGAACTAGGGTAAAAGAACAAAAAAATTACCTTATATTGTGCTTAAAACACTCACTGCCTAGTTATCTTGATTTGTTTAGATTGTTTTACAAATAAAATATAAAATTGTATAATGTTTATCATCATAAATTGATCATAATAAAAATGAATGACATTTGACTGCAGTGTTTTTGAATCATTTGATTGATTGAGCAAACTTCCTGATTTACTACTCCACCCTGGGAAAAGGTGTACATAAGTCAACACACAGTTTGTCACAAAAACATGTGCGTACATTGTGTCCTGTTCAGGAATAAATGGGCCCTTCCTTACCTGTACATGACATTGCAGTGCTCAAGTTTGGATGCCTGTTCTGTGGGAAATGTCCGATAGGGTGATAAATGGCTTGAGGGTTTTCCCATAGACCTTTGCTGCAGTCACACACAGGCCTTCCCATGCTGTGTCATGTTTGACCAGAGCTTCTGCTTTCCGTTGCAGTTCCATAAATATGAGTTGCATTCACACTTCACATGCTGATATACTTTCCCCATGATGGAACTTCAGGTCAAGCGAAGTAAGATGAGACAGTAGTACTTTCTTTCACACCATCTGCGTACATCAGTTCAATGTTTTTCTCAGTGTAGTTTTTGCTCCTTAGTGCTCTGTAGCACTAACATACACTACAATGAAAAGTTACAGCTTACAGCACAGCACCACAATGTGTCTGAACTGTTCCATGCTATCATCCTTTTACCTAACTACGTACTTAAGTGTTCTCAGGTCAAACTGTATCGCTGTTTAACCTTTTTATAGTTCAGCCGACTTGGCCTTAACTCCTGAACCACCATGCTACTGTAAATCTCAACAAAACAGTAAACGCAGAAATGCTTTGATTTGTGTCAGTGTTTCTTTTGCCCAGGAGTCACATGACGTGCCTCATGCTGGCTGCCAGGAACGGTTACTGTCAGGTTATTAATCTGCTGGTGTCCCATGGAGCAGAGCTGAACTGTCAGGATGACCGCGGACACACGGTACTCATCAGTCATGGTTCCTAATCAACTTTTCAGTCATTGTCTCTAAAATGAATTAAAAGTGTAAAGTTTGCCTATCAGGTCAGTTACTCATATACAGAATGATTAAACACAGTATGGTTCATGTCTGTTAGCATGTCTAAATGGTGTCCCACTTGACACATGCCATTCTTTAGGAGCTGTGTCACATACAGGAATGATAACTGAGTCTTTCTGGTAAAATTAGGCACTCATGTTAGCTGTGCAGTATGGGCATGAAGGTGCTGTTCTAACACTACTACAGCTCGGAGCAGTCAAGTCCGTTAAAAACAAGGCAGGGATTACAGCAGCTGACCTGGCGAAATCATTCAAACATTTTCAGGTATGTGACCTGTGACTATAGACCTTACTTTATAAGGTGTATATTACATATAATAGTAATAACCAGAGTCTTTACTCAAACGGCAAACGAAAATGCTCTGATATGTTTAAAGAATCATCACAGATAGGCAACATTGTTTTGTGCACTTGTGAAGTGGAGACATTTCTTGTGATGTGTTTGGGGGAGTCATGCTGTATGTCAGGAGAGCTCAAACACGTTTCAACCATAGTCATCTTTAACAAATAAATTCTGTAAGCTCCCTTGATACTTTTATGAGCATAGTCCACTATTAAAATTTTTTTAACTGTTTAGATTCACAGTTTTTTATAGAACAGCTGCCAAGCGGCGCACCATAATCACGGAGTATGGCTTGGATGGTTGTCCCGTGTCGGCGTGTGCTCACCACAGGAAAACCATTAAGGCTGCCACATCGCTGAATTGATGATGATTGACTGTTATGTATCACTGACTTGCGTGATGATGGGCAGCAATTAAAGGAAAAATTTATTTTTTTATTATTAATAACGAAATTGAAACCGAAAAAATAGAGGCTCATATACCATTGCTCAGACTCGTGTAGAATTAAAAAACTCACAGTCTAACTCAGGTAGGCAGACAGAATTGCGGGTAAATAAATGTTCATGAAGCAAACACCGAAATCAGACGCTAGAAACAAATGAAAGCGGAAATCAGGCAGTGAAAAGCCAACCCAGGCTCGGACAACTAAGAATGGAGACATCTACAGGCAGCTCCACTTTTAAGCAGTGCCTAAATCTTTGTATTAAACTTTATAAATAAATAAAAAAAAACAGCTACTTAGTAAGTTTGGCTTTTAACACTTGAGCCTAGTGGCTCATTCGGACTGGCGCTTATGCCGGCTTCTGTAGCTTGATGCGATAAGGATTTCATCTCCTCCTGGATGGGACGTTAGTTCATTTCACATTACCTTTGCAGTATTTTTACTGGTACCTATTTGTATTGCTGGGTGGACAGAGGCACACTTGTGGTTAAGACCTTGCCCAGGGAACTTGGCATAGTGGGATTTGAACTCACAACTTCTCGATCATGAGCATAGCAAGCTAACCACTACACCACAGGCCCCAAAGTCCAGCTACTAAGGACTTAGTAAATACGTGGATGTACCACTGTAACAAAATGTAAAAGCTCATGCCTTTTCTCAAATCACAGTTTGAGAACCAGAGCTATACGTGTCGGGCAGCAGTCTGCAATTTTGTATGACTTAGATAGGTGTAAGATGTTTGGAATTTTGAAAGTGGTTCTATTTAATATTAAACCAAACTCTCAACAGATCGGCAGGATTCTTTCATCTCCAAGTAACACTGATGCTATTGGTGCACTGCCCTCCAAGGCTGAAACAGTGTTTAAATTGCTCAACCAAAACCCTGAACCTCTATCGGTCACAAAAGAGAGGTACATTCCATCCTTGTTCTGCAAACTTTGGCTATCATGCCATCTACTGGTGATGAGAAAAACTGATGCTTTTTAATGTAATACATAAAAATGTGGTTTTCTTGCAGTTCTACTAAACTGTGTGATATTGAGCTACTACTGCATGGACTGAATCTGGAGTACCTCTGTGATGTCATGATGGTAAGTAAACTTTGTTATACAGATTGGATCACAGATCATGGCATTAGCCGTAAACAGTTTTATAGATGCGTGACGAAATATAGCTGATTTGGTGTGATGATATTGAGTTTGTCCTAAAAGAATTTATCTTTTCTGTGCATGTTGATCAGGAAAACGATGTCACCTGGAGCCACTTACTGACAATGGAAAAAGACGACCTAGAAGGGGTAACTTTACAATAAATGTGATAGTAAATAAAAGAAAAGCAAACTTTATACTAAATAAGAGACAACATATAAAATGATTCATAAAAGATAAATTGCTCACAGCTAACACTTAAAGATTTAAAACTCAGTTGCAAATTTTCTCATTCCTTATAATATTGCATGTTATGAACTGCCCTAAGAAGCAATGGCTCAATGGTTTCTGGGACAAATCCAATGCAAAAACCTGTTGTTATGCGGGTTCCTTGATGGAGCATTACAGTAATGGGGGTGACTAAGGAACCCAGTACAACCCCTGGCATGGAATCACCACACTTGTATTATGTAGTCTGTTCACACAGCTTTTATGTGATATCAGATATACAGATATCACAATGCAGTTTATATTTAATACCTGAATATTCTGGCTTTGTGAAATATACATCAAATAAATAACATTTAATTATCTTACATGACAGGAAATTGAAATTAAACCCAAACTTGATAAAAGCTTGCATACATAGTTTGTATATATTAAAACATGCTTTCAAACGTGCTTTTTTTATGAAAGAAATAAAAAAAAAAACAGCACCTACTCCACACATGGTGGTGGTCATTGTAATGCGAAAAGTGGCGAAAAGTCACATGACCCGCCCGTTTTTTCCCTCTGTATTATGGAGCTAATTTGCATGTAAATACATGGCACTGTATTCTTTTCTTTTCATATCTGATCAGACTCTTGTTTGATGTATGGGAACTTCACTTGTTTATATCTGATTTTTTTAGTTAACATCAAAAATCTGTTGTTATTATTGCCATTATATTTCCCTTTATGAACTATGTACCAATACAAGTGTAAAAATGCAAAATTGTCAGGTTTAGAGAGTGCTTGCATTTCTTAAAGGTCAGATTATTCATTCATTCATTCATTCATATTCTGAACCGCTTATTCCTAATTAGGGTCACGGGAAGGCTGGCGCCCATCTCAG
>JAQMYF010000004.1:32478562-32491356 GCA_030014195.1 Neosilurus mollespiculum
TTCTTAATAAATCCCCTGATGAGTGGGCAACCACGAAACAGGCTTGTCGGGATGAAATTGTAGTACTATTATTTTTTTTCACCACATACAATATTTTTAGCTCCACTTCGACGTATCGAGCACTGTTCTACGGAAAATTGACTCAAGATCTTATATATATATATATATATATATATATGGTAAAAGTTGGGGGCAGTTGTGGCTTAATGGTTAATGCGATGGGTTACTAATCCGAAGGTCAGCAGTTCAATTCCTACTATCACCACTGTTGGGCCCTTGAGCAAGGCCCTTAACCCTCAATTGCTCAGTTGTATCAAAATGATGATTGTAAATTGCTCTGTATAAAAGCGTCTGCCAAATGCTGTAACTGTAAATGTAAATGTGGAAAATTTGAAAATGTTTTGCCATTTATCAGACAGAACTGGAGAGAGAAATTTGAGGTCACTCAAAAGGTTGTTTAGGAAGGTGATCTCAAACTTGCCTTTCTTATATTAGTTCACAATCACAACACCAGCATTAGCATGGCATTGTATGTATATTAGCTGCATAAATAACTGGAAATAAGAAGTAACAGACTAATTTTGCACATTTGATGTATTCAGTATTTGTGCCCCAAACATGTTTTACACCATTTTTTTCCCCTAAAACTTTGATGACTAAGGTCTAATCCTGGTGTCCTTATGTCTCCATGTAGATTGGAGTAACAGACCATGAAGCCCAAAAGAAGATTCTTAAGGCAGTTCATGAGATTCAACTTGACAGAGTGGATCTAGACACCTTGAACCAGCTTGACAACATAGACAGCGGGTAAGATCCAAACTTGTGGCTATCAATGTTGGTCAGCAGCTGATTAGTCACAATATGACTGCTGGCAGACACTAACATGGATCTGAAATGATCTTGGGTAGACTGGATGGTTCAAGGTTATATAAAAAAAAAAAAAAAAATCACTGGTATTTTTCCAGTCTTCTGCGGTCTATTTTTGGTGTTCTTGGCAGACTTGAGTGGAACCCAAGGTGGCCAATTGTTCTTGTAGACCTCCTGCCTTAAGGTGTGATGTGTTGTGTATTCTGAGACGCTTGTCTGTTGAACACGGTTGGAGAGAGTGCTTATTTGAAATACCGTAGACTTCAGTTATATTACTATAGAAATATGTCATGGCAAAATGTGCACAAACGGGGCAGTATATCATCAGAATCTTAGGGTGATCAGAAAAAAATAAATGCACGTTACCTCCTCCACCTCCCCCCATACACAGCAACACTATCATAGAATTATCATTCATAAAGTGCTTAGCATGTCTGCCTCACAGCATGAAGGCCCTGGATTCGAGTCCAGGGCACAGCAAATGCATTTTAATGTGAAGCCTGCATGTTCTCCCTGTGCTTGCGTGGATTTCTTCTGGGTAGTCCGTTTTCCTCCCACAGTGTGTCTGTCGCCACTATAATGGTTTTGCAAGCTGTCCATCCCATCCTCGCCCAGAATTAGCTGAGAGAGCCTCCCCCTGACCCTAGTTGGATTAACCCTTTCAGCTAATGAATATAGGAGTATAGAATAAAGCTATTTTCAGTTGATTGACCACTGGACTCATACTCTCACTCACTCGTTTGCCGAACCGCTACATCCTACTAGGGTCATGGGGAGGCTGGAGCCTATTTCATTTGACACTAGGCGAAGACAGGGTAATCCTGAATAGCTCACCAGACCATGGCAGGGCACACACACACCCAACCATTCACACTCACACAGGGGCAATTTGGACCAGCCAATTAGCTTAATGTGCATGTCTATGGACTGGAATAAACCAACAGAGATCAGTGGCACACACACACATATCCAGAGCCGTTTTCTTCAGCCAAATTACAGGTGAACACATTGCATAAGGTGTACACATAGCTTTTGAGCAAGGCCCTTAACCCTCAATTGCTCAGTTGTATAAAAATGAAAATGTAAGTCACTCTGGAAGGAGGGGTATGCCAAATACCTTAAATGTACATGTTTTCACTGGTGCATCCAACGGTGGATTCTATGACCCTGCTCCCAATACTAGCGAATAGGCTACTGTCGTTCCACTCAGAGTTCACTGGTGTTCTCATTTCTCCTGCATAACTGACACAAAATGCTCATTTAATAGCTTTGTGTAATCAAGGCTGAGTTTCACATGTGGTACTGCTGTCACATGGGCATCCTGATCTCACTGTGTGTTATAAGGGCAGGTTGCACACTAGAGAGACTCAGTATTGTCGATGGCACATCCCTTTGCTGAGCTAGGTAGTTAGCATGCTAGCTTTAGTAGATACCCTTGCAACACAGTGCATAGAATTGTTTGATATAATGTTAAAGCAGCTAATTCTACACGTTCTAATGATAATTTTAGTAAATTTTTATGAATGTTTAAAACTTGTATCATTCTTCCCATAATGCATCCTGGTACCATTTCACTCCCATGTAAGTAAGCGACGTACACACACTCAGCAATCCACATGACTGAGAAGAAAATGTGATGCATCTGACCAAGCTGCATTCTTTATTTGGTGTATGTTCCAGTGCTGATGGTGTTTTTTGTGTTGATTTGATCAAGAGTGAGCACATCACATTAATGAGCATCATGGTAGGAGCAGTCTGCGACTGTGCAACCCCACACGCAGCAAGCTATAATGTGGTTCGTGTCCTGACACCTTTTTGTCATAGACAGCAATGTTTATTTTTTCTTTTTTGCAATATGTGTTAGTTTAGAGCTCTTTTGTTGGCTCATACCACACAGGCTAGTTTTTACTTCAAATTAATGAGCCTTGGGTGCACATGACCCCGCCACTGGTTCACCAGTTGCTTTGGACTTTTGGTAGGTACTAACCACTCCAGGAACACCCAACAAGACCTGTCGTTTTGAAGATGCTCTGTCCCAGTTGTCTAACCATCATAACTTGGCCATAATCAGCCACTCAGATACTTATGCTTGCCAACTTTTCTTGCTTCCCATACATCAATCAGCTGTTCACTTGCTGCCTAGTATGTTTCTCCCTTATGCTACGTGCCATTGTATTGATATAATCATTATAATACTTATATCAGTCATTTGTTCATCTTTATTAAGAATATATATATTTTTTTTCTACATAGACAATAACTAGAGCCCAGGACCGAACTGGTACTCTGTAGCTTTGGGGCATCCAGTCTGTGTCAGATATTAAAAGGCTGTTACAGTCATACATTTTTTAATTTTGAAATGTGTCAGGTTGGCTCTGTATTAATAATTCATTATAAAGACTTTTATACAAGCCCCTATTAATGAACTCATTATATAATAAACTTTTACATTTCTGACCCCTCTGCTTTTAATCTGTGACTGACTGCACTCAATGCCCCTCTTCAGACTGAGAAGAAAATGTACTCACAGACCTGGAAAAAAGATTCTCATTGTTTGAAATGGGACATCCCACTGCATCCACAGTTTCCAGACGAGCCTGTCTTAATGGTTTAAGCTCTAATAATGATTTGTGAACTGAGGAATGAGTGAGTATGGTTTCTCCATACTTATGTTTTGATGGATGATTCTGGGCAATTTGCTCATATGCCATGTCTTACCTTAACGAAGCTAATCAATCTGGGATTTTCTTTATTCAGAACAGAGGGGCTTCCCTAAGGGCATGGGGTCATCCAGTAAATTCCACATTTAATCCTGTCCTGATAGGTAGTCTATAAACACACACTGAAGGCATGTCGGGTTACAGAGAAACCCATGGCAAAGCTAAATTTCCTGGCTAATGGGAGATGCAAGAACTCATACTTTGTCATTATAGGTTTGTACAGTACATGAGCGTATGTGCCATTAAATTGGAATAGTTCTGGCAATTACATTTAATTTAGCAATTTATTTTAAAATCTCAAAATTGATAAACAGGTAGAAAATAAGTAAAGTGATACCAGATCAGAAACGGTTATTTGGATGGATTGAATTCAGGAGCATTGCAATAATAGGTGGTTCTTACCAGACACTTAGTCATCCAGCAAAAGCCTGTCTCATTTAGGCAAAGAAAAACTAACAAAGCAACATTCTGATCCGTCTCTTCATTCTGGTGGAGATAGTAACTCCAGAAAGTCTGACAGTGTTTACCACAGTGTCTGACAAACTGTTAGGGGAAGAAAACGGCTGCTTGGAGAGGTTCTATGTTAAGATAGAGTCATCAGCATTACTTGGTTTGTCAGCCGTAACAGAAGTTTGACATGCTAAATGATGGAAGAAGTGCTTTGAGAATTAAAACATCAAATGATTCCTCACATCCTTGAGAAAGTATTTGCATAGATTGCCTATTTAGGTCATATATAATCATAGATTAGTTGTTATTATTGTTGTAATGAGTTGTGAACTTTTAGTCAAAGATTCTTGAATCTCCATAGTTAACAGTTATGCACCAATTATTCTACTGTGCAATTGAGGCTTAAGGGCCTTGCTCAACTTTATTGGCCTGCTACGAAGAACAGGCCTGCAGTCATTGGGGTCTCCTGCTGCCGGTGAAGGGGAAGAAGCCATCAGAAGCAGTATGTGCCAAGCTGAAGTGTGGCTACCGTCCGAGACTCCCTTCTAACCAAACCACTTCGATTTAGCATGCTAACCCTAGCCAGCCAGCTCTTCTGTTAATTTCAGATGATTCCATCTCTTTGATTCCATTTGCAATCAAACTATTTGATAAGAACATATACGGGTCTGATCACATAACTGTCACATTTCCAATGACCCATTTACCCATTTCTTACCCAAGTTTATTTGTTAATCAATGCACCAAAATCTTTTGTGCACAGTTTTTAAAAGAATGTCCATTCCCAATTTTGTGACAAGTGAAAGACCTCATTATTTTCACATCCTGCTGAGCCTCTGCCCAGGTCTCCACAGGTCCAGTGACAACATGAAACGGAGCACAAGTGCATGCACAATGAACCACAGAATTTGCATGTGCATTGCAAAATTTAATAAATAAGCACCAGACATAAAATTGGATCGATGATGTACGTAACTTTTCCTGTCCGCGTTACATACTGTATCTTGTGCACCCACCGATTACTGATGTATTGCCATTTATTGATTATAGATAATAGAATTGAACATGTCATATTTTTTTCTCAAGAATTAGGTGTATTCAATCAAACACTACTTTATCAGATTCCTTCAAGGAAGAGACCTCTTGGAGGATTCCATCATAAGCGGACGTTGCGATCAACGTACCGAACTGGTTAGGCTGAGTATATACACATAATAAAAACAAATTAAACAAAACTTTTATGGCTTATTTTTCTATTGAATAATGATGCTACTTACTCCAATTAACTATGAAAAACTGAGTGTCCGTTGTTTTGATTCAAGCACTATCAGCTCAGAATAATGTTTGTAATCCTGCAATAGGAGACCAATCGTATTGTGCCATTGCTATATAATATATATAATAATACTTAATAATATATAAACATTCTTTCCCTTCTTGTTTGTTGTCTCAGAATTTTGTCCAATGTTTTGGCCACTAAAGCCAGGTTTTGCTACTGTGTTTTTGTTTTGCAGAAGTGAAGAGCTGTATAACTTTCTGATCAGTTTAAAGCAGCAGTGTTGTTACCTGACTGAGTTGGTGCAGGACGTCATCAGAAGGTGTCCCCGGAGCACATCACAGGTTTGCATAGACACACTCCCATAATCCTCCCACTTACCATATCATGATTAATTACCCCGCGATGAACTGGCCAGCTGTCCAAGGTGTACCCCGCCCTCGCCCAGAGTCGGCTGAGATGGGCGCCAGCCTCCCCGTGACCTTATTTGGGATTAGGTGGCTTATGGCATGAATGAATGATTAGTTACCAAGCAGACTGAATAACAAATCTAAAAACAGCCTTTGTAATTCATAGCAGAACTTGGTTTAAACGTTTAGCATGAGGTAGCTATCAAATTCTAATTTTATGCAGAAATAGTTTTTCACTAAAATGCACGGCTATCTTGTAAAATCAGTGTTCCCACATGAACTAACACTAAAGCTTAAACTCATGCTACTACCATATTTTTCCATTACATCACTGTGATTGCTCACCTACTAGCTGTTCCATTCGGGGTTTTTTTTTTTTAATTGCTCTATAGTTCTACAATTCCAAACTAAAACTATTAAAAGTGTATAGACAATTTTACTGTTGAACATTTATTTTTTCTGGCAGCTTGTTCTGACATGCAATCCAAAGAAGGAGGCTCAAGCCATATGCACCGAGCTGGTGGCTCAGACCGTAGACCTGCAGAAAGAGGTGATCCATCTCAAGGACCTTCTTGGCGAGGTCAGCAGCATTTTCACGTTTCTTTGTATAATCTGTCTAAAATGAGAATCCACTCAGGACAGAGTGTGGCAGCAGAAACTTTTGCAGCTCATAACTCAGAAGCAGTGCAGTCTCGTTTAGAGACTTGGAGCGTAGAGGGCAGCCAGCATGCCCTCTGTGTCAGACTGGAATCTGACAGTGAATGGAGGCCATGTGCTGAGAGAAGACCCAACCGATCTGGTTTATCTTATCTTCTAACACTCTAGGGAGAGAGTCAAGCATTTCTACAATCGTACCACAGTTGAATTGGTAGAGGAAAACCATGAGTTGGTTGCTCTATGCAGAACTTAATGTCCTTTATTGGTTGACTTGTTTAGATTTCATTATGTGACCTAACTAAAAGAATATCGACTTGGCTTATTAATCTGTCTCTGAAGCTTCTTCTTATTCCTGTTTTGGGAACCTCAGGGTGATTTCATTCTTGCAAAGCTTTTGATTTTCACTGTCAGCATAAGTGATGTTGCTTCGATGGTCATTAGATAAAGTACTGGTTCTGATGTGGTTTTAGCAATTTTAATTTGTAATTAGTCATGTGAAAAAATAAGTATATAAATTTTTTTTTAAACATACAGCGATGGTAAAAAATTAAGGGACAACTTTTAATGTTCTAATAATCTTAGAAAAGGGGACCCAGGTATCAGGTTTCAGATCATTGTCCTTGTACAACTTGTGATCACAGTATAATACAGCATGAGTTTAACCTGAAAACTTCAGCAGGATTATTGATAATTTGACAGCTGCTTGAATTTTTAAAACACTTGAAGTTTGATGAAAATGTGTAAAAGTAAGATTTTCTTGAGTTGCATTGTTCACAGTAATAGCCTTAGAGACCAAATTTCTATAGAAATAGAAACTAGATCAACCTGTTAATGAGAAAAAATCTGCAGGGGCTCTTTTGAACCTTGTTTATGTTTTATGGGATTCAAAAAGGCTTTAAAATGAAAAACCCGAAGTTTAGGAAGCTAAAGCTCAGTCATGGTTCATCTCACCCTAAATATGAAAGCAGAAATTGACTCTCTGCATGTTGTTCTTACTAGATGTGAAGTTTCATGATCCTGTTATGAATAATTTTTTCAAAATTCAAATAGTTGTCAAATCATCAGTAATTGTGAAATTCTTTCATCTTGCTGAAATTTTCAGGTTAAGCTTTTTCCATGAAGCAGATTTAAGCATATAAGGGTCATTCTCACAAAAATGCATATTTTATGTCCTACTCTTTATATACCCAATTATTTTTTAAAAAGATTCCTTTTTTTTTTTTTTTTTTGTATTATTCACACCCAGACGTATGTAAAAACATCACTCTTAACTGTAGTTATGTGCACAAATGCTGAATGAATAATTTGCTATGTTCCCAATACTGTTGTCAATATTTTAGCATCAGTTCTCCAGTTATTAAATTGGGTTTGCCCAGATCTGTTCTGATACAAAAGTACCCTCATGTGTTGACAATTTAAGCTGTATATGTACAAAGACAGAAAATTAATACATTTTGGCTTTTCGAGCATATGAATTTATGTCCCAAAGAACTTTGTCAACTCTGTTAAAATCTTGTAATAATATTGCTGGAAATTTTGATTTTAAAAAGCTGGAGCTTCAAAACTTTGCAGAAATATACTCCAGAGTGTTTATTTGTAGATACTGTGCAAGTATTTTTGTGAAAATTATTGGGAAGGTGCAATTAGAAATTATACACTTTCATGAGAATGAGCTATATATAAGATCTGAGACTAGGTGATGGAAGGTTTTCTGAAAATTTGATGATGTTCACATGGAATGACCCTTCAGTGTATCGAGGAACTCCGTGCTGGTGCAACTGTCAATCAGTGGTATTTCTTCCATTGTTTTGGAAGTCACTTCAATGTCATTGCATAAAGGTTGAGTGCAGTTTGACCCTATGTCCACCCACTTTGCTTTGTTGAAAATTACGTATAAAGATAACGAGCTGTTCGTGCACTTTCCGTATGATCTGCAAATTTAAACTCGATGTTTTTACGCAGGTATAAAACTTTTGCACACTCAACAAATTTTTTCATCCCTGTCATATTCCACGATTTGACATCTGAAGAAGCCAAAGTTCAAGGGGCGCCTCAGAACAAGCAGCCATCTTCCAGGCAAAGATGCAAGCCTACATCTCCAACTCCATCTTAACCACCAGCACATTCTTAGCAAGAAGCATCTGCATCCCAAGAAGCCTCAAGATCCAGGTCTTCCAGTCCCAATTCTTCACAGGCCTCCTCAATGAACTCCAATTAACTGGTTTGGGGTGAACGGATGAGGCTAACTAACCACTACTTTACTTTGGACGACGAAAAAGTTCCCATAGCATATATGGAGCTTCCTTGCTGCATACGGGCTGTTCACTGACATGCTTAAAATTTTTCCGACACATCAAACGAACAACAAAGGGATTAATTTATTCAAATGAATAACAACAAATTCAAAACAAGGTCCAAACAAACTTCAGTGTATCACAGCGAAAGCCAAAAATATTCTGTACACTGGACTATGCTGGGCCAATTTATTATAATGTGGCGGCGCTTAAGAACGCCAAATCAACAAAGATTCCAGAAAGTTAAATTCTAGGAACTTTGGTGCAGCAGCTGAGGAATGAATGTCTTGTGAGTCCACATTTCAGAATCTTAATTCCTAAACTCACCAGGGTGTCAGAAGTAAAGTGATAAGAATTATACTGTGTTGTTCACTGTGACTGTTCCGGCATTGCATGGGGTTTGAATTCCAGTAAATAATTTAGAGAATCTCGTCAAAACAATGGAATGACATACTGAAGGATGTAAACAGATTGCAATTCAATCAGCTTTCATCATACAGTACTTTTGGAAAGTAGACTGTCTGGTAGAACCTTGTTGTTTGCATTAGAACTTTCTCACATCCTGTTTATGAATAAAAATGAGCTTCAGTGTACAGTACCAGACAACAATTTGGACACACCTTACTCTCACACTCCCTCACTCATTTGCCAAACCGCTTAATCCCACTATTAGGGTCAAAGGGAGGCTGGAGACTGTCTTAGCCGACACTGGGTGAAGGAGGGGTACACTGTGAACAGCTTGCCAGTCCATTACAGGGCAACACAAATACAGCCATTCACACCTAGGGGCAAAGTTAGAACTGCTTTTGTCTTTTAACAGTGGGTGGAAACCGGAATTAAGGTAACTGTCCAGGTGTTTTACAACGGTTTGGGTCTTTCTGGGAGTCGGGTCATTGACCGCTTGATCATAAGCCCAGCACTCTAACCACTACACCACCGGACCCACAATTTAAAAAAACAGAGTATCCAGAAAAAAAACCATGCATATACTTGCTGTAAGGCAGATGTGCTAATCACCTTCTAACTGATAATGAAAGGGTGCGTGTATCTAAACCTTTAATTGGTTCTGGAAATTGAAGCTCATTTTCAAGTTGATTGCTGTTCAGTTGTGTTCACTTAAGCATGACAACCCATAATGAATGTTCATGAAAACATCAGACCAATGATTGTGACTGATCCTTTTAACTTTGTGATGCTCTCCTTTAGCTGGATACCACTGATTACACCTTCCATCCTCCTCTGCCCAGTTCCCACAGCGGCACGAGGAGACACTTTATAAAGAAGCTTGCACTGGTAATGCTTGGAGGAGGATTATTGCTTCTGTTGCAGGCTCGACACTTCAAAACCTTCATCTGAGTATAATTCTATCTTTAGTTTTGTTCCCTTCAGTGTTTTCTTTTATTTCCTTTATTATTATTTTATAAACGGTTCCTAAAAAATGTTTCTTTAAGAGTTTAAATTTGTTAATGGTATACGATGCAGCTGATCAAGGAGATCACAACCTTTACGTTCTGTACAACATTAAAATTGTTTTCACTTATTGTTGCAATCATAGATTGATTCAAATCATTCAGTCATTGCTTTCATAAACTTTATACGGACTGCTGTGTGGGTGTAACACTTATTAAACTGTGTTTTTGTTTTTCTGGGATGTAGCAGAGATTGCACATACAAGCTGCTGTCTGTGGTGCTGAAATTACTTTTTTAATGAACTAAAAACACCATTTCACCCTCACCTCCCTCCTTTAGCTTTACCCACTTCCATCTAAAGTTGAACCTAAATACCAAATGCTTTATTTTAACTTGTACTCAAGTGTTTATGGTGGAAAGGTATTATATGTATAAGTGCTGGCAAAAATTATGGATTTACCACAGCTTTTTTTGTCCTTGGTATCAACAAAAGAAATTACAGTAGTGTGCAGTGAAAATTATACACCACCACTTTTGTGTATAAGGGCTCCTAATAAAAAGAAGTCAAAATTACTTCTCTATAATTTTTGGTGAAAATGTCTTGAACAATGCTATTGTAGGCAATGAAAACCAAAAAAATCATTCTGTCAAGTATATTGAGGTAAAAGTATAAACAAAAACACTGAAAATACCAATTTTTCAGAAAAATTGAAAGGTGTCGCAATTTTTTTTTTTTTTTCGACTTTTGCGTAACATGAATGAATTTCAAACCATATGGAAAGGTTTAACGAGTGAAGAAATTAAAAAATATGTGAACACTATGCCTGAAAGGTTAAATGCTGTAATCAAAGTAAAGGGTCGCCACAATAAATATTGACTTTTTCTCAAAAAAGAGACTTTTTAATTTTTGTTATTACTATAAATTTTTGTTTGTTTACTTATTCTCATCAATATGATCCAATATTTCATGAAATAAATACTTGAATAGTACTTGGTTTTTGTAAGTGAATAATCATCACTGCATCACTGTATTTTTTTATTTCTTCACTCGCTAAACCATTCCACTTGCTAAGTTCATTGAGAAATTGGTATTTTCAGTGTTTTTGTTTATTAGCCATACTTTTACCTCAATATAGTTCTCATTGCCTACAATAGCATTATTCAATACATTTTCACCAAAAAATTATAGAGAAGTATTTTTTTACTTTTTATTAGGAGCCCTTTTAAACAAAAGTTATGGTGTATAATCTTCACTGCACACTACTGTACGTTCAATAAAACCTTTCAAATTTCAAATGTAAATTAAAAAAAAAAAAAAAAAAGGTTGAAGAAAATCAAATTATTATTTGCACACATGAACTTTGGTGAGGCAGGAGTGGCGGTGCTGAGGTCTGTTGGAGGCCCAACCCCAACTTGAACAGCTTAAACTGGAAGAACTTGATGTGTTCTTTCAGTAAGATGGAGCTACGGCACACACAGATCATTAGAAGTGCTGAGGGAAATGTTTCTGGATCGGGTGATCTTGTTGCGTGGTGAATGTTGAGAGGTACATTTCCTTGGCCTCGCCCCTTGTGGGGTTTGTTTTGTTTTTTTTTGGTCACACTACCTTAAATCACAAGTGTATACTTATCGACCCCAGACTCTTGAAGCCCTTAAGGTTGCCATTCAGCAGGAGATTGCCGCTGTTCCACCCGACAGCCATGATAGCCCTCAGAAGTCACCTCCAAGAGTGTATAGACAAAAACAGCCACCATTTATAGGATTTTTTTTTCTCAATTGATAAAAGAAAGAACATTTCAATTGACAGAATTCTCATGAATTTCTCAAAGCACCGCAGTCTGTAGTCGGGCTTCAAAAAATTGCTTGGACTACAGTCACTGACAAGAGTCTTGTTGCACATGTGGACATTCATGTATAAAAGCCGATATCCCATCAACCTATTAACCGATTTTAATCAACTATGCCTTACATTAATCCTACAAGTATACAGATTGTTTTGTAAAAGCAACAGGAAATTGTAAATTTATTTATACTTTTTACAGCCAATAAAAGACAAACATATCCATTCTAGGATGAACAAAAGTCTTGTGACAATCATGTAACATCAAATTCTGGATCAAAGTTATTAGTAAAACTAGTAAAAAAAAATTATGAAAAGTGCTTCATTAATAAAATATACATAAAATACAGGTGTTAAGCAGCTTTCGGGCAATTTACAAAATAAATTTTGATAAAAACTGAAGAAACCTTCAAGATCTCCTAAAAGCAAATGAAAATAATTTGCAAGCCGTAGTAAGAAATTTCAGACACCCTTGGTGCACATAGGTAAGCTCAGTCATGCAAGGACAACTATCCACAAAACAATTGGCTACACAAAAGTTGCAGTTAGCCTCCTGATAACTCACTCAAAAGCTCCATTAGGACAATGTCTGCTTCAGCATCAATTGTACATCATATTTCTTGCAATAGTCACCATACATCATACAGGTCCTGTACAAGACACAGCTAGAACACCCCAAAGGCCCAAACACATGGAAACTAGCAGAAACATGGAGGGGAAAAATAATATTTGAGATGAATTATTAATTCAATATCCGTTCCCTATGCCACCAATGTTGTTACTGACCATCTATAAAATTGCTGGACCCAGAGTTCACCGAAGAGCCAGTCATGTATGAAAGTGAAACATCATGGTTTAAGGTCACCTCCA
>JAQMYF010000004.1:32499820-32514360 GCA_030014195.1 Neosilurus mollespiculum
CACACTCACCCACACACACACACACACACACACACACACACACACACACACACACACTGTGAAGCTCGGACATTTGCAACGTTCTTCTTAAATCTTTTCCCCAATTTATCAACACACCCTGATGTGGTCTTCACACTTTACACGGAAATAAAGTTCATTACTGTTTTCCTGTAACATTCTCAAAAATCTATTTAAATCCTTCAGTGATCTATGTATAAACTCTGCCTGATGATTAAAATACATTTCTGTGACTTATAATGAAGTAAAGGAAACCCAACAGCAGCTCTCACTCTCTTTCTCTCCCTCACTCGCTCACACATTTGCTGAACCGCTTAATCCTAGGGTCGCAGGGAGGCTGGAGCCTATCTCAGCTGATACTGGGTGAAAGCAGGGACCATTGCATTGCCAACGCACACACAACCATTCACGCTCACACATAGGGGCAATTTGGAACAGCCAGTTTGCCCAATGTGCATGACTTTGGAATGTAGGAGAAAACCGGAGTACCCAGAGAAAACCCACCCAAGCACCGGGAGAACATGCAAACGTCACACAGAGGCGCCCAAGACCTGGACTCGAATCCATGACCTTCTTGCTGTGTTGCAGACGTGCTAACCACTACACCACCGTGCCGCCCAAGCTGTAGCTACAAAATAAAATAAATCAAATATCTGGAACCAGAAACCGCTGTGGACTTTTCTTGTGTTTATTTAGCACTCATCTGGAAACTTTCTCAGAACATTGTTTTATATAGGTGAGTTTTTCATCTCCTGATGACTCCATTTCTTAATATCTCTGCTGAAGGAATTTTAATAGCATAAAGATGAAACAACCTCCAATAATTAAGTTTATTTATTATAGAGTTAAAGCTCCTTCATGACTCCCTTTAAAGCTGTTTTATCATCACTAACATCAATAACAAAACAACTTCTGAGAGATCTCAGATTCTACTGGATGAGGTTATGAAATTAATTAAAGTTAACTAATAAACTTATGTTTCTAATACATTTTTTTTTATTTATATATTTTTTGTAGGTAATCTATGAAAGATATTAAATTCTGTAGTATATGATGTCTTGTCCCATATACTCTTTTTCTTTGGAGTTGGTGTATGAGTGTTATTGTGTGAGGTGCACGCTGAAATTTTTATATAAATATGTTTAAAAATGATACATGGAGCAAATCATATTCAAACTCTATTAAGCTGTTTGGACTATGTCTGGGCTTATCATAATTGAATTTAATGAAATTTATAATAAAATATAATTTTTTTAACATTACAAGCATTGTTTTAAAATAATGCTTGTATTAAAGCAGCAAGAGGGTCCTGGGTTCGAGTCCTGGGCTTGGCGAGGTCGTTTCTGTGTTTGGATTTTGCATGTTTCTTCCGTGCTTCTGTGGGTTTCCTCTGGATACTCTGGTTTCCACCTACAGTCCAAAGACATAAACATTTGGCTAATTGACTGTTCCAAATTGCCTCCAGGTATGAGTGTGAGTGTGAATGGTTGTGTGTGTGTGTTGCCGTGCAATGGTCTGGTGAGCTGTTCAGGGTGTACCCCACCTTCACCCAGTGTCAGCTGAGTGTACCCCGTGACCTTAGTAGGATTAAGCAGCTTGGCAAATAAATGAGTGAGCTCAGTGTATGTTGTTCAGCTATTTTAGTAGTAGCTTGTCCGACCAAATGTCAAAAAAAAATGCCGTCCTGTATTTTTAAGTGAGAATTTTATATAGCAGGGTAGCATGGTCGTGTAATGGTTAGCACGTTCGCCTCACAGCAAGAGAGTCCTGGGTACAAGTCCCATTTTTTGTGTGGAGTTTGCATGTTCTCCATGTGCTTGTGTAGGTTTCCTCTAGGTACTCCAGTTGTGAGTATGAGTGGTTGTGTGTGTGTTGACTCTGTGGTAGTCTAGTGAGCTCGTCGGGGTGTAGCCCGGCTTCTTTTAGAGTCGGCTGAGATATGCTCCAGCCTCCCACAATTCAAAAAAAGAATGAATGAATATAGTATAGCAACAAAATATTGATCCAAGAAAGGGTTAACTGTTGCAAGGTCGACGAAAACAACTTAAATCCTGAGTTCTTGTTTAATTATAAGCACTTTCTCCCCAACAAAAACAAATCTTATGTGACTTCAAAACTCACCGTAGAAATATTTTGCATGCTGCAGCCTGCTTACACTGGTGATATTGGTGTTGATTGAAGACACATTGTCCTTTAGTATTTCCAGAGTTTTCTAAGACTCTTAATTAACCTGTTGATCTAAATAATACCACCAGGATGGCACTGACTCCTCAGATTCCTCATCCATAATCATGTCAGATCTATTTCAGAAATTCTAACACCCGATACAGCATATTACATTTCTTTTGTTTGCTCCATGGAGCATTCTTTGGTTATTCAGGTTTCTGAAAACAAATAGTTGCTGTAAATCATTCATTTATGCAGGTAGTGTATGTATAAATAAACATGTATAGGTTTATTCCGTGATTGGTGAGTTGGGTGAATTCCTGTGCAGCTCTTTATCGGTGTGGGAAAAACAGTGCATGACGTGCTTTAGGTCGATCTTTCTCTAGATTCCTGCTGTAAAATCATATTAACAGGAACATCCATAGAGACACTCAGGGCCAGTCTCCCAGGCCCTTTCAGCTGATCTACACATAAAAGTAAAGTTAAATCTCTGACTTTAATCTTCCCCTTTGGTATTCAGACCTCCCACAAAGGCCACAGACCCATCATAGGGCATTATAAGGAGGCCCTGACTGGCAGGCTTTCTCAGTGGCACAGTGAAAATCCACTTAATGTCAATGTCAGTGCACTAATTTAGGACAATTGCAGGGATTTGGTGGCACAGATCTTCCCTTATACTGACAAAGCTCCCAAATGAAAAGCTAAAGCTCATAACCCCCTGCTCCCATTCCACTGCTATTCGACTGAATCGGTTGCTTTTGTTCTAACACTCGGTCCCTCGTGCACTCACAAAACTTTAACATTACTTATTCAATAACTCGTCTCCTGTACACACAAAGATCACTCTCACTCGAGATTCACATCCCGATCAGCTGGATTTGGAAAACCTTTGATCCTAAAACAGGGGGAGAAGAAAATACATGACATGTTGGAGGATAAAGCAATAGCAAGGATGTATTACAGGGTTCGGAGTGTTTGTAAGCTTCGAGCTGTCTGACAGGTGCAGTGTCTGTGCTTGTCAAACACTAAAATTGGTCGGTGATGAATGTACTAGAGCTTTTTGTGCATGTTTTGCCCGTCTTCTGTATTTCATATTTCATCCGTGCATATGCTCAGGCAGTCGTGAGGCTGCCTTTGTGTATGCCATTTCCTCAGCAGGAATGGTCCACACATTGACCAGAGCCTGCAGTCAGGGTGAGCTCAACTCTTGCTCCTGTGACCCGGGAAAAAAGGGCTCGTCCCATGATGCCAAGGGGCCCTTTGATTGGGGTGGCTGTAGTGACCATGTGGATCATGCCATCAAGTTCACCCAGTCGTTTGTTGATGCCAAGGAGAAGAAGGAGCGGGATGGACGAGCACTTATGAACCTGCATAACAATCGGGCAGGAAGGAGGGTAATTGTTCATGATTTTATTTATTTACATTTACATTTTACAGCATTTGGCAGACGCTCTTATCCAGAGCGAATTACAATCATTTTTATACAACTGAGCAGTTGAGGGTTAAGGGCTTTGCTCAAGGGCCCAACAGTGGTGATAGTGGGGATCGAACCGCCGACCTTTGGATCAGTAACCCAGCACCTTAACCACTAAGCCACTGCCTATTTATATGAGCACTGCTTACTAGTGGTATCATTTTTTCCCCCATGATCATGTCTCATCATTGCTTCACTAGATAATCTCACCTTAGAGGATCTGATGTAATCATGAAAACATTCCCGTGTTTATTCCAGGGTTCTTGTTAATAATACGCTCATGCTGAACATCCTTTCAACAGTTTATAGCACACAATTGCTCACTCATCTCACTCACTCATTTGCTGAATTCGCTTAATCCTAGTAGGGTAATGGGGAGGCTGGAGTCTATCTCAGACGACTCTGGGTGAAGGCAGGGTACATCCTGAACAGCTCACCAGACCATCGCAGGACAACACACATACGTTCACACTCACATCCACACTTAGGGGCAATTTGGAACAGCCAGTTAGCCTAATATGCATGTCTTTGGACTGTGGGAGGAAACTGGAAGATCCAGATCTTAAAATATATTTCTTTATATAAAAAAATGTAAATTCTATAATGCACAGTAAACTGTAATAAACAAAATTAAGTTGTTATTTGGTGTGGTGAACCTTTGTTATAAAGATGTACTAGTCTCAGGTAGAGTTTATAGGGGTTTACAAGGTAATGATCAGAACCAGACCCAGTTCTCCTGGAGATTTTGACTCTGACTCTCGCTTCTTTATTAGCGTGAAAAACCCAACAGCCTTCAAGTGTTTTCTTATGTTATATACTGCTTTCTTTATTGACATTTACTTTATTACAAACATTTTTTCTGTAACATTCAGTTTTGTGCTGAAATAAAATATTTTTTGTACTGACTCGATAATGTATAAGTCATAAAATAAAAATCTATAGCAAAGTTTATACTAAGAAAAATAGAAACAATAGGGTGCCTAAAACTTTTGCAATGTCCATCCAGATTTCTGTAAAAGTGATATATAGTGATATATAGTGATATACAAATAATTATAATAGTAATAAAAAAAGATATAATAATTGGACTTCATTGAATCACCACTGTAATAACTGCGCACACATCTTCTTGTATGCATGTAAAATTCAAATGTATATTTTGAAGCAGGGAGGTATTCAGTAAAGTACAGGGTGACCAAATAAAACATCCCACATTTCAAAGGTAAAATTAAACAAAATCATTAGAGATAATTATTAAGTTTAAATTAAATCAAAATATTATTTTCACACATGAAAATGTATTCACTACTGTTCTTATTCATCGTGATTTAAAGATGATCCTTCAAATGATGACCGTCATTATCTATACACTCTCGGAGGTGATTTCTGAAGGCTGCCGTGGCTTGACGGATCATGTCGGGTGGAACAGAGGCGATCTCATGATGAATAGCAACCTAAAGGGCTTCAAGAGTATGGGGTGAATGAGTATACACTCGTGATTTAAGGTAGCAACACAAAAATAAATCATAAGGGGAGTGGTAAAGGGAACAGTGCCGCCACCCTATATCACCAAGCCATGAGATCACCCGATCCGGAAACATTTCTCTGAGCACTTCCAATGATCTTCCAGCTCTGTGTGTTGTAGCTCCATCTTACTGAAACCACACATCCACTTCTTCAACATCAAGGGGTTCAAGTCGGGGTTGGGCCTCCAACAGACCTCAGCCCCACCTCTCCTGCATCATTTAGGGTTATGTGTGCAAATAATAATTTGATTTTCTTTAACCTTTTAATTTCAAGTTTATCCTTGTAAATGTGGGAGGTTTTTTGGGTCACCCTGTATCACCCTCACCTCCCTTCATTATTCTTCCAACCCTTAAGCTGGCCTCACAAAGGGGCAGCTCTGACAGTTTGGAAATGTGCTATAGCATTAAAATATGACTACGGTGTGGCAAAACAGCCTCGCACAGGGGTGGTTTTGAAAGCAGTTCAAAGGGGTTAACTAAAGTGCTGGTGGGGCAAAATGTTTGTGAGCAGTAGGTGAAAACACGGTGTGAACAGGTCGTAATGAACACGGTTCAGAAAAGTTGCCAAAGGTGAAACACGGCAGTTAAACAATGATACACAGTTTTGAGAAATTTCAGACATTTTAAAAATCTGTTGGTTTTGGCGGTCAGTGCTTATTAACTGCGAACACCATAATGGTGTCCAGACGATGTCACTGCGGTCCGACGGGGTTTGGAACCGCATCGAACTGCCGTAACCCCAGTATGAGGCCTGCCTAAGAGCATTTTGAATGTCACTGCTCAATTTTAAAGCCTTTTAGCAGTGTTAATAAGAGTGAGGTGTAAGGTCCTGATCTTTTTAGTGCTTTCCCTGCTGTCACACCCACCTCAAACCACAAAAAACTGCTAAAGAGCTGCTAAACAGCTAATTAGTTAAAGGTGTGTTGGGAACAAGAAAACGTTAAAAAGTGTGAGGCAATGGTGATCCAGGACCAGGGTATGGAACTCCTGAATAAACAGTAATCTAAACCATCCTTTCCAAAAGAAAACACATTTGCAGAATCTGCCATGATTGCTGAGTTGCTTGAGATATGGACCACCTACACAACGCGAGTATTTTCTCTTTTCCCCCATTATCCAGGCAGTGAAACGTTTTATGACTTTGGAATGTAAATGCCATGGTGTGAGTGGGTCCTGCAATATTCGGACATGCTGGCTGGCCATGGGTGACTTCAGACAGACAGGCGATTACCTTCGCAAGAAGTACAACAGCGCCACCCAGGTGGTGATGAACCGCTATGGGACAGGCTTCACTATGGCCCACAGGAACTTCAGAAAGCCAACAAAGAATGATCTGGTCTACTTTGAGGACTCGCCTGATTACTGCATTTGGGACCATGAATCTGGTGAGCTTTGTTAAGCAGTGCATACTGCACTATACATACCGCACATCTCACGTACCAGTTTAATTTTGGATAAATTTCATGCAATCTGTATGTCATCTACAAGACGAGGCACAAGGAAAATAAAAGTTAAGGTTTGCCAGGCTGTATCACGCACCCTTGTTCATCGTAGGGTATTCCTCCAGCAGCTGTGCTAGTCTACTAGCAAGCTGTAAAGCATTAGTCTTGCCCCTGAGCTCAGTAAGAATGTAACCATTTAGAGAATGGTAGCCATTTAGCTGCCTATTACGTTCACAACAATCATAGTAGTCACAATAGAACCTCGAATGCTCTTGGCTAGTGTCCCCGAAAGGCAAGAGAGTATCTTTTTCGACCTTTTCATGGGAGTGTGTGCTTGTATGTGTGATTGTGTTGAAGTGTACTGAATAACACCAGGTGTGCCTATGTGGCGTGCGGGAGGGGTAGAGGTGCCTGTCAGGCTGCAGATGATCCTGAGCTATCAAGTAACACTGCGTTTAAGACACATTACCACAGATCTGCGGACAGCACAGGAGCTGAAACATGATCCCTGCTCTCAACCACTATAAATTACTGGCCTCACCAGCACACCTCTCTTCTGTCTGCCCCTGAATGGGTAGAAATATTTAGAGTTGTAGGTCATGTCTCATAACTTCCCACAGGGTGCACGATGATCTCTCAGAAGAAGAAAAAACATCTTTTTGAACGTCTTCTCAACTTTGAATGATGTTTTCCTAAAAGAATACAGGACCATGTATAAATAAAATGCATGAGCTGGAAGGATTGTTTTGAGACACCACGGCTGAAGTGATACGGCACGGTGTGTTCACATTGATCTCAGTGCAATTCAGCATGGAAAGACCTGAAAAGACGTGCATTCGGGGGGCAATCCCAAGACGTAGCTGCTTGGGCTCTTCGTCTTTGAAAGTGTGAAATCAATTCCAGGTCCTACCATACCCGCACATGCTAAAGTCATCTTGTGGCACGCCTCACATCTTAATTCACTAAGCAGATGCACCTTCAGGTGATGATGTAACCAAAGTCGTCCTGGCATACCAGCCATTTGTTCAGTCCACTGGGGGATGGGGCTACTGGGTCATGCTCAAACACATTTTTTGTTTGTTTGTGAAACACATTTTTCACAGTTTGCGTACAATCGCGTGCAAGACAGCACCTAAAGGTGACCAATTAAATGAACCTTCGAAACATATCTATTCATGATCCAAGTTTCAAATTCAAAGGCTAAACTGAAACTGGGGTTACGTAAGACGGCTGGCATAAATCCCCTGTTGTGTTTGTAAAGGTTAACATCAATGTCTCCATAGTCCGTGATTGTTTTCTCTAGTGCTGTGTTGGGCCATCAGTTTGAAGCACCTCATGCACGAAGCCCTGAGAATTTTCCCAGGATGCCACATGAAAGCTTGAGTTGATACAAGGACTTTAACAATTTCGATATCAGCGGTCGATCAGTGCCGCACCAGTCTCCACGCAGGCGGGGTTGTCTAGATTAGGGCTGTTGAAATGAGCACGCGATGAAGACTTGCAGCTGCAGCTGATAGTTCCTATCATCAGTCCCTCATCTTGGAAAGGCCCAAGCGGTCATCTTCTTACCCAGCTCAGTCTGCTCTGCTGCTTCTTCACTCTTGCCAGACGTCTGCTAAGCAGTGAAACCAGATTGTTTAGCCCAGCATCGCACATCTCAAGTAACTGTACCAGCAAGCTGTACATAAACATCTGATATAAACGTCTGAGATATCATGATGTGTGTTGATTAGAAATGCCTCGAGTGTTTGATTAGGAGCAGAGAAATAAAAAAAAAAAAGTCACTGGATGGTCGAGATATTGTTCAACTGTACATTGTTCACACTTGAGCTGAGTGCATCTGTCTCTTCGCTTCTCTTCTCTTCAAGGGTCAGTGGGCACGGGTGGGCGTGTGTGCAACCGGACTTCACGTGGAGCCGACAGCTGTGAGGTCATGTGTTGCGGGCGGGGCTATGACACTTCCCGAGTGAGCCGCACCACCAAGTGCGAGTGCAAGTTCCACTGGTGCTGCGCCGTCCACTGCAGAGACTGCCACGAAGAGGTGGATGTCCATACATGCAAAACCCAGTCATGACCACTAGCAACTCAAGAGATGTACGCTGGTATTCACAAAGCATCTGTTCGACTGATCCAGGATCAGGTTTTGTGACTAGCATTATTGTTCATCCCAGTGCAGGTGAGGAACTGCACCCTAATTCACTTAAGGCTTTGGGGTATAACATTAGAGCCAATCTTAAGAAGCTATTACAGAATAAAGAAATGAGCTCAAGGCTATAAAGTGTTGGTTATTACACCTTACTCTAAAAGACAGCATATCTATATGTAAACTAGGTTTTAAGTCTTAGAAACCCTAGACCTTTTTTTAAACATCTTACTGTTAACATATTAAATATATATTTATTAGGTGCTGTATCAAAAGTGATTATCTTCAGCATTATAAATGTTGAAATGTAAATACAAGCTCTATGTTATTTAAAATAAAGCTCACATGGATATGCATTTCTGATGAGTATTTCGAGTCTTTCATTATTATTCACATCAGATCAGGCAGGGCGATGGCTTAGCGGTTAGCATTAACCCTCACACAGCAAGAAGGTCCTGGGTTCGGGTCCCGGACTCGGCGAGGGTGTTTCTGTGTAGAGTTTGCATGCTCTCCCTGTGCTTGCATGGGTTTCCTTCGGGTACTCCAGACAGTCCAAAAACATTAACAGTAGGCCGATTGGCTGTTCCTAATTGCCCCTCAGTGTAAGTGTGAGTGTGGCACGTTGGTGTAGGGGTTAGCACGTCCTCCCTCACAGCAAGAAGGTCCTGGGTTTGAGTCCCAGGCTCAGTGAGGGTGTTTCTTTGTGTAGGTGGAAACCAGAGTACCCGGAGGATACGAACACAAGCATGGGAGGAACATGCAAACTTTTCACAGAAACGCCCCCACCAAGCACAGAACTCAAACCCAGGACGTTCTTGCTGTGAGGCGGACGTGCTAACCACTACACCGCCATGCCACACATAACTATCATACTATATATGTTATAGATTTTGCTAGAATATGAATGATCCTTCAACCAAATATCTTTTATCGTTCTCGAATAGAGTCCCAAAGTGCAATGACACTTTGCCATGGCAGCAAAATTCTATTTAATTCTAATGCTATTGTGTCTTGAGCATCTTTCCTTTCTGAAGAACAAAAATCTATGGATCATGGTGAAAGTGCCTTCGGATCTGATCATGTACAAAGTTCATAAAGAAGGCTGCCACACAAGAAAAAAAACCCATTTTTTTCACCATTTCTATGAGGAGTTACATGTTCTCCCTGTGCTTGCATGGGTTTCCTCCGGGTACTCTGGTTTCCTCCCATAGTCCAAAGACGTGCACATTAGGCTCAATGACTCTTCCAAATTGCCCAAATTAGGTGTGGATATGACTGTGAATGGTTGTGTGTGTGTTGCCCTGTGATGTTCTGGTGAGCTGTTCAGAGTGTACCCCACCTTTTCCCAGTGTTGGCTGAGATAGGCTCCGGCCTCCCTGTAACCATAATCAAGCGGTTCAGCAAATGAGTAAGCAATATGTGATCATCTAAAAACATGAAAAATCTGGTTATCTTCTGGTTATAATGCTCATGGGGGATAAGGTGGGGGAAGGCCAGCTTATCAGAAGGCCCAGCACATCGTGATGCCCTAGTGCGCCCCATAAAAAATACTGGTGAAAGCCTTGTGTTTACAGCCAGCTCAGTCAAACCAGAGGTAAAACGTAAACATGCGCTAACCTCATTATTTGGTGTCGTCTAGTATGGCTATTCAACACTGTAGCTTATAACCCTTTAAGCTTATAACAATTCATTATTGGTATAAATAAAGACACGTGTAGTGGTATAACATTGTTTGTTTCATCATATTTTAGTTATTGTGTTTTAATAATGTGAAAACGATAACACCACGACACCCCATTGACCCCGTCTTTCATTTGTTTAGAACTGGAAATTTTGCTGTCATCACTTCTGGATTCTATATCCACTGACAGGTGACGTGAATAATAGTGATCATCTAGTTACTGTGGCACCTGCCAAGGAGTGTGAAACATTAGAAACCAGATCATCAGTTCTTGAAGTTGATGTGTTTGAATTAGGAAAAATGGCCAAGGATGTGAGGGACTTTGATAAGGCCATGTTGTGAAGACTAAACAATATGGCAGGTCTTTGAAAAAATTGAAGATGACCTCACTCCAGTCCTCTCCGGACAAATTCTTAGCAAACCTCAGCCTGACTCTTCTTTACTTCTCATTGATGAAGGGCGTTTTTTTCTGGCTTTGCATGACCTCAACACCCCACCGCCAATAGGAAAAACACATTTCAAGCCTTACTTCCAGTACAGTTAACCCCAGCTGCTATTTACGGGTGCTGAGTGACATTTGAAGCATTTAAAAATCATCCCAATCAGAGGAAGGTGTTATTTTCACCCTCTGTCTGTCTGTCACCCTTTTTGTCCACAGCGTCTGATACATGTATGAACTGCTATATTGGAAATTTTGCAGATGGAATCCAGCTGACGTGCACTGTATCTCTCTAAAAATAAAACCAGAATTACACCCTCATTATTCTCACTCAGAGCGTTTCTTTGTAACTGTCTGAATATGATGGACAAATGTTTTTTGTTTGTTTGTTTTGTATTCCAGTTTAAGGTGCTAATAGCACTGTGTTTAACATCCAAATCTATCCTATTACAAGAGGATAATGACCACAGCAGCAGTTAAAAAAACCAAAAACAAATTGGTTCAGATGATCACATAATCAGTACCTTATTAAGTAAAATGAATTGTACTTGTGTTGGAAGATATGCCACAGACACTGGATTGAAATGGCTACCATACAGAAAAATACTAATTTAAGAAAACAATTAAGTGGTAGCATAGTTTTTTCCAGAGCTGCATCTCAGAAAATTTAAATGTATTCTAAATAATAATAATAATAATAATAATAATAATGAAAACAATAATGATAATAATAATAATAATGAAAATAATAATAATAATAATAATAATAATGATAATGATAATGATAATAATAATAATAATAATAATAATAATAATAATAATAATAATATTAAGGATAATGATTATGATAATGATGATAATAATAATAATAATAATGATAATGATAATAATAATAACAATGATAAAAACAATAATAATAATAATAATAATGATGATGATAATAATAATAATAATAATAGTAATAATAATAATAATGATAATGATAATAACAATAATAATAATAATAATATTAATGATGATGATAATGATAATAACAATAATACTAATACTAATACTACTACTACTAATAATAATAATGATAATGATAATGATAATAATAATAATAATAATAATATTAATGATAATGATAATGATAATGATAATGATAATAATAATAATATTAATGATAATGATAATGATAATGATAATGATGATATTAATAATAATAATAATAATAATAATAATAATAATGATAATGATAATGATAATAATAATAATAATGATAATAATAATAATAATATTAATAATAATAATAATAATGATAATGATAATGATGATAATGATGATAATGATGATAATAATAATAATGATAATGATAATGATAATAATAATGATAATAATAATGTTGATGATAATGATAATGATAATAATAGTAATAATAATAATAATAATAATAATAATAATAATGGTAATAATAATAATGAAAATAATAATAATAATAATAATAATAATAATAATAATAATTACTATATAAATACATATATTTATGTGTGTGTGTGTGTGTGTGTGTGTGTGTCTGTAAATGTGACATTTACACCAAGCTGCCACTGTTGGGCCCTTGAGCAAGGCCCATAACCCTCAATTGCTCCAAAATGTAAGGATAAGGGCATCTGACAAATGCCGAAAATGTAAACATATTGTATGTAAAGAAAATCCTTGCTTAAGTTCTGCTGTTGTGCTTTTAGCCGCTAGAGGGCAGCAAAAGAGCATGCGAGTGTTCACTTACTCAGGCTAAACTGCTACTACTCTTGCAGTCATTGATTTTTGAAATGTATTAAGCTCTGTTCGATTTATTAAATTATTAAAGAGAGAGAGAGAGAGAGAGAGAGAGAGAGAGAGAGAGAGAGAGAGAGAGAGAGGACTGGGGTAGTTGCATCATGGTTGTTTCAAGCACAGGGTGTTTTTATGTATTTTTCAAAGTTAAAATGGTGTAAAAATTCCGAAACTGAAGGTATATCTGTGAAACAAAAATAATAAATGAAAAAATGACCTATAAAGAGCAGGGTAGACTGGGGTCAGTTGCAACATCTGACTTTGTCCATCTATCCATCCATCCATCCATTATCTTCTGCCTATCTGAGGTTAGGTTGTAGAGGCAACAGGTCCAGGAGGGAAACTCAGGCATACATAATCCCTCCAGGGAGTTCTGGGTCTACCCGGGGCCTCCTCCCAGTTGGATGTGCCTGGAACACCTTTAAAGGGAGGGAACCAGGAGGAATTCTATTCAGATGCCCAAGCCACCTCAACTGACTTTGTTTCGATGCGGAGGAGCACCGAATCTACCCCGAGTTCCTATATAAAGGAAAAGAGGACAAACTCTTTTCAACAAAAGTGGGATTAAGCGGTTTGGCAAATGAATGAGTCAGTAACGGAGAGAAATACAAAAAGCATTGCAACTGTCCCCGGTCTCTCCAAATTTTTTGAATAATGAGAACTCTGTCGGCTAAAATTCAATAAACTGTGCATAGTTGTGGCACCGAAGGGTGAAAAATTGAACCTCTCATATTAACAAATACCATAGTGATTTATGAAACCAAGTATGCTGGTGAGTCCTGTAAAATATTTTTCCTTAATCTTTAAACTGCAAAAAGTTTTCATTGATTTGTAGTAGGACTGTCTCGGGCCTATGGACACTACACATCATAATCCATATCATATAAATACTCAACTATCTTTGAAATAATCCAAAGCAAAATTGTTTGGTTCACATTATTTTATTCTTACCCAGCATCAATAACATATTCAGCCAAAATTAACATATGTACCTGTCATATTATAGTCAATTGTAAATATGACATTAAATCAACATGTTTGCGTGTAACATTGTTTGCTTTTGAGTAAATGGCATGTAGTAGGCAAGGTATCAGTCTTAAATAATGCAAATCACTTCATCTTCTTAACTGTCTGTGGTTTGTATAGATTTAAACAATACTAGGTTATTGACGTAGCTGCAACTTGTACACTTATATTGGCCACATAAATCATCAATATTAAGTCACAAAACTGTCACTTAATTACATGCAATTAACTAAATTACAATAATAAGTGTTAACTTTTTCAATGCTAAAATCTTTCTAAGGATTCTAACCTAAATCCCACATGGTTATTGTTATAAATACTGAAATAAATAGCTTTAATAAAACATATTTTCTTTATATGTGTTATATGGGCCTACGGACACTACATAGGTCTGGCACTACAATGTGAGGTTTAACCTGAAACTATTACATATTAGAAGAACATCCCCCCCAACTTTTATGTAATAATATTTTTTGTCCCTGGGAGATGCTCAAATTGGACCCTAGTTATTTATCACCCAGTTGTTGTATTCAGCACAAGGGTATTGGCCACGGCCGCTACAGATTTTTGGTACTGTGTAACACAACTGGGAAAATGTCATTGGTAAGGAATGTATAGGCAGTATCAAAATAAAAGTTAATAATAAATCATACTTACCCCTAAGCCCTGTTTATGAAATTAAAAAAGAATCTAGAAATTAATGTTTCAGAACTTTTATTGATATTTGTAACGCCAGATAATGATAAACATGATTTTCATAACAAAAAATACTCTTTTTTTTTTTTTTTTTTTTTTTTTTGTATTTAACAATAA
>JAQMYF010000004.1:32516338-32536264 GCA_030014195.1 Neosilurus mollespiculum
TAGCATTTCAGCACAGAGCCAGCTAGCATTTCAGCACAGAGCCAGCTAGCATTTCAGCACAGAGCCAGCTAGCATTTCAGCACAGAGCCAGCTAGCATTTTAGCACAGAGCTAGCTAGCATTTCAGCACAGAGCCAGCTAGCTCCAGTGTTAGCTACCCAGAGTGTGGGTGTAACAGCTTATTTTTAATTCTCTCCAAATGTGTTGCTAGGTGATAATGTGCTCTGACATTTAGTTTAGGGGTTTTGTCCCTCTAGGAATATTTTTAAAGACCTCTTTGCAGCTGCTTAGCTAAATGAGCTAGCAGTTTATATCCTGTTAGTGTTAGTAAATATCACAAACACCCTGGAAAATGTAAGTGTATACAGTGGAAAATTAATGAAGACCAAATTACTAATACCTTTTACTGGGTCTTTAACAGGAAATAAAGTTAAATAAACCCTGTAAATCAATACAATTTAAAAAAAAAAAAAAAGCAAACCCCTCATCTCATTTGGGCAGGCTTTTAAGATACAGATCTATTGCCTTTTGCTCCTCCAAGACCACAAGCCATCTGTTCCAGTCATCTTTTATTTACAGGCATGTTTTCTTCCTTGTGGTACTGAATGAGAAGTAACATGTGGCTCATACACAGGGATAATGAGTAAGACTCATGAAAACCACTCCAGGGTATAAATATGAGTCTAACGACTGTAAATCTGTTAATAAAGTTTATTGATTATTATAATCTCTTTTGAAAGTGCATGACCAGAGTCACTCAGTCATGTACACTATTATTGGGCTGGTCACCCCCTAACAGCTCATTGAAATGACCCAAAACCTCATATTTTTTTAATCTATTTTTTTATCCACAGGCATTTTACATGTGTTTATACATGTTTCTGAGCATTTAGACCAATCATTACTTAATTTTTTAAAGTTTCCATGTATACTATACATGTTTACCTATAAGTGCATACCAAATTTCCTAATCTTGCTGCTGCCTGTTACAATGGCAGGGCTGATAAAATGTATAATCCACATCATATTTAAATAATTGGCACTTGGACTCAATCGAAAAATAATGTCCTTTTAAAGAAAGCAATCCAAAATAAGGGTTGGGAGTATGGGTTATGCTGGTGAACAATCATGTCATGAAGTAAGCAGCGCACAGTTTAAGCATGTCATTTACGCTACTTCTGAGATCTGGCACATGACCCAAATGAGGTTCAGGCAGCTTGTATTTATACCAGTTTAACATTAGGAATGCCATCTTAGTGGAAAACAGGTTTAAAACATGCTAAGCTATTCATTTATTTCTGATTGTGCTGCTTTAAACATGGTTAAGTCAGTCAATAACGTAAAAAAGTATTGAATTCCAGTTAGCAAAGCATCATGTTATAAATTTGGACTCTGGGTGGGGTGGTTTTCATGAGCCTTAAATGTCCATATGTGTTTCCTTGGATAACTTCCACCCTTCCCTATCATTTTTCTCTGTTCTGAGAATAGTTTGTATGTCTGATACTTTACTGTTAGTACACTAACCTGTGGTCACATTACTTTAAATGTAGTCATAGAAGACTTCACACAATAGTGCATCTGTTGTGCTTCTTTGTAACCAGCTCAATGCAAATGATGGACATCAAGTGCCTGACGTTCGAGGTTTACTGTACCTTTGGATCATAAAAACGATCATTTGTTCTATGTGTTGTAGCCGTTCTATGCCAAAATACTGGAATGTAATGAAGTTTTATTGTATTTATTATTGCTCACACAGCATGTGTGTTTGAGTTAAAGGAAGTCAGGAAATGCAAATGTGTGTGTGTTTTGCAGAACTTGGACATAAGTGTACAAGAGAACACACTTCATTTTAAAGGTAGGTCTTCTAACCATCTGCGGTAGCTATGAATATGTAATGCACCTTTTTTTTTTTTTTTTTGAAGTGTTGCTCTTAATGTTTCTGTTCCAGGCCAGGGTCATGGAGCAAAAGGGGAAAATGAATACGAATTCAACTTGGAGTTTTTAAAACCAGTGAAACCTGAGGTAGGGTGTTTGATGACTTGAATCGTTTAACATTTTGATGACGTATGGCTTTCAGATTGCTGCAGATATCTGAGGCGATTTAACCCCTTCAGTCCTGTAAGATTAACCCTTTACATTGTTCTGTAGGAATCAGGAACATTAATGTGGTGTTTTATTGCTTGAAGAAGAAGTGTATGCTTGTTTATTTTAGTGGCGCTGCTTACCCTGCGTTTACACTGGGGCCACAGTGTCCACGATCTCCACGGTTTGAGAGAATCGTGATGAGCGTGGGGGGTTGTGGGATGGAATCGTGATGATCTTGAGGGAACTTGGTGGAATCGTGATGATTATTATGATGTATTAAGATTTGATGTCAATCATGATAGTACGTGGGAATCGTAGAAGAGCTTAACAGACCATGATGCACCATTTTAGGGGATCTTGATGAACTTGGAAACATGATTCCTTCAAGTTTCATCTCTTGGATGCACCTGCCTCATTTTTATATCCTAATCGTGCTCCAAGTGCGCTCATAAATCGTGGAGTGCCCCGCTTTTTTGGAATCATTGAGATCGTAAACCCAGGGTTAGTACTGAAAATCAGTGGAATAGTTCATTTTGTGATACAAGTCTGAAATTTCGTGTGAGTGTTATTTGGATCTGTTTCAGGAAATTACCCCAACATCTCCAACTGTCAATATTTAAGATGATGCCCACATTTTGTGAATCGTGTCTTTTTCAAAGTCTTGTATTTCAGTTGGGTTTTTATTTAATATATTTTTATTATGTTAGATGACTCTAGTGAGTTTAACAGTGGCTTATTGGAGGGAATATAAATTTACTTTATGTTATTTTATAATTTATCGAACTGAGAAATGTGTTACCATTCTATCAAAATATTCAGTTTAAATAAAACGCTGGTATATTCTCTTCAGTTTTTCTTTAGATTCAGTTTCTAATCCGTATTCTGTTATAGAACAGATGTGATTATATTGTAATTGGAGAGAAATTCGTCATGAATTCTCCAGATTTTTCTTCTTTCCTGAATATGTGGTATTTTCAAAGTGAATTTATCCAAATTATTTCCTGCCATATGAAAGGTTCCTGAGACCAGAGATGTGTTATAAATGAAAGTATGTAAGTATGAAGAAATTATAAAAGTTAATCGAGCAACTAATATTATGTAAAAACCCCAATTTTCAAGAAGTGAAAGGAGAGAGGTCAGGAAAGAGTTTGGTGCTGATGTAATCATGGAAAAATGATTTTCAGTCCTTGTTACACATACATTTATTATGAGGTGGTTAAATGAAGCTCTGTGTAGTGAGAAATAAACTTAACAGTGTTGGTTTGGCAGAAAGGTATTTTTAAAAATGAAAACTTTTGAAGGCCAGTGTTGCTGTATTATTGTGTGGTGTCTTTTGACCTTCTGTACCAAATTTCTTGCTTGTATCAATATGTGAACTAGTTTTGCAACAAATCGCTGCACTGTTTATATCAGCGAGATTTGTGCGGCACATACCAATTGATTGACATGTATTGAAGTGTTTACAAAAAGGTGTTTATTTGACTGCTTTTTCCTCTTTAACAATTTGTTGAATGATCGTGTGTGTGTTTAGATAAAACACAAATCAACGCAGCGGCAGGTGAACATCACCGTGAGAAAGGAGAAGCACTGCTGGTGGGATCGACTCACTATGCAGGAGAAGAAGCCTGTGTTTCTGGCCCCTGACTTCGACCGCTGGCTGGATGAGTCAGATGCTGAGATGGAGCTGAGGCAAAAGGTTGGAGAACCCACCAATTTCAATAAAACCAAATATTTGGTTCTTTGATAAATGCTGAAATATTCAAGTAGAAGATAACTATTTTTTTAAACAATGTTCGTTTAATCTTTTGCTCATCCAGGAAGAAAAAATTAATAAAGTAAGCATTGAGTCAAGGATTCCGAAGGATCGTAAGTTAACCGTTGATTTTTCCATTTTTTTAAAAATAAAGTTAAGCAAGTGAACAAAAAGAAATTTTAAATACCACATGCTCAGATATCAATTGTTTTTCCCCTCCAGCTTACCTTGGCTTGAAAAAGGGATATCTCTTCATGTACAACCTGGTCCAGTTTCTTGGATTCTCCTGGATCTTTGTCAACATGACTGTTCGTCTTTTCATACTTAGGGAAGGTGAGAATTTATTTTAAAACTACACTACCCATGTCAGGGTGAGCGCTGGCCACTCACCACGTCGCCATCATTCATAGGATCGGCCTGGTGGCGATCGGTCTCTGTTCTGATTTAAAAATTCATTGCACACTCAGCAGGTTAAGACTGGCGGGAATAAAAAAAGCTTTTTCCAATTCTTTTTTTTTTTTAGAAATCGCAAATATTAGCATCAGTGGATCCACGAAACAAGGAATAAAAAAGAATGGCCTTAGCTACAAATATTTTCCTTATCATTCATAATTTAATTGTGATCTTTCTGTAGAGACATGTTTTATTATCATGTGACTGTTGTTGGGGACACCTTCGGGTCCTTAGACAATTAATGAATAACAATTCCAGGACACCTTGTCCGTTCTGTTATCAAGCAGCTCATATTGTTTTTACGATGTATTATTATATAACGAATCCAACATGGATCGGCAGATGAGCAGTTTATAACACATCACTTTTATACATAATTAATTTATTTGAATTTCTGATCTGGTATATTTTAGCTGCTCAAAATGCTAATATTCATTACATATTAATTAAACACCATATGGTGAAAAGTATTACCTGCTTCTTGTCAATAACAAAACATTCATTGATTTAATCCCTGAACTGCTTAATTCTACTAGGGTCTTATCTCTTCTGACTCTGGGTTAAGTTAGGTAACACCCTGAACATCTCACCAGTCCATCGCAGGGCCAACACACACACACATAACCATTCACACTCACAGCTAGGGGCAATTTGGAACAGCCAGTTAGCTTAATGTGTATGTCTTTGGACTGTGGGAGGAAACCAGAGTACCCAAAGGAAACCCACTTAAGCACAGGGAGAACATGCAAACCGATCAGGACTCAAACCCAGGACTCTCTTGCTGAGAGGTAGATGTGCTAACCATGACACCACCCAGTAACAAAACATTGTGGCCTATCTAGTGCCACTGTTGCTAAAAGGTTTTCAGAACAGTTAGACACGGTGGCTAATCACCATCAAGTCCCACTGCTCACTCTGCATGTTTATCAGAATCAGAATACCTTATTGAACCTGGAGGAAACTGTCTGCACACAGTTGCTCCATACCAAGTAAAGAAAAGGACAAGATAAAGATAAAAGTCTCAATAAGAAAAATTACAAACATCTATATTTACAGTATACATATTGAAAGTCTATATATATATAATGTGTGTGTGTAAGTCTAAAATTAGAAGTTACTAATATCTGTATAAACAGATACAGAATGAATGCTGTCAGTGAGTAATATGTACAGTATTATCAATATGATAAACAGTAGAATGGAAATGTAGTGCAACATGCAAATGTATAACAGTGGATGTTGTTGCTATATGGAGGAGTTGTACAGTTAAACTGCCACAGGTAGGAATGATTTCCTGTCGTTCAGTGGAGCATTTAGGTGGTATCAGTCTCTCACTGAATGTGCTCCTGTGACTGATCAGCAGGTTGTGAAGCGAGTGGAAGGTATTATTCAGTATTATCCTTATTTTGGCCAACATTCACCTTTCCGACACTACCGTCAGAGTCCAGCTCCATCCACGCAACGTTACTGGCCTTGCGGATCAGTTTGTTCAGTCTGTTTGCGTCTGCAACCCTCAGCCTGCTGCCCCAGCATGCAACAGCATAGAGGATGGCGCTGGCCACAACAGACTCATAAAACATCCTGAACAGTGTCCGGCAGATGTTAAACGACTTAGCCGCCTCAAAAAATAGAGGCGTCTCTGGCCCTTCTTGTAAAGTGCGGTAGTGTTCTTAACCCAGTCCAGTTTATTGTCAATATGAACTCCGAGGTATTTGTAATCCTCCACCATTTCCACATTGACACCCTGGATGGAAACAGGGACCGCTGGTGTTTTGGATCTCCCAAAATCCATGTGTAAAACAGATAGAATTTTATAATTGTCGTGCAAACAAATATTTCCATTTAAATCAAAAGGTGTGTTGGATATACTGCAATATATTTTGATATTGGTTTTAATATAGGGTGACAGATATACATAGCTTGTGAGTGCAACATGAAAACGTCCAAAAATTGACACGTCTGGAGTCCATAAATTGTTGTTTATTAAAAAGTACATGTCCGATTTTTTATAATCGATTCGCCGTTCTCGATCCCAAATTGTCGACAATAACTTGCTTAGTGGCACATCACTAAAAACAGTAGGACAAATCTAACGAAGACCTGTAACACAAGCCTTTGTGGATTTGTACAATACAGTGAATTTCAACTGTTTCTTTCTTTCTATCCAATTTCACAAAACCACTTGTAAGAATATTACCAATCAACAGGTGACTGACTTAATATAAACATTGTGTGTTTACTGTTTTAACACCATACTGTGTTATACTGTGTGTGTGAGAGAGAGAGAGGGTGTGTGTGTGTGTGTGTGTGTGTGTGTGTGTAGCACGACATTATTAGGGGACGGAACAGGAGGCAGGCTGAGAAACACATAACACAGTAGCAGCTCACAAGTTAGCGGCTAACCGTGTAGCCAACTAGCATCAGAGTCCCTCACAGGCGGACACTGCTAGTGCTAGTGCTAAGGTCCAGGTCCACACTTCCAACCACACGTTCAGTAAAGGGAGTCAGTAGTCCGGTAAGGTCAGTCGGTTTCTTTTGCTTTCAGGAGTTTCTTATCGGTACTGTATCGGTGTGTGTAAATATGTGGCTGTTAAAATGGTTATTAGCTAGCAGTGTAGTTGAGGTATGCTAAGGTAGGAGGAGTAGTCTGGGGGAGATCACCGCGCGCGTGCTTGTACACACACACACACACACACACACACACAGAGCTCTTATTAATAGCGTGGTTTAGAGTGAGGAGTAAAGGACAGTACAGTGTTAAAGAGTAAAACAAATCTGTGTGTGTCTTTGTTTTAAGAGAAACAGTTTGTTCATGGTTGGATTGAAAAAAAACCCCAAACACTTTGATTTCACTTAGAGGTTTTTATAGACACTGAATGAATGAACTTAATGAATGTGCAGCCTTACGGCACTGGAGCATGAACAGTGTTATTATTATTATAGTTATTATTATTATTATTATTATTATAGTTATTATTATTATAGTTATTATAGTTATTATTATTATAGTTATTATTATAGTTATTGTTATTATTATTGTTGTTGTTGTTGTTGTTATTGTTGTTGATGGTGGGGGTATTATTATTATTATTGTTGTTGTTGTTATTGTTATTATTGTTGATGGTGGTGGTATTATTATTATTATTGTTGTTGTTGATGGTGGTGGTGGTATTATTATTATTATTGTTGTTGTTATTGTTGATGGTGGTGGTGGTATTATCATTATTATTATTATTATTATTATTATTGTTGGTGGTGGTGGTATTATTATTGTTGTTGTTATTGTTGATGGTGGTGGCATTATCATTATTATTATTATTGTTGTTGGTGGTGGTGGTATTATTATTGTTGTTGTTATTGTTGATGGTGGTGGTATTATCATTATTATTATTATTATTGTTGTTGTTGGTGGTGGTATTATTATTGTTGTTGGTGGTGGTATTATTATTATTGTTGTTGTTATTGTTGATGGTGGTGGTATTATTATTATTATTATTATTGTTGTTGTTGATGGTGGTGGTATTATTATTGCACACATTTAAATATGAGTATTTGTTCACATGACAACTTTTAATAATTTCAGAAGTTTATCATTATGACATATTTTGGGAAGTGTTTTGTGATGGTCTATTAATTCCTCTGTGTTATAATTTACTGTGTCGGTTTTGTACAAGGTGTGATTTATGAACTCATCAGCACCTTTATGTGTGTGTTCTCCTCCCACGCAGAGCTTGGTAGTGTATGTGCCCCGTGAGTGTACTGTTTCTCCTCGATGGCTGCCCTGGGCCCCACCTGCAATCTGCCTGAAGGATTCCACTATGAGACCAAGTACATCCTCCTGTGCTACCTTGGCCTGCCCCCGCAACCACAGGCCAGGACTGAAGAAGGTAAGGAGTGACACCGGATGAGGTGTACTTGGTATTTCAACCAATGATTGGTCAGGTAAAGAACAAAACAGACGCTACTTTAACTCGGGCAAGGTCACAGAGCCTGAACTATTAAATGCATGATGATATGTCACTGAGATTTTAATGCTGGTTTAAAAGTGTATTGTACAGTAACTGGGCGGCATGATGGCGTACTGGTTAGCATGTCTGCCTCACAACAAGAAGGGTTTGAGTTCCTGTGTGAGGTTTGCATGTTTTCCCTGTGCCTGTGTGGGTTTTCCTCCGGGTACTCCAGTTACCTCCCACAGTCCAAAGACATGCACATTAGGCTACTTGACTGTTCTTAATTGCCTCTAAGTGTCAGTGGGAATGGTTGTGTGTATGATGGTCTGGTGAGCTGCTCAGGTGTACCCTGCCTTTACCCACTGTTGGCTGAGATAGACTCCAGCCTCCCCGTTACCCTAGTAGGATTAAGGTGGTTCACAGATGAGTGAGTGAGTGATACAGTAAGTACATTGAATGGTTCCTAATTAAAGCTTTAAAGATCAGTTCAAGGACGATGCACATGTGTGGTGCTATATTTTATGTCAGCTGTTTCCACGTCTGTAGAATTGATAAAAGTGTAGGCTGTCACATGGGAGCTCTTCCATGAGTTCCTCTGCTTAGAAGGTAATTCTTTTCACTATATTTAGATGAGGGCGGCACGCCGGCATAGTGCTTGGAACCTCCGTCTCATAGCAGGAAGGTCCTGGGTTCGAGTTTTGCAGTCTGGTTCTCTGTTTTTTTTCCTACAGTCCAAAGACATGTACATTAGATTAATTAGCTGCGTCTAGGTGTGAGTGTAAATAGTTGGCTCTGCAATGGACTGGTGAACGGTTCAGGATATACCCTGCCCTCACCCGTAGTCAGCTGTGATGAAAGATTTCAGTACATTTCTGGAGAAGAGCGTGAAGAGAGAAGGCTCATCCACACGATGAGCGATGGAGATCAGAATTGACTTTCTGATTCTACACCATGTCCAACCGGCCTTCATAAACTAGATTTTAGCACCGAAAGCCTTTTTTACTAACACAACAACTGTCAAGTCAACAAGATGAAAGCACTGACATTCTTATGTTTTATTTATTCCCATTTATGATTGGCTTTATATTCTTCCATCATTCCAATTCATCTTCCATTTTGAAAACATTTCTTTATTATTATTATTTTTGTTATTTATATGTTTATTTTTACAGATAATCGAATGCATGAATCATATGGCACTTTAACAGGACAGCAATGTGATTTCAGACTCTCATACCAGGCACACAGATTTTTATTTTTATTATATGATGGAATTGTTCAAAAGTTGCATTGGCAAGACTGTGAGGTTGGCATGGATTTTGTGAAAGTTGCATAACGTCCAAACATTTAATACACTACGGTTGAGCTGTGAGGTTCAAGTGTTTATTACAGTAAACTGAGTGCTGAGCGGGAGGACAGTTTGTTTCTGATGGCATTTACAAAGAGAGAGGCTAGGAGAAGTTGAGTTATGGCTAGGAGAGGTCGAGGTATGGCTTGGAGAGGTCAAGTTATGCCTAGGAGAGGTCGAGGTATGGCTAGTTGAGGTCAAGGTATGGCTAGGAGAGGTCAAGGTATGGCTAGGAGGGGTCGAGGTATGGCTAGGAGGGGTCGAGTTATGGCTAGGAGAGGTCGAGTTATGGCTAGGAGGGGTCGAGGTATGGCTAGGAGAGGTCGAGGTATGGCTAGGAGGGGTCGAGGTATGGCTAGGCGGGGTCAAGTTATGGCTAGGAGGGGTTGAGTTATGGCTAGGAAGGGTTGAGGTATGGCTAGGAGAGGTCGAGCTATGGTTAGGAGATGTCGAGGTGCCCTCTGTAGTATTGATCCATGTTTCACAAATGTTTCACAGTTAACAACTATATTTCATATTGATTTAGAAATGTTTCTGTAGCAACATGTTCCACATCATATGCCTTGACCTAATTTGTTTTTACCACCATGTACAGTACTACCATAAAGAATTAAAAGAGAGCTATGAGAAAGCACTGTGGTAATAATAATGTATGTTTAGATGTTTACATATAACACTGAGCACATTACAGCTGACCTTATTCTCACTCACTCACTCATTTGCCAAACTGATTAATCTATTATACTATCTAGTACACCCAGAAAAGCTCGCCACTTAATCACAGGGCAAACACACACACACACGCACACACACACACACACAACCTTTCACACTCACATTCACACCCAGGGGCAATTTGAAACAACCAATTACCATAATATGCATGTTTTTGGACTGGGAGGAAACCAGAGTACACGGAATAAACCCACATGAGCTCGGGCAGAACGTGCAAACTCCACACAGAAGCTCCTGAGCTGGAACTCGGACCCAGGGTCTTCTTGCTGTGAGGTGAATGTTCTAGCCACTATGCCATCATTCCTCCCCTGTCCTTATGCTGCTTATTAGAAGTTCTCATAGAGAACTGGAGTGCTGTGAGGGGCAGTTAATCCAAGTCTATGTAGTTTGCTTGTACATGTTATGTTAATCTCTCCAGGCTCGTTTATTCCTGCATGGAAGCTACCGAGCCCAACCAAAGTGGCTCTCTCAACCTTCCTATAAACGTGCCGTGCGTGCGCTACCATAAATCGAGTCGCCCATGGAATTCTGGGATGGCTACCGAACCCAAGCAAATATTGGCTTTAGCATCCAGGCAGGAAAGCACAATTAGTGTTGCTGTTACACTCGCTGTGCTTGCTTTACAGCAATTAGTATTATAACTCATAATTATATATATATATATATATGTTTTTGATTGATTCAATATTTTTCCTCATAGTTAGTAAATGGTGATTTAAAATAAAGAAGGTAGTTTATTTTAAGGTGCTTTAAACAGACTGCTCTAAACTCTGCTGGGTCATTTTTGTGTAGCAGTTAGATATGTTGGAACTATAAAGGGAGACCTTTTTAAAGCTTTGCTGAAGATATTTGAGGTTCTGGGACCGAAATGTGAATACTAACCCAACAGGAAATGAAGAAAGAGATCATGCCTGTGCTGAAGGGAACAACTGATCTGCTAGTGCAATATTTTTGCAGAGCACTTGAAAGAAAGTTTCCAGTTCCTTCTTCCTTAAATAATTTAATAGATGATGTATTCACTTCTGAAAATGCGTTAATTGCAGTGAATGAGTAAGGACGGTACAGCCGCTGAGGCATATCATCATGCAGAACAGGACCTCTATGAGTTTCTTTTGCTCCTGTGTTTTTTTTCCACTGAGCTTCAGATACAAAGAAATGAGCTTCTGATCCCTGCTTTCCGCTAAACCCAGTCCAGTGCCGGTTCAATCACTGCTGAATTACTCACACAACACTGACTCACAGTGAGGCTGAGCTTAGAAAAACCCCACCAGACACCATATCGGCATTATTACTGAGCGAATAACTCTGGATCATTAGACAGTTTCCTTCCATAGTCCAAAATCATACACAGTAGGCAAATTGGCTGTTCCAAATCGCCCCTAGGTGTGAGTGTAAATGGTTGTGTGTGTTGGCGCTGCAATGGTCAGGTGAGCTGTTCAGGGTGTACCCCGCCTTCGCCCGGTGTCGGCTGAGATAGGCTCCAGCCTCCCTGCAACCCTAGTAGGATTAATCAGCTCGACAAGTGAGTGAGTGAGGAGAGGGATAAAAAAATCTTGCTGTACCAAGGATCCCTGTAAACCAATATTCAACTAGTTAAAGCAGAATAGCGACACATTGATGAGAAGACGAGGAGAAAACTGATCAGGGAGGCTGAATTACAGTAATTTTTGGAAGGTATTGTTTTACTCCTTGCATGTGGCACTCTTCTCAGTTCTTCATGTGTCTGTACTACAGGGTAGGGTGGCAAGCAAGAAGATCCTTTTAACAACAAAAACTGCCTCAACATTTGAACCAGGTGGAATAATGTGTTACGGTCTGAAAGGACCGCATCAACAAAAGATCATCATCCCTACGGTGACTCATACAGGAGACCGCATCATGCTTGTGGCTGTTTTTCTTCAGCTGGTGATGGGACTGTAATCGGGGTGATGGGATTAATGAATATCTCCGAATACCAGACAATTTTAATGCAAAACCTTCAGACTTCCACTAAAAAACTCAAGAGGAAATATTCCAAATTTCTTTTAGCTATAAATGTTGCTATAGTGTTGAATAGACGTTTTAGACCTTGTTAGAGTGTGAAATAAGTGCACATTTAAGTGTTCCCTCTGAACTGTTTTGAGCTGGCTGTAAGCACAAGGATTTTGCTGATATTTAATTTTTTATATTTATTTTTTGGGCATTTTAGTGCGTCATGGCGTTCTTAGTTTTCTGATTAGCTTGCCTTCCCCCACTTAACCCCACACACAGCGGTACCTTCGGCCATCCTGTTCTGCGTCCTAGCACACTTGCAGCTTTCAGTTTGTCAAAAGATGACCAGTCAGAGCCGAGGAGGCACAGCAAGCGGAAAGAGGGAGGAGGAAGCCAAAAAGGCCGTCCGTTGCATATTCAAAACTATAATTTCAGAGGGAGGTGGGGAAGGTGTCCGAAATTAAAAATAAGGGTCTGACAATGGGTAGGGTATCTGACCTTTAAAGGTGTAGTCATTGATTCTAATCCAGTACATGTTTTGTCAGATTCTGTGAATGTGTTCTCACCGCTCGTAGTGAGCCATTGACTCTCACAGCCAATGAGCAACAGGAGCTTTTCTGCTAATGCTCAGCATAAATGAAGACTATTGCTAATTGACTGGAGAGAATATAGGGGAGTTGTTGTTAGTGTCGTTGCCTTGACGATGTGTATCCGTGTGTATTTGTTAGCATGTTCAAATATCAACAATTTTTCTCTAGAATCTGTGAATCCCCATTTAAAGGCGTTGTGTCCTGGTTTTTACTCAAAGTCAGTGGCTGTAAATGTCACCTAAATATGCCATGAATGTCCTAAATACTTGTCTTAATTTGTTAAATAGACTTTCAGCTTGTGAAACAAAATGAATCGAGAGCTGTGGTGTGGATGGAAATGGATTGCACTGTGAATATTTTGAAATCTTGTGGTACTAAACAGTTTTCAGATTTCCAGAATAAGATTGCTTTCCTAATCCCTAACAAACTTAATGTATGAACTCCGTTCATGCCTAATATCCTTCGTAAACCAAATTTCCTATTTGGTTATGCTATTTTCTTTGAACAAACACAACACTGCCGATTTAATATGAAAAGGAATTTTTCCTTCCAGCATGAAAACAACTGGCCTCACCAAAACAAGATCACGGCTTTGGAGTGGCGCAGCTGGAGTCTAGACTTAAATCCAACTGGATCTCAGAATATCAGTTAGAATGTGAAAGGAATAATGGTCCAGTGCCAATCTGACTGACTTTTACTCATAAAAATGTAATTATTGTGATAAAATCTATAGTTGCTTCATTTAAGTATTGGTTACCTCTGGCACTTGGTTGGGAGGCTTTGAATTCACCGGTCTCTGTTCGTTTGTCTGTTTGCAGGATTATGCAAAAACTATTGAACTGGTTTTCATGAAACTAGGTGAAGAGATGGGGTTTGATCCTGGCAAGAATCTGTACCATTTTTGAAGCCAGGAATTTATTAAGGGCTTTTTAACAAGCGTTTATTCAAGTATTTTTTTCTGTTAGCAGGATTGCGAGAAAACTTGATGGAAGGGTGGGACCTGGGTCTGGAAAGAACCCATTATATCTTGGAGGTGATCTGTGCATGTGATAATGTTGATCATGAAAATCTCTATCTATCGCTATGTTTAGCCAAAGCCCACCAGGGGGAGACATTTCATTATATCTACGCCAAGGTCTAATAATCCTTTTTTTTTTTTTTTTTTTGCCTGACAGGGGTATCTTGCACTTTGGGTGCCCCTCTAGTTTAGGGGTGTGCAATCGTATGCACTTAAGTACATTTAAGTTTATTGTCCTTTTTTTCCTCCAATTTAGTGTAAATTTAATTTCCTAACTTTGATTTAGAGGTGAAAAGTGTAAGACGTGACATGATTCATATTATTAGTATTTTTTTTACATCACAAAAAACTTCCACTTTAACTGGGGGGTGTGGCCCTTTCATATCTGCTGTAAGCTTGTTAAATCAGCTGCCTTTGTGGACCAGTGTAAAGCTTCCTTTAATTTATACAGTGAAAACCTTATTGCAAACTGCCACATTTTTCCCCAACACTGGGCTCACTGTGGCCTGCTTTACTCTTGAATTGTTGAATTCAATATCAATCATAATGGGCAAAGGTAGTTAACAGAATATTCACTGTACTGTTAATATTTTTTGTCTATGCCAGATTGAACCCACAGTAATACGATAATCCCTGGAACCTTGACTTTAAACATTTTGAAGGTGTTCACTAGTGAATATCATATATGGTTTATCTTCCAGTATTATTTGTCTGAATAGAAAAGTTTCCCCAGCAAAACCACCCCAGCTCACAGCCTTATTATTCCTGATTCACCTGATGTACATCTTGTTTTGGTTCTGTGTTTGTTTGCAATAACAAGAACACGTGTCCGGAGCAGTGATCTTGCACATGAGCAATAACTTGGCAACAGCGATTGGTATGAAATCTAAAGGTCAGCTGTCAGCTGTCACACAAGAAGTCTTTTAAACCTTATATACACTCAACAAAAATATAAATGCAACACTTGTTTTTGCTTCCATTTTTGATGACCTGAACTCAAAGATCTAAAACTTTTTCTATGTACACAAAAGGCCTATTTCTCTTGAATACTGTTCACAAATCTGCCTAAATGTGTGTTAGTGAGCACTTCTTTACCAAGATAATCCATTCACCTCACAGGTGTGGCATATCAATATGCTGATTAGACAGCATGAATATTGCACTGGTGTGCCTTAGGCTGGCCACAATAAAAGGCCACTCTAAAATGTGCAGTTTTATCTCTCCGCACAATGCCACAGGTGTCGCAAGCTTTGAGGGAGCATGCAGTTGGCATTCTGACTGCAGGAATGTCCACTAGAGCTGTTGGTCGTGAATTGAATGTTCATTTCTCTACCATAAGCCATCTCCAAAATCGTTTCAGAGAATTTGGCAGTATATCTAACCGGCCTCACAACCGCAGACCATGTGTAACCACACCAGCCCAGGACCTTCACATCCAGCATCCTTACCTCCAAGATTGTCTGCGACTATCCACCCAGACAGCTACTGCAACAATCGCTTTGCATAACCAAAGAATTTCTGCACAAACTGTGAGAAAACATCTCAGGGAAGCTCATCTGCATGCTCATCGTCCTCACTGGGGTCTCAACTTGACTGCAGTTTGTTGTCGTAACCTTGAGTGGGCAAATGCTCACATTCGATGGTGTTTAGCTCGTTGGAGAGGTGTTCTCTTCATGGATGAATCCCGGTCTTCACTGTACAGGGCAGATGGAAGCCAGCATGTATGGCGTCGTGTGGGTGAGTGGTTTGCTGATGTCAGCGTTGTGGATCGAGTGGCCCATTGTGGCAGTGGGGTTATGGTATGGGCAGGCGTATGTTATAGACAGCGAACACAGGTGCATTTTATTCTCCTGAGATCCTGAGGCCCATTGTTGTGCCATTCATCCACGATCACCACCTCATGTTGCAGCATGATAATGCACGGCCCCATTATTATCTCGGCAAAGGAGAAGTGCTCACTAACACAGATTTATGTAGAAAAAGTTTTATATCTTTGAGTTCAGCTCATGAAAAATAGGAGCAAAAACAAAACTATTGCGTTTATGTTTTTGTTGTGTGTATGTATGTGTGTTTATATATATATATATATATATATATATATATGTGTGTGTGTGTGTGTGTGTGTGTGTGTGTGTGTGTGTGTGTGTGTGTGTGTGTGTGTGTGTACAAAATATTATATTTATATACACATACACATACACCTGACTTGTAAAGGACAGGCAAGATATGGAAACCCTGTCATATAATTCCAAGTTCCACTTTACTGTATACATGCCAGAAATCTTAATACATAAACTTCTCAGATTACACTTCATGTATTCATTAATTACACCGACTGCCTAAACTAAAAACCATTTCTCCTTACATTTCTATCTCTTGGAATTTTTACAAATTGGGTTGCACAATAAATTCTTCTGGTCTGTAATAAAAGCAATGTTTGAACATTGGGTTCTTGCTGGAAGGTGCACTTATAAACAAAGATGAAAGACTTTTGATGAAATCTATATCAAAATGCTCCCAAGCCAATATTCATCGGGGTTAATTTGGAGATGAAGCCAGCAGCCTCTTGCTTATATACTGTACATGTGCTCCTCTTGCAGTAGACTACCACTGTCCAGTTTTTGTTTTTTGGGGTTTTTTTTGTTTATTGCGTGACCTTTATTTATGTGGCCAGATGATGAAGTGACCCCAGTGTTGTTCTGATTAGGAGCATCTGGACAGACTGCACACAAACCAGCTGTGGATAAGACCAGCAGGATGAAGGAGCAGATTGAGGAGCAGCTAAAGCAGCTGGAAGAAGAAATTACTGACTGTAAGACTCACGAACATGCACTTCATTGCTGAGAATTAATATTCTGACATAACCAGGATATTTTAGATTATATTTGTGCTGTAAAGGCTTTATATAACTGCACTGAACTCGGTTTCGTCAACATTTCGGACACTAATTGTTTTGTTAAATATTTATGCTGGTCTGATTAATACACAAATCATTCTTTATTTTTATAGCTTTTCCAACCACAGGCTTTGATCGGCACACATCCCTCGTGTTCAGTCCAGTTAATCCTGAGAACTCTATAGAGGACTGCCTGGCGGTGCTGGGGGACCGAGTTGCACGAGTGCTGGACACTCATCTCGCTACAGCCACACAGTCCCTTCTCAGTGGGTCAGTGTCTGTTAAATTTCCATGGAAAGCAACTATGTACAATCATGGGGGGAAAAGACAGCATTCATCTTTTTAATTATCAGGAAGTATATATTGTGGTCCTCACCACCTTCTATAAACAAACACAAAAAGACATAATAAATTTCAACATCATTAAAAAAAGTGTTGTAGTTTTTAGCAGGTCCGCCTTATAACAAGAAGGTCCTGGGTTCGAATCCCAGGCTCAGTGATGTTAATGTGTGGAGTTTGCATGTTTTTCCCATTTTTGCATCGGAGAAAACACGGGTACTCTGGCTTCCTCCAACAGTCCGAGTGCATGTACATTTTTGACTAATGCACATCAGGCTAATTGGCTGTTCCAAATTGCCCCTAGGTGTGAATGTGAATGGTTGTGTGTGTGTGCATGTAGGCCCTGCAATGGACTGGTGAGCTGTTCTGAGTGTGTACCCCACCTTCCACAATCATTGGGAGAGTAATTACCAGGCAGGTGTTAATAATGAAATCCACAAGATTATTTAACTATTATGAAGTCTGGCTTTCCTCTATAAAAGAAGAATGTTTATTGGGATGGGTTATAAAGCCACCTCGAAACAAATTGAGATTACCATTCCCCAACAAAAATGATTATTTACAAATAGTGCGCTCTGTCACTAATCTTCCCAGGAGTCGGTGTCCCAGCAAACCGAGTCCAAGGTCAGGCCATTTAATGCTCAGAGATAATAAAGGAAAAACCAAGTGCTGCATCATGTGATCTACAGTTGTCTATAAACGCAATAGGAGCACACTCAGAAAAGACTGCCTAGATAAGTAAGAAGATTGGTTTTACAAAAGCAATTTTTCTCCAAAAAGAAGATGGCAGCATGACTTCGGCTTGTAAAATTCCTTAGGCCACCTTTACACTGGGCTGCGCCCTTTGTGTGACCGAGAAATGGCAAGGATGCTAAATGGTCGCCCTAAACCCACCAAATCCTATTTCTGTGTAACTGCTTCAGCAATCCTTGAACCAGCAAAAATGTAATTTCCTGACATTTTCACTGCGATCTACGAACAATCTGTGCATCTACTGAGCCATCTGCTGGCCTCTCCCGTGCCTCCCCTGTGCAACTTGCACCAACCAATACAATTATAAACTACTTAGGAGATCCCTAAGGAATGTTTGGGCAACCATTAAGCCTCCTCTGTCCCATCACCAACGATGAACGGCAACTAAGAAGGTAGAAGTGGGGCAGAAGCATTGCCATGAAATGGTTGCCGTGGTCACTGAATGGAGGCACAGCAGTCACCAAAATCATTGTTCATTACACGCTATTGGTCGCACAAGGGAGGCCGAAGCAGCACCCAGATTTACCTCTGTGCCTCCATTCTGCAACCATGGCAATGCTTCTGCCTATTTTGAGCCACGTTTAACCAATAAACCTCCTCGGCGACCATTCTGCAACTGTTTTGAACATGTTCAGAAATTTATGGTGTCCCTGGCGATGTCTGAATTTCCTGTGTACCGCCTTCGAAGAACCTAGGCAACCATTCTTCCTCCTTTGGCGACCTGGCAAATTCCGCATAAGCGAGGCACAAAGATCTCCATCCTGTGTAAAGGGGGTTTTATTAAGAAACTATATAAGAGATAAAATAATTATAGATCAGTGAAAACTTATTTATTAATAATATACTCAATTTCTGCTAATAGATTCTCCAAAATATTACTCACTGTACTTTTAATTGGAGTGTGTCGAACTTTATATCCCATGAAATGAAAACATTTTGAATCTGGAAAAGTGTAGCACTAGTTTCATTACACTGTCTGCATTTATGTTATTCACCATCTCAAGGATTTTAATTTTAGGATCAAACCCCTGCCTAAAGGTGTTTCACGGTGCACTAACTGAATGTGTTTTGCAGGCAGCTGGTCTATGAAGATTTCCAAAGTGCAGTGAAGGAGGTTTCGTCCCATTCTGAAGGAGGATGGAGCAAGGTGATAATTTAATCCTGTAGTAGGAAGTTGCTGCTCTATTTGCACACTTGTTTAAAGGGTTTTCACCCAAATTAATCCATTTCAATAGATCCAAATTACATTAAAGGTACAGTGTGTAAGATTTGGTGGTATCTAGCAGCAGCTAGTGGTGAGGTTACAGATTGCAACCAACAGATTTCTTTACTGATCTTTGCTTTTTGAAGCGTGTAAGGTTCTGGGCTCCTCAGTGGTACAGTATAGTGACCTCTATGAGAGGGGACTCGCTTCTCATGTAGATGTAAACAGATTATATCAAGGTTGTGAAAACTCACAGACTAAATGATTGTGCATTAATGAAAATGTATTTATTAATAATGTACCTCATTTCCGCGAATAGATCCTCCAAATGTATCACACACTGTACCTTTAGATGTGTATCCCTCACACCCTCTTTTCTTCTTTACCTCTTTTTAGGTTTTGGTACCTTTAGTGTTATTGCAAACACTGCATTGTAAGGGTCAGCCCCTCGCCTCTCTCCTTTCCCTGGGTGAACGGTACTTAGTTGAGGTTGAGGCGAACTTTATCATGCAGCAGGGTGGATGGGTGAGTGTTTTTTTCTTCTGTATTTAAGTGGATGAAGGAAATGTATCTTTTTCTTAAATCCTTTACAGGGTGTAATCATCACTGAACACATTCCATATGCTCTATATTCTTATTTCAAAAAAACGAAAATTCATACACGCTATGTTGTTCTTAAAAAGAGACGGTGGGGAGAGTCTGCTATAAGGACCGTAAAGTTCATCTTAACACCTGAAATGAAGTGGGAAAAGCAACAAATTCAAATTCAAGTTTTATTGTCACATACAAATTATACACAGTACAATATGTAGTGAAATGCTTAGTACGACTG
>JAQMYF010000004.1:32551909-32563799 GCA_030014195.1 Neosilurus mollespiculum
GACTCAAATAATGAAAGAGAGGTTCAGGGAGCATGAGGAATCATTTTCACATATGTATTGGCACCCCAGAGTCCTGATCTTAACCCTATTGAAAGGTTTTGGGATGTGCTGGAGAAGACTTTACGGAGTGTATCAGTTTTTCCCCTAATCAATTCAAGAGTCGGTGAGAAATGAACCCAACACTGGATGGAAATAAATGTTATGTATGGTAGGGGTAAAGGCAGAACAATAACATGTATGTGTGTATGACTTTTTTTTGGCCAGGCAGTGTATATAGTGTATTTAATATACAGTCTTATCTTATACATACTGTGGATACTGATGACAATATTGGTCTATTAAGTCAAGTTTAAGATAAGTAAGATAAGTTTGTTACTTATCTTTATTTATTTATTATTTTTTAAGTAGAACTGTTAACATGTTTGTTTGATTTTGCACTAAATATAGATGTGATAAACCTGCTAGGATAGTTGTGATGCAGTTCTATGGGTTGGGTTGTGTTAGGTGTTCCCCTGATCTGCTGTTTAATGCCTCACACTTGTTCGAGCATGCTGCTCTACTCATCTTGGATTCTCAGCTCTGGGGCAAGTAGGGACTTTAGAAAGGGCTCTCCACCCTGTAAATGCTTTACTACTGCATTCTGTTCTCTGTGAAGTGGAATTTGATGTTGGTGATCAAACTTCTGTTAGATCACTTTAGCAACTTTGTGATCCACTACTTATTTTCTACTCTTAAAATCGAATTTGTTTGTAATGAATAAAATATTTTTAGTTCTGATTGCTGGGTTTATCCTAAAGGTTCTTAATAGGCAAGCCAGTACAGCAGTTAGTTGTCAGGATTTACTTTCACTGAAGATCACAGAGATCACAAGAGACAAGAGCAACAATCCCAGATTTCAGACAAATTCATTGCTTAAGCTTCTTCTTTTTGGATTTTATACAAAGCAGCTTAAAAATAGGAGCAAAGTTTGGGGGGAGGGGGGGGGGGTTGTTTAACAGGCCACCTGTGATTGACTGGCTGTGTGGGGAAATATGATTTGACTATAAAAATGTTTCTTTTTTTAAAGCAGCAAAGCCTCTCACATACTGGGTGAAATGTTTAAGGTTAAAAAAGACCTTAATAAGAATGATCAGACAAAGAGTCGTACTCTGACCTAAATGTACAAAATTATTAATACCAAATCCATAAAATAATCATACACAGTAGAGGGTGTGTGTGTGTGTGTGTGTGTGTGTGTACTTGTGTCTGTTTTGTGTGTGCACTTGTGTCTGTCTGTTTGTGTTTGCGTGTGTGTGTATTTGTGTCTGTTTTGTGTGTGTGTGTGCACTTGTGTCTGTTTTTGTGTGTGTGTGTGTGTGTGTGTGTGCTTGTGTGTGTTTTGTGTGTGTGCACTTGTGTCTGTTTTTGTGTGTGTGTGCTTGTCTGTTTGTGTGTGTGTGTGTGTGTGTGTGCTTGTGTCTGTTTTGTGTGTGTGTGTGTATGTACTTGTGTGGTTTTCTTTGTGTTTTTGTGTGTACTTGTGTCTGTTTTTGTTTGTGTGTATACTTGTCTGTTTGTGTGTGTGTACTTGTCTGTTTTTGTGTGTGTGCGCACTTGAATCTGTTTTGTGTGTGTGTGTGTACTTGTTTCTTTTTGTGTGTGTGTGTGTGTGTATACTTGTGACTGTTTTTTTTTTTTTTTTACTGTGTGTGTACTTGTCTGTTTTTGTTTGTGTGTGTGTATTTGTGTCTTAATTTTTTTGTGTGTGTGTGTGTGTATGTATCTGTGTCTGTTTTTGTGTGTGTGTGAGGGGAGAGATGTAGATTTACATATGAAACTAATCGCATGCTTTCTGGTGGATTGACAATTCGAATATCAGAAATATGGTATTTAAATAGTTGAGGCTGCAGGTACTGGCAGGTTTGTCTTATTCATTTTGCTGATTAAATCTATCAGACCTGCAGCAGGACTGCACAGATTTTAGCTTCAACCAATCAAAATAAAGAACAATCTTATTTTAGTTTGGATTGTGGAGGACGTTTATGTAATAAACAGGACAACTGCAGAAGGAATTTGCAGTTACATGAAAAACACTGATCCCTTATCTAACACGCCTGTGAGGTGCTCTGTGCTTCTCAAAGTTATCTTCTACATACCCTGTTACATGTTAAACACATTGTTAAACAGCCTCTTCCTGGTTAGGATGGTGGCCATGATTAATGCTGAAAGGTATGTCCTCATGCTAAAAAAAGCTAAAACACAATACCTCACTTCACTTTAGAGTAACGCATAATCGCTCCTTGGGTAATGGCTTAAATATTTAAACCTTATTCCAGTTAACTTCCAATACAAACTTATTGTGCTCTGCCTCTATAAGAAAAGAACCATGACACTTCTGCACAAATAATGACAATTAGAAGTTGCCTTGGGTAGAGCCGCTACTCAACTGCATTAGAAGGCGTCAGGTGAGGTGGTTCGGACATCTGATTAGGGTGCTTCATGGTCGTCTCCCTTCAGAGGTTTCCTCCCAACTGGGAGGAGGCGCCAGGGTCCCTGCCTAGCCTAAGAATGCTTCGGGATCCCCAAGAGCTGCTGGGTTTTCCTCCTAGACCCCTTGCTTCTGTGACCCGTCCTTGGATGGATGGACAGTTAGCAATTGTTACACTTGGAGTTAAATCACTCTTTATTGGTACATATTTTGCAGCTAACCTTGTACCCAAGCAATAATGCTTATTTTTGTGTAGATCGTGTGAGATATGCTTCAGTGCAAGTCATTCAGTTCTGACAGGTGCTCACTGTATGAATCAGCTTGTGGTTTTATGACGCAGGCTCCTCAGATGTTTCACTTCCTGTATGGTTTAGCACTGATGAATATCTTAATCTGTAAACATGCTCTGGGCTACAGCACTGTGAGGAAATGCGTGTATAAACTTGCCACAGTTCATAACATCACAGCTTGGCAGTGTTCTGTGTACTGAAGCACATCAGTGTCAGTTTGCATGAAAAAAAACCCCTACTTGATTGATGATTTTACTGGATGTTTTTGTTTATTCTTCAAGCATCATCTTTATTTTGCAGGGTGCTGTGTTCAGCTTGGAGGATGTGGAGGAACCTGGCATGCTCATAGCGGAAGACAGTAACGATATCTACATCTTGTCAGGGGAGCAAGGCCGTGAACAGCTGAGCCCCCCTGAGTCATTGCTCATCAGCGTACCAGACAGCAGCAGCCTGAGCTCCTGGCATACAGAGAGTTTGCCTGTATCACTAAGTAGCCACGAAGCCTGGGCTCAGGTTGGCACCATGGAGCCAGAGGATGCCAAGAGTGTGGACAGTGGTGAAGGTGTAGCCTCAGCTGAGGATCGCAGCGAGAACAACTCGTCCAACTCGGACATTGTTCATGTAGAGCGTGAGGAGGCTGAGCTTCTGGAGGAGGGAGAAGCTGTAGAAGAGCAAGAGCTGCAGGAGAGCCTGCTCAGTGTCCTAGGAACAGAAAGTGAGCTGGAGGCCCTTAGAGAGGAGTTTAAAAAAGAGGAATCGTCTCAACAACAGCCAGTTTCAGAAGCACAAGAGTCGCTGATGTCAATAGAGGAGCAGATAGTCATCCTGGAGACACCTCCAAGCCTGGAGGCTGCTGTTCCTCCAGTTGATGTAAAGCCAAATTCTCAGACTTCTTCATGCCCTACTGACGTTCCTGTTGATGTACAACAGGAACCTTTCTCTTGTCCTGTTGCTTCTGATGCTCCCACTGATATCCCAGAATCCCTCAGTCATTCATCGTTTACTATCATCCCTGACACTCCGGTTGAAGTGGAGCCAGAGTCCCTCACTCCTTTATCTTCTACCATCGCTGCTGATGTTCCAGTTGACGTGGAGCTGAAACGTTCTGCTCATCTCTTCCCTCCTATTGCTGCTACACCCCAAGTGCTTGATCCTGAACCTGAGCCTCAGTCAGCTCAGCAAGATCCTGTTCCAGCTCCTGTGGAGCCACAGATTCTTAAAACATCTCAAAAACTAAAAGCTAAATCTGAGCCCCATCTTAAAGCTGCTCGAGCAGCTCCGGTACATGAGATTCTCCTACAAGAACCACAGTCAGAGGCTGTAAAATCTATTATAGCCCAGGAGCCCCCAGTTCCAGCACCAGAGAGACCATCACTGGAGCCATCTGCTCCACCCCAGGCTCCTTTTATTTTACCTTCTGCTGCAGCTCCAGAACAGGAGCTACGCACAGCATCTGTTCCAGCTCAGGAGCCACCTGCAGCTCCAGAACACAGAGAACCTGCGTTCTCCGAGTTTCCAGTACTTCTCTATGGTGGTGCTGCACTGGTAGCCATTGCTGCTTTGGTGGCCTACGGAGCTCTGGCTTACAGGAAGAAGCATTAAGAAGTGATCAACTTGCCCTTCCCCATGTTGGTGACCTTTACAGGAACCGAGGCCACTGTGCTGCCAAAAGTTGTGGGGAAGTCCAGGTCTCTTTGCTGCCCCAACCTAGGTTTTGTCAAACCCCAATTACCCCCCCCCCCTTTTTTTTTTTTTTTTTGGTTTTGTTTTGTTATTTTGTTAAGGTGATCCACTACTGAGCCTCATGGTGCCGACATGCATTGATAGCCAGGAAATCATGTTGGCATTTTACCATGTTTTCAAAGCAGGTAACTGTTAATCATGAAGTAGGAACCTGATTTTGTACTGTATGATTTGGTAATTATAGAAAAGCACTTCGGGTTACGGGGTGATCTATGTTTGGAATATTTAGGCCTAGTTCTAAGTAAGCTGATGTTTAATTTGAGATATAGCAGAATGGGATTTTTGAACAGTTTGTTGACGTGTCAGGTGGTTCATGTTTGCATGGTGGATAATATGTAGACATTCCTGGACCCTGATCATGGAGCACTTGTTAATAAAAAAGAAAGATCATATTGAATATGATACGTGATCAGGTTTAATTGTATGGCTGATCTAAATTAAGCATGAATTAATGATTGGACCACGTCACGGCATGTTTGGGACCGCCTAACATGAAAACCCCACCCTCTTGGTTTTGCTCATAGTCTGCTGAAACGGGTTTGTTCGTAGTAAGCATTATTTAACATAGGGTTTTTTGGTCACAATTTAAACAAATAAAGTTTTGTTTTTAATTCCGATTGTGTAAAATGTCTCACTTTTTGCAGGAAACAAGCACAACGTCACGCTTCCTGTCAGCCCGACGCTGCTGTGGGTTTACTGAATTTCCTCCATCTGCATTGTTGGTCTTGTTTCTATCTTGCAGTAAAATAGGCATCAGATTTTAAAATCCCCGATAAAGTCTTCCACACCAACAAATCCATTAGAATCCGAGGTCTACCGGTCTCATTGTTTTTATTTACCTTCCATACAATACAGTTTTAGGGGTGGTGGTTAGCACGTCCACTTCACAGCAAGAAGGTCCTGGGTTCAAGTCCCAGTGTTTTGGTGTGGTGTTTGAATGTCCTTTACATGCTTGTGTGGATTTCCTCCCACAGTCCAGAGACAGGCACATTAGGCTGATTTGCCCCTAGAAAAAAAAGAAAGCAAATGCCTTCTCTGGCTAAACCATTATCTTTTTTTAAATAAACTAGGGTGACATGTTGGCGCAGTGGTTAGCATGTCCGCCTCACAGCAAGAACGTTTCTGTGTGGAGTTTGGATATTCTCCCTGTGCTTGTGTTGGTTTGCTCCTACATTCCATAGACCTACACATTAGGCTGACTGTCTGTTCCAAATTGCCTGTGGGTGTGTGTGTGAGTGTGAATTGTTTGTGTTTCACTGCAATGAACTGACGAGCTGTTTAGGGTGTACCCCACCTTCACCCAGGGTCAGATAAAATAAGCCTCCCCATGACCCTAATAGGATAAATGTCCCTACAGTACAGTAAACACTTTTCTGCTGTAGGATTAATGAAACGCACCAAAAAATAAACCAAGCAAACCTGTACATTTATAATTAGAGAGATATTAAATAATAAAGTTATTCAGTAATAAAAAGCCATACATGTTGTTCACTTTTTTTTTTATTAATGTGTACAACAGAAACATTACACAAACAAAACAATTCATCCTGACAAAAACAAACACACAACGAAAAAATCCTCAAAGGTCCAAAAGGACTCAGACGAAACATTTTTGTTCATTTGTTTTTCTACTGACACAAAACTAAACATTTAATAACGTCGAAAGCAAAAAGATAAACATAAACAGGAACCTGAGGTTGAAGGTCACGCGTGTAAATGAAAGGTGTCACCGAGGTCTTGTGAAGCGGTGTTGGGTCATGCTGTGATAGAGGCCACGGAACAGACGGGGTGCACGTTCACACACTGCCCTCACTAGGGAGAAGGACAGCGCCATCACCATCCGTTCACTGTTCACATCCGGGACGTCCTTCAGTAAGCCTTCAACAACCTGAGACAAGCAGGTCCACCAGTACTGCCAAGCACAACATACAAACAACATTAACCATACCACCTCTATATCTACCACTCGAGTTCATATTTTACCCAGAAGCCCTTTAATAAATGTCTATTTTGCACCAATGTTTATATAAAGTCAAGCTTGTGTAAGTGTTTCAGTGGAATCATTAACATTATATTTTTATTGATTAATAGAGTTGTACTGGATCTTTCTGGTTTAATGCTCACTGAAGCTGGAAGGTGACGTTATATGAGGCTACTGAATGAGTGGTTTTTTTGGATGAGCGTTCTGTGTAAATTCTTGAGAATCTAGTGTAAGAGATTCCCAAGAGATCAAAGGTTTCTAAAATACTTCAACAAACCTATCTGGCTCCAACAACACCACCACCAACAACTCCGCACTGAAACACCCTCGCCATCCCTGGACTCGAACCCAGGACTTTCTTGCTGAAAGGCGGACATGCTAACCACTACACCACCGTGCCGCCCAGTGACTCTCTCACCTTTCTGTAATCTACAATCTTGATAATGATATGGGTATAACTGCACAATAGGTCACCTTGCTACTCTAAACTGCCCCTAGATGTGAATATGAATATGAATGTTACTCCTGCAATAGACCGGTGACTCATATGGGATTGGCTCCAACTTCCCCCTCGACCCCAATGGATAACGATAACGAATGGATGGATGGATGTTGAAAGGAATGCAGATGTAACCCCTGATTTCACTGTACACAGAGAAGGATGAGATCGGTACTTGAGCCATGTGATTCTGTAGACAATTACCTTTGGAGAAGAATTGTAGAGTGTCTTGGTCAGATTTTCAGCAGCATGAGCAACAACTACGTTGTTGAATTCATCTGCCATTCTGATGAGCTCAGCAGCCACTTCGCTTACCACATGTGCTTCTTCATCAAGCACTAAACACACACACACACACACACACACACACACACACACACACACACACACACACACACACACACACACACACACAGATCAGCACAGCATTGAGAGTCAGCCAAGTCTACAAGTCCACTGTGATGATGCATACTAATCATCTGGTAAAATTATACCTACCTATATTTTCAAATTAAAAAATAGAAACAGATTTACGATAAATTCACATGAATTATATTTTGTGTACTGAGAGTATGTACATTTTTAACTCATCTTTTTGACTGATCTTTTCCCCCATAGTAGATTTGATGTTTTTTTAGTGGATGAATTCAGATTCACCCACGGTGGCACAGTGGTGTAGGGGTTTGCACGTCCGCCTCACAGCAAGAAGGTCCTGGGTTCGAGTTCTGGGCTCCCGGGGGCGTTTTTGTATGGAGTTGCATGTTCTCCTCATGCTTGTGTGGGTTTCATCCAGGTACTCTGGTTTCCTCCCACAGTCCAAAGATATGCACGGTAAGCCTACTGGCTGTTCCAAATTGCCCTAGTTGTGAGGGTGAATGTGAATGGTAGTGTGTGTTGGTCCTGCAATGGCAAGCTGTTTGGGGTGCATCCCACCTTCTCCCAGTGTCGGCTGAGATAGGCTGACCCTGTGCGGTTCCGCAAATGTAAGGTATTGTCTACATCATTTTTTAAAAGGTGCAATATATGATATGGAGGATTATTCAGATCGAGAGGGTTTCATCCTAATCTGAGATCTGAATAAAACTCAAATTCTTTAATTGTTTATTACTCATTCGAAATATTTTCATTGTAGCCGGTGTGAGTTGGTCAGAGGAGGTGCATGCTCTTTCTTTCTAACTCAGTTTCTGAACAAAATATGGAATTAAAGTGTTTGATGGTGAGAACTTTTTATTTTATTTTATAGAATTAGACGACAACCCTATCTTCTATGATCGATATGAGGAGGATTGTTGGTGCGTACCAATTGTTCAATAAGCATTCAACTTATCCAATATCAATTATAGATAAATCGGCTTTCCACCTAATGGATAATAAATACCACTTATTCACTGTCGGTGAGGTGGATATCGCTGAATAGAGTATGCTCCACCAAGCCTGAGTAGATATGCTACATATATCTATATATAGTTGTTTTAGTATATACACAAGAACATAAAAAGCGAATTAAATCAAGATTTTTATAATTCTAATCTGTTACTTATTAATTAACATTAGAAGGGCAGGGCAGGTGGACCTCACACGCTCTGATCAGTGCTAATGCTATCTTTTTATAATCATTCAGATTTGGTTCATACTAAACGCAAATGTAAGTAAGCCGTAGTTCCGTAAGGGTGTGTGAAAAAAACTCATTCCTAGTTTTAAAGGGGTTTCTGTGTGTATATTCTCCCCATGTTTCCTCCGGGTAGCCCGGTTTCCTCTCACAGTCCAAAGACCTACATATTAGGGTGAGAGTGTGAATGGTTGTGTGTGTGTTGTACTATGATGGGCAGGGGAGCAGTTCAGGGTGTAGCCAGTGCTGGCTAAGATAACCAGCCTCCCTGTGGCCTTAATAGCATTACGCGGTTCAGCAAATGTGTGAATATAATGAACCCAAATACAACAGGGGTGCCCAATCCTGTTCCTGGTGATCTACCTTCCCGAAGATGTTCACTCCAACCCTAATTATGCCCACCTGACCATCCAATCATCTAATCAAGAATTAAGACTTGGAAATTCTTTAAATTTAATTCTTTAAAGCGATGATTGGATTTGTCAGATGAGCCCCATTAGGGTTAGAGTTAAAATCTTTAGGAAGGGAGATCACCAGGAACAGGACTGGGCACCTCTGAAATACACAAATGCACTAAATACTGAGGGGGGGATGATGTCATCATTTGGATTACTTATTTTTGTACTCCTTAGTGCATCAAGCAAAGATAATCACATGAATAGAATAAAAGTACCTGGTAATCCAAGACCAGCTGGAGAAATGTCGTGGAAAAGACCTCTGTGAAATGAGTGTCCATCTGTTTGCAGCTCACCATCACATTCAATGTCAGAGTCTAAGACATGGTCCTGGGTATACACTATATGATCATTTAATCCACTTGGTGCTGTACTGAGTTTCACTTCATAGTACAGGTTCTCGACTTCCTTCTGTAGCTCACTGTTCACACAAGGTCTCTGCTGGAGGAACGTCAGGAACAGAAGAGGAGTTTGTGGAAATGAGTCCATCGTGCTGTTTCTTACAGACCTTTTCCTCTGTACTCTGCAAAGTTAAACAAAAACATCAGGTGAATATTCAGTCATGTGACCTATTATTAACTAAGGCAATCATTAAGTCTAAATTAAACTAAATTAACTTCAAATTCTAAGATGAGGTCCTGGGTTCGAGTCCCATGTTCCTGTGTGGAGTTTGCATGTTCTCCATGTCCTTGTGTGGGTTTCCTCCAGGTACTCAAGTTCCTCCCACAGTCCCAGGACTGCGGTTCCAAATTGCCCCAGATATGAGCGTGAGTGTGAATGATTGTGCAAGTATTGGCCTGGCGATGGTCTGTTAAATTGTTCAGCGTATATCAGAGCACAGAGTCGGCTGTGATAGGCTCCGGCCTATCTGCATCCTTTAGTATTAAGTGGTCCAGCAATCGAATGAATGACATTCTAAGCGGTAATAAAACTCTCAAAGAGAACAGAAGAGTGTTTTTTGCCCCAAGCACAGTGTGGAGGCTGGTTAAGGGGCTAAAATTTACTCCATGGTGCACAGTTAGTGATTTGCAGAAAGATGGAACTGTTTTGTGATCATCGAATCTACAAAGCAGATTCACATTCATACCAACCAACCATATGATTAATGTACTGACAATTTTCTTTCTTTCATGCAACCAAATTGTTTATCATGATACCACTGGAACTCTGACTGAAACAAAAACAGAGCATTTCGGGCAACACACTCCTGTAAATGATGAGTATTGATCAGGACAGATCTAAAAATAAGTGCAGTTTCACTGATCTTACAAAAGCATAACATTCTTCTGTTCTAATAAACATTTCATGATCTCCAGAAGTATCAAATCATTCACTCTACATTAGCATGGACCTCAGAAATGTTCAGGACAATTTTAACTCATAGAACATTAATTTTGAGCCATTTTAAATCCCTGAAATCCCAATTTTTATAAAAACGGCAAGTGATATAATTTTAGCTTACAGTAAACGTGCTCAGTGGGTTAGTAGTTTGCACTCCCGCCTCACAGCAAGAGGGTCCTGGGTTCATCAGGTTTGCATTTTCACCCTTTATTTGCATGGGTTTCCTCTGGGTACTCTGGTTTCCTTACATAGTCAAAAAACATGCTCAATAGGCTAACTCACTGTTCCAAATTACCCCGAGGTGTGAGTGTGACTGGTTGTGTGTGGGTTGACCCTGCAATGGTCTGGTGAGCTATTCATGGAGTATCCCGCCTACACATGGAGTTGGCTGGGATAGACTCCAGCCTCCCTGTGACCCTATTAGGATTAGGCAGTTTGGCAAATGAGCGAGTGATAAGTAAATATGTGCAGTACCTCTTTAAATGATAATCTAATAATAACTACGGTACTTCTGCACGCAACCATTCAAAATATTCAGAATGTTTAGTATTGCTACTAATAATCTTTATTAATTGTTAGCAAATCCACAGGTTCTTGAGGACTTGGTTTTGATAGAATTTAATAAGAAGTTGTATTGTGGGGCAATAATGTAAGGTAGTACAGCACCAGTGGCGTAGCGGTTAGGGTGCTGCGCTCACGATCAAGAGATCATGGGTTCGAATCCCAGTTGGACCCCCACCGTGCTAAGACCCCTGGGCAAGGTCTTAACCACAAGTGTGCCTCTGTCCACCCAGCAGTATAAATGGGTACCAGTAAAAATACTGGGAAGGTAACCTGTGAAGGACTATCATCCCATCCTGGAGGAGTTGAACCCCTAGTCGCTTCACGCTACAGAAACCGGGGATAAGCACCGGCCTGATGAGCCAGTAGGCTCCGGTGTTTAAAATTTTTTTTTATTGTATTGTATTGTTTAACATATTATTGTATTGTAAGACATGACCACATTCCATGAAATGACGTGTTAACCACTCTCCAAGCTTCAGATAAGCTAACTGGGTACAGAAAACTCTCAAATCCTTTCACAAGAGTTAGGATGGAGATCCTGTTTCATGTGTATACTCTCACACACACACACACACACACACACACACACACACACACACACACACACACGCGAAGAAGATAACACTGGGAGTCGGATGAGAAACTGGCAGATAACACTGGTTGTTAGGAGAAGGTTGCTTGGACTGAGACAGAGTGAAACCCATGGCCATGATGCACATGTGTTTTTTTATTTATTTTGTTTCATTATTACATTTCTACATTAGGAACTGATGGAGTCTGCCTGCTCTTTCACACATCAATAAACACGAGGAACTGGTGAGGTCTAGAGAAGATAATTCCTAACAGTTTGAACACTCATACATCAATAAACAAGAGGTTTGTTTTCTTTCCTGTAAGAGTTAACCAACTAAACATGCCTCTATATATATATATATATATAT
>JAQMYF010000004.1:32566468-32586899 GCA_030014195.1 Neosilurus mollespiculum
TATATATTCTGCTTTCAAAAATTCCCAGGCTTTTACAATTACCTGTCGTAAAAAAAGAGACAGAGCAGTAGAGTTTCCATTAATCTCACACAAATCGCCCTATCTTAATAATTCCTGTAATATTTTAATTCATATTTGATATATTTGATATATTGACACTGCAGTGACTCTCCAGCAGTTTCCATTCAGGAAATGAATCAGAATCAGTTTGTTTTCACTACTGCTGTCCGCCATTTTGTTTTCTGACGTCACGCATGAAAACAAACATCCCAAAGACTAGACAGGCAAATCTTGAGCTTTAAGCACTATAATATTCTATCAGGTGTGTTTTGATGGTGGTGGTGTGGAGCAGTACATCCTACCAATCGAACAATCTTATTGTTTAACTGGTTTGAGATCTGATGTGAAGTTTTTTTTTCGTTTTTAAACACTTTAATGACCATTGATTATATTTATATCTACCACTTAAGCTTAGAGGTGACCAACCACACACAGATATACAGGCAGGCAGATGTATTTTAACCCTGACTTTAACCTTCCTGACCAGTTTACACTGGATTGGGTAAAATCATGATGAAACCTAGAAGTTGAAACTTAACGAGCTTAATTTATTTAAACAGCATACTAAGAAGTAAATTAACTGACTGCTGACATATTTATGTTACATAGCCATGTTAAATCTAGCTCGGTGTTATAATTTCTTTCTTTTTTCTGTTCGAAACACCGGCTTTAACATTAACGCCACACAACTGGCAAGCTAACCCAAATTCTAGCCTTAAATAGTTAAAATAACCAGTTTAATCCAAGTAGTTATGCACAAATCGGACAATAAAGCTGACTGTCCGGTAACAAAACAAACAACTTACTTTATCTCATGTTAAATCGTGAAAACCGTTGAGGATGCAGGCTAAGTATCCACAGCACCGTCCTCTCCCGCTGTAGGTTTATACAGTAATATCACCGAATTGAACATCAGTTCAAGTGAAGGGCTGTTTGGGTGATGTAAACTTACTTCCCTAGGGGTGTGTTGTTCTGAAAAAGAGTTCTCTTGTTTTTAATCAGCTACGTTGAGTAGAAAACTAAATACTTGAGTTTCTATACAACGTCTCTAAAAAGGCAATCTCAAAAAGTTATGGCGAATTTAAAGTTGCATGCAGTGGTGTTTATTCTCTATAAAAACCAGACCCCCCCAGAGTACATATGTAGTGGAAGCGTCCTGCTATAAAAACAGGCGGAGTTAAACGAGACGCTATTGCGTGTTGTATGTTTACTTCCGCTTCAGTGGAGTGAAAATCGTAATCATGGTTTGTGGGGAAAGTACAAACAAATACCTTCAGAAGACGTGCAGTATTTTTATTACGAGTAGGTTTTATACTGTTTAAAGTGGTCATCCTTGAAGATATCGCATGTTTATCAATAGAAATCGCCATAATTATGAGAAGCAGAAGTGTAGTTTTTCAGCAGTGTTCACTAGTCAGTTCCCGCAGAATTATTTTCCCATTGTCTTACCTTTTATATTTAAACAATTTGGTCTAAACCTGAAATGATTGGCTCAACAAGCATATTAAAACCATGTGATAGAAATAGCAAGGATGCTGTATAACCTGAGTATGCTGGAAAGTCCCCATAAGTTTCTTAACTCCCATGATAAAATGTGTGCTAAGCTTGGCTCATAATAGATCTTGTCTATAAACACTTAACTGCCCTTGGAGATCCCCCAGTGAAGCAGTGTGTGTGAGAAAGATAAGAAAGCAGTGCAGGCTACATGCAAATATGAAGAGTTTCTAGAGAACAGCAGACAAAAAACCACCACAATAAGGTGTTTAAAATCTTTATTTACAAGGATAAAATCCATTTAAGTCAATAAAAAGTCAAACTTTCACCGAACTGGCTAACAGTGTAGAGAAAGTCACATTCACACATTATGGTGAACATACATCACAGCGTCTCCAAACCAGTTACGCTCGGTAAACAAAAGTTCACTATCCGAGACCACCAAAGCTCATGGAGCGAGCAGAGCGGCGCCCCACCAACCTCTGACCTGCTCTAGGAAGTGAATCAGTCTGCAGGGTTGTGCGTCCCATGGTAAAAGCAGGTTGCTGAGGTGAGAACGCAGCTAAACGAGCTTCCTGAAGTTCCCTACACAGAGGATGAAAGGAAAATTTAATTAAAAATCTTAACCAAATTAAAGGAACCACAGCTCAGCTGTCCATCCCCGTGTTTAAATTGCAATTTGTTTGTTATTTTTGGCCAGAAATTAATTTAAAACATTTTACTATATTGCAGGCCGGCATAGTTAGCACTTCCACCTCATAGGAAGGTCCTGGGTTCAAATCCTTAGCAAGCCCAGGGCTGTGTGGAGTTGCATGTTCACCCTGTGCTCGTCTAGGTTTCCTCCCACAATCCAAAGACATGCACATTAGGCTAATTGGCTTTTCCAAATTTCCCCGAAGTGTGAATGGTCCTGTGTGTTGGCCCTGCGAAGGTCTGGCAAACTGTTTAGGATGTACACCGCCTTCACCCATTATCAGCTGAAATAGGCTCCAGCCTCCCCACAACCCTAGTAGAAGTAAGCAGTTAGGCCAATGAAAGGGTGAGTGAGTACCATACTGAAGGAAGATGTAGACACTTAGGGAAATTAACTGACTGACAGCACTGGCCGTCATATCACCTTATTTGAATGAGCAGTTTGATAGGGAAAGGCTAGCTTAACACTATAGAGGAGATATAATATAAAGTTTTTTTGGCCCATAAAATGTTGATAGTCTTGAATAGCCCTATTAGACAATGCCAGAGGGTCAAATAATGAAATTAACACATGCTTAAAATTTCTCTTGGCTGTATGAGCTGGCTGTAAACACAAGGTTTTTGATGATTTTTTTTTCTAGACACTAGAAAAAAGTCACAGTCTAGTCACTAGTGCGTCACAGTGTGCTGAGCCTTCTGATTACCTGGCCTTCCTCACTGGCCCCAAATACCCAGCATTTCTCTGTGCATCCACCCATCTCGGTCTAACTCCCAGTACACTGAGCAAGGAGCCTTCAGGTTACAAATCAGAGAGTGGGCACAGAGAGCAGAAAGACCATAAATGGGAGGAGGAAGCCAAACAGTCATAGCACAAGCACTCAAAATCAGGGGGGAGGTGAGGAAGCAGCTGTCTGAAGAACTGTGGAATTTTTAGATTAGGAATCATACATTGGTGCTCCACTGGTGTTTGAAATGAAAAATGAGGTCTGAATTAGGTACAATATCTGACCTTTAAGAACATACATGTAGACAGCCAACTCTCAAAGTTAGCACTAAAGTCATTTGGTCAATGGACACATACTAGCAATATTATGATGGATTAGCAGGATATATTAGCAAGGAGTTCAAAATAATAGGGTTTTTATTTGCATTGCTGGAGTATTCAAATGAGTAACCAACATCAATGCTAACAAATTTCCAGTTTGTGTCCAAGTGACAAATGTCTGCTCGAGATGCTTTGTGTTAATAAAATCACCAGCTGAATTTATTAACTGAAAGATTGATTTCCACAACGACACACTCAATGGGCAGATGTATTAAAATAAGTGTGCCTGACTGACTCTTCTCTGCTACCCTCAATCTGGAAACTGCAGGTATTTTCACTTTATTTCCACAGAATGGCAGTTAAAAACCCAACCATATGAGTGCCCCCTAGTGGAAATCATTGAATATGATAATTTCTCTCTAAATAGTGGGAACCTCCATTATAATGACAAGTCACCATTTAAATGTCTGCAATATAATCCTGATTTAGAATCCTTGGAGAATTTTTTTAATAAAATGGAAAAGAGTAAGAGCTCTTAATGTAGAGGGTGCTGCCATTTTAGTGCAAGCAATGTACTCTGGGATTGTTGGGTCATGGTTGCTCACACAAAAGTATGGTTACTTCAGGTTGTTTTGAGTAGTCCAGAATCAGTAAGAAAGAGAACTGTGGGCTTATTAAAATGGCAGTAAAACAAATGGAACCTTTTCGATTCAAGTCAATACTTTGGATCTGTAGATGAAAATATATATATTTATTATTATTATTTATAATATATATTTTCCAGTGCATTCGATACCTACAGGCTGACCCTCCTGGGTGAGAAGCTGACAGCGATGCAGGTGGATGCCTCTCTGGTGTCCTCGATTGTGGACTACCTGACCGGAAGACCACAGTATGTGCACCTGCAGCACAGTGTTTCGGACACGTTGGTCAGCAACACGAAGCACCACAAGGGACTGTTCTCTCCCCTTTCCTCTTCACCCTCTACACAACAGACCTGAGCTACTGCACAGGGACCTGCCATCTTCAGAAGTTTTCTGATGACTCTGCTGTAGTTGGATGTATCAGTGGAGGTGATGAGACCGAATATCGGGCTGCTGTGGATTCCTACATCACATGGTGTGAGCAGAATCATCTGCAGCTTAATATGACAAAGACCAAGGAACTGATTGTGGATTTTAGGACATCCAAAACACCTGTTTCCATCCAGGGTGTCAATGGTGGAGGATTACAAATACCTCTGAGTTCATATTGACAATAAACTGGACTGGGTTAAGAACACTACCGCACTTTACAAAAAGGGCCAGAGCCGCCTCTATTTTTTGAGGTGGCTACGGTCGTTTAACATCTGCCGTACACTGCTCAGGATGTTTTATGAGTCTGTGTTGGACAGCGCCATCCACAACCTGCTGCTCAGTCACAGGAGCACGTTCAGTGAGAGACTGATACCACCTAAATGCTCCACTGAACGACAGGAAATCATTCCTACCTGTGTCCATTAAACTGTACAACTCCTCCATATAGCAACAACATCCACTGTTATACATTTGCATTTTGCACTACTTTTACAGTAGTGTGCAGTGAAGATTACACACCACCACTTTTGTCTAAAAGACAGTGCACACAATTTCTTAATAAAGTGTTCTGATTCTAGATCACATTTAGTCAGTAGTGAAAGTATGGAAGAGGATGGAAGAGATGCCAGATTAGGCGGATGAGTGTGATGTCTATGGGAGCACGGTGTCCTGATGCCAACTGAATGAGAGTCTGCTGCAAGCAACTTCAATCCTGACACCGAATGCTAAAGGAAAATTAAACACAAACTTAAAAGCGGGTATACATCGTATTAGTAGGCCAGCCAACATGCAAAATTTTACTTTTTGTGGCATTGTCTGTTAATAGCAGGCATCCATGCTGAATCAATTCTTCGTAGGGTCAGGAAAAAAGGTGTGGGTGGATGCCACCCTTGATTTTGAAGGTCATTTTCAAGGTCACAAAGGTCAAATATAGCAAAATAATGATTTTTCACACATAGTGGGCATGTGGGTGAAACTTTTGGATATACAAGCTAAAAGGAGTCTAGATTATCTGCGCCTGATGTATTTCAAATATAAAATCATAAACACAAAGCCCTGACAAGTATGGTGGATATTTTTGTGCCACCATTACCATAATAATAATAACAATACCCATTTTCATTAATATCTTCACAACTAATTAGGATATCTTATAATTGTTGTCTATGCCCATGTTTTCATGTTCAAAGATTATTATGGTGACATCTAGAACATCACCGAAGAATCAGCCATCTGTTGATCAGCATCTTTAAGATGGACATCAGTAGACTATATTTCACCAGTAGGGCGTAGTAATGCTGTTGCTGACACTCTTGCCAAGCGTGCACTTGAACTTGTTTGTATTTGATGTAATGGATAATTATTGTTACAGGAAATAAATGTATAAGTTTAGAATGGTTTTAAATTCAAACGTTTATGCAATAGTCACACTTTGGTAATTTTAGTGGTTATTTAATTCAAATTTGTGGGTTTCGTCACATTCAATATTATATATTTATAATTTCAGTGGCAAAAGGACACTACACAAGAAAATCATAAGGAATGCCAGGTTTCATAAAATGTTTTTATTTAGGAGTTTAATACTGACAATTGTCATCATTTTGACCTTAAATATTTCATTGAAGGCCACACTAATAGTATAATTATACTGTTATAATAGTATAGGTCAATTCAAGAATGATTTCCTTGAAGTTCTGTGATGTTCTAGATTTCATCATAAACTTTTGAACCATGAAAGCATGGGTACAGAGAGCAATTTCCTTAAGCTATCATGATTCCTCATGCAATGGTATAATACCGACCAATCACCTGACCTTTAAGATTACCTTAAAGGCCACAATAATAGTATAATGTATGCCAAATTGTATTCTGTGATGTTCTAGATGTCACCATTATAACCGTTGACCATGAAAACATGGGTATTGACAACAATTTTGTTAGGATATCATAATTACTTGAGAATATTTTGACGAAAATAGGTATCATGGCAATGGCGGAACAAAAATGGCAGAAATACTTGTCCTAGGGCTTTGTTTTTATGATTTTATTTTTGAGATGCATCAGGCAGAGTTAGCAGAGAGTCTTTTTAGCTGATATATCCAAAAAGTTTCACCCACATGCCCACAATGTATGAAAATATCATTATTTCGCGACCTTTTGAAAATGACCTTCAAACTCAAAATCAAGGGTGGCATCCACCCATACAGTTCTCCTGACCCTATAAGGAATTGATCCAGCACAGATGCCTGCTTTTAGCAAACGATGCCACAAAAAAGTTTTTGTAGAGAACTTTTAGCTGTTTGGCTGGTCTACTATATATATATATATATATATATCTTTGCTCATCAAAACACAATACTGTTCTGACAAGCTTCATGATGAAGGAAAAAGCACAAGTAATAAATCCGCACGAAGGGAGGCGACATTGTATTGCGAAAAATCTACATGCGATTCAAGTGTATGAGACAGAAAATATAAAATTTGCATAAAAATAATGATGGGTTAGACCATTTGAAGGGCAGAGAACTAGTATTACAACCCAATCTAGGTCAACCCATAACACAGGATAATTTACATTGTTACATTGTTACATTGTTTTCTATTATTTTTAGTGGTCACTGCTTCAGAAGCCAGCCAGGCAAAAATAAATAAAACACATCTAACCAAAAACATATAAAAGAAAGTCTAACCAACAGAAGAATTACATGAAAGTTTTTGAAGGTAGATGACTGGACCATTCTGGCTCGCATAGACCTAAGGGCTTAGTTTTATTTTACTCAGAGATTCACTGTTTACATTTTTTTTTAGTTTATTTGTATGCTGTTATTTTTGCCATTATCTTGCCTTAAATTCAGTGATGAATTCATGTCCTATTCTTCTGAAAAGGCAGGGTAGTACAACCTATATATTATACAGAATTTAGATTTAAAAAATGCAAGCAAAAACCACCTGATTATGAAAACATACACATATTCATGTGTAACAGGAGAATTTAGATGGCTTGCATTTCATTTCATTTTAAAGGTACACTGCAAATTATTTGGTTCTTGCCAAGAAAAAAAAAAAAAAAAAAAAAAAAAAAAAAAAAAAAAAAAAAAAGAGCTGCTGCATACTTATACCAGGTTTCTTTGATGTAGAACTTTCAGATATTTCGAGAGACTCCAGTCTTCAGTGTCGTTTCTTAATATAATTAATAGAATTTATGTATGTTCAAACGTAGTTGGTATGGCATCCTCCTTTAGTTTTCAATTATACCTGCAAGCCCCAGTGAGTTCTCACTCTAGACCTACGGTGGTATGATTCTAGGGTAAAGTGTTGAAAGCACAATTTTGGATCCTTTGGAAAAACTGTTCAGCAACCTGCATGCTCCTTTTCTCCTCTTCTTGGTTCTTTGAAAAACTGCAGAAACTTAAATCTGAATTCTTATTTCCATTTGACTGAATACTACAATTGTGAGCTACACAACAAGACATCTTAAAGCATGATCGTGCAAACTAGCAGTGCTAACACTTTCCTACTATGCCAGAAGGTAAGGAGTAACCAGGCTTCTTGGTGAGCAACTGTGACATCAATCCCAGAGTGCATTGCTCATGTCATCACCCTCTACATTAAGTCATTTATAAATTTCATTTATAATTTTTTTTTTAATGTGTAATGGTTCTCCCAAAGGATTCTCAAATCATGATTATTCTGCAGACTTTATAGAGATAACTTATGATAACAGAGGTTCCCTTTAACATCTCACATTAATCACAGACGCAACCCTCACCTTTCCAGCATTGCTGTTCTGAATTTCTCCACATTGAGCTCTCTGCGCAGCTGTGCAGCCAGTTTTCCAGCTCGTTCTCTGAGCAGTAGTGGATGTCTGCACAGTGCAGATGCTGATGGCCTCACAGCAGGATCAGGGTCCAGCATCAGCTATAAAATACAGAATATATACTCAATAACACATTATATAGATGTTAAAGGAAAACGCCACCCTGAAGGACATTAAATATTAAGTGATTCTGGTGCCAAGTTGTTGGCTGGTGTTGCATTTTGTTATCCTGCCAAGAAGTCAGCTGTTGTCTGCTACTCTGTCACAAGGGGACACTGCAAGCCAGTTAGAATATTAGAAGTTCTTTCTCTATTTAAATAAGAGGTAACATCAGGTATTTCTATCACTTCCTAAAACTAACAGAGTAAGGGCTATTCTCACCCATTTTCTAGTAAAGGATAACAGAAATCTTATAGCAGTGGAGACAGCAAACATTACAGCAGAAATTTCCCACTCTTAAACTGAAATGGGAACTATGTTCAGGCAGTCTCTTCAGGTAAAAGGAATGCTAGGATCAGCAGGTAGTCAAGCACCAATGTATACAACATAGGAAACCGTTACCAAAATAGACCGTCTTTAAAGACATTTGTTTAAAATGTCATTTTTATCATTACAAAACAAGAGCACAAATCTCTACCAAGCTGAAGGGGAAAAAAAAACAAAACGGTATTAAGATTAATTAAAAGTTATTCAGACTTGATTTTCCCTTTAGGCACAATTAGAATATATACTATGAATGGCACAATTTGATTGTCCACTATCTTGGGGTTAATAAACATTAGCCCATGTGGACAATCGAAACACTTCTATGTCATGGTCCCTTCAAGAGGGCGGAGTTGCCTGTATCATTGCCTATACTAAAATTGAACAAGATTAAATAAGTTTCTTACATTATATACAAAAACTTTAAGCTAAACAATACCATTAGCTTCACAGTGCAATCATTCAAAATTTGACTTATTTCAGTAATACATTTCAAAAAGTGAAACTGTACATTATATCGATTCTTTACACACAGACTGATATATTTTAATTGTTTATTTTATTTATTTTGATGATTATAACTTACAGCTAACGAAAACCCAAATCCAGTATCTCAGAAAATTAGAATATTACTTAAGACCAAGAAAAAAAGTATTTTTAACACAGAAATGTTGGGCTACTTTAAAGTATTAACATGTATAGCACTCAATACTTGCATGAATTACTGCAACAGTGTAGTGTGGCATGGAGGTAATCAGTCTGTAGCACTGCTGAGGTTTTATGGAAGCCCAGGTTGCTCTGGTAGCAGTATTCAGATCTTCTGTAATGTTGGGTCTGATACCTCACATCTTCCTCTTCACAATCAATCACAGGGATACTGTGGTCCTTAAACCAAGAACTGGTACTTTTGGCAGTGTGTGCAGGTGCCAAGTCCCACTGGAAAATAAAATCAGCATTTTCCTAAAGCTGGTCAGCGGAGGGAAGCATGAAGTGCCCTAAAACTTCCTGGTAGATGGCTGTGACCTTGGACCTGAGAAAACAAAGTGGACCAACACCAGCAGATGACATGGCTCCCAAATCACCACTGACTCAGGAAACTTTACACTGGACCTCAAGCAACTTAGATTCTGTGCCTCTCCATACTCTGGGACCTGGACATTGATTTCCAAAAGAAATGCAAAATTTACTTTCATCTGAAAATAAGTCTTCGGCCCAGTGAGCAACAGTCCAGTACTTTTTGCCCTTAACCCAGGTAAGATGCCTCTGACATTGTCTCTGGTTCGAGGGGTTCTTGATGCAAGGAATGCGACAGTTGAAACCCGTCCTGGATACGTCTGTGCGTGGTGGCTCTTAAAGTACTGACTCCAGCAGCAATCCACTCTTGTGAATCTCCCCCAAGTTGGGTGGGGAAATGACTTGAATGAGTCATTTCCCAATCCTCACAAGGTGGCAGTTTTCGCTGTTCCTTTTCCACCTTTTTCTACCACAGTTTTTCCTTCCATTCAACTTTCCATTATTGTGCTTGGATACTGCACTCTGAACAGCCAGCTTCTTTAGCAATGACCTTTTGTGTCTTACCCTCCTTGTGCAGGGTGTCAATGATCTTCATTTGGACAGCCGTCAAGTCCACAGCCTTCCCCATGATTGTGTGATCTACTGACCTAAACTGTCGGGTCATTTAAAGGCACAGGAAACCTTTGCAGGTGCTTTGAGGTAATTATCTGATTAGTGTGACACCATGAGTCTCCAATATTGAACTTTTTCACAATATTCTAATTTACTGAGATACTGGACTTTGGGTTTTCATTAGCTGTTAGTTATAATAATCAAAATTAAAAGAAATAAACACTTGAAATACAGTACATCAGTCTGTGTGTAATAAATCTATATAATATACAGAATCACTTTTTGAACTGAATTAACGAAATAAATAAAACTTTGAATAATATTCTAATTTACTGATGAACTAGTATATAATTTTGATTTAGTTTGCTTTTTATGTTCCCATATAGTATATACTAAAAACTTCTTGCCTCAGGCTGAATGTCACTGAACCGTGTAGTCATAACAGAGATGTAACAATGACCACCTCACCTTCAGCACATAATTATTAGTTATAGCTTTAAGAGGATTTTATCAAGAAAATTAAAAATCTGTGTAAAACTAAATCAAATCACGACGGTGGTCTCCAAACTATAATTCCCTTTATATTATTACACCTGTAGAAGATTCCTTAAGGCTGCTGTTAATTCATGGGGCAGGCTGGGTAAGTGAGCCTGTCTGAGGCGGTGCCACTCCTCTCCGTTCTGAGGCAGTGGTGGTGCTCCGGCTGCTAATAGCACCGTCAGGCTCAGAGCAAAGATATCTGCTTTGGGAAGGTGTGTGTAGTCCTGCAAATCAAAATTCACATTTACAAAAGAAAAGAAAATATAATCTGTTTAGATCATATAGTAAACATGTCACCCCCCCAAACCAGGTGTCTCCCCCCACCCCAGGTACCTCTCGCAACACTTCACATGCAAGGAAGCGACTGTCCCCTTCTTCCACCTGAGGGCTTGAGATGGAGGTCACATGACCAAGATCCCCTATAATGAGAATAATTTACTGAAATCATGTACATTGTGCAATTAAACAGTCTATAGCTATAAAGGCCATTCTAAAAAGTCATAACTGAAATGGCTTACCAATTTTATAAACTACCCCTGATGAAGTGGGCCCATCATCTTCCTCCTCACTGTCTCCTGTGCCACCAGGACTGGCACGGAGCCAATAACTGATGAATATGTTACCTTAACAGAATTGAATATACAGTTATCCAGGCTGAATCCTGGTTTTTAAAATAAATGTATAAAAAATAAACCTACTAAATACGTGATAAATTCAATAAGAGTTGAAAAACTAGGAGGAGAGCACTCAGTGTGAGGTATAGGTACAAGGTTTTTATAATTTAGCATAGTTAATGAAATGTCTCCCCCTAGTGGGCATCTGATGAACTTTCACTCACTCGCCAAACCCCTTAATTGTACTAGAGTGGCAGAGAGGCTGGGGCCCATCTCAGCTAACACTGGGCAAAGGCAGGGAACACTTTGAACAGCTCACCTGACCATCGCATGGCCAACACACACACAAAAATAAAACAATTCACACCTCACACCTAGGGGCAGTTCACCTAGTGTGCATGTCTTTGGACTGTGGCAGGAAGCCTGTGTACCCAGAGAAAATCCACATAAGCACAGGGAAAATATGCAAACTCATGAACATTCATTCGCACCTTATTTGCATATTATTACTTTGACACCCCCATGACCACCTACAAAATTTTTAAGTCATCCATGACTTCTTATACTGCAGGGACATAGAAGAGAAAAAGCAAAATCTCAAAAAACTTTCCCCCTCATCATTTTTCCCCCTTCGTCTCCTCCATGTCCCTTCCGAGGCTCCGCAGAAGACAAACCAACCAACAGACTTAAAAATAAATAAATAAATAAAAAGCTCACTGGGTTTGATGTCCAGATGCACGAGGCCTGACATGTGGATGTATTTGAGTCCCATTGAAACCTGAAGCAGCAGATCCTTCAGCTCTGGCTCCTGAAAAAATTCACCCTGTTCTTCTTTCTCTGTGATGACATCATGGAGGCTCCCACCTACAAAACACACAATATTTTACGATAGCGTATTAGAATACTGTAGCCTTGGTTAGCTATGAAAAAAACCCATCAAGTTCCCTTCTGTGAAATCCTCAAAACATGGCAAATATTACAGTACCATCACAATACTCATTCTGAATGATCATATGGTCATCTTCTGCCCAAGCTGAGTAATAGCGAACAACGTGTGGATGATGTCCCAGCACCGCATGTGCATATACCTCTTTTAAAGCCAGTTGCCTGCAGACACGGACACGCAGGCATACACACACAACTTAGATTCACAGATTTTTAGCTTTGCTCCAATTTCTCCAAACATTTTTTTGGTTCATTTATATGCATGAGTAACACTTTGTAACCGCATCAGTCAGGACAGGGGAAAATATTTGTACCGTCTGTTCTTTTGCACTTACTCATTAGCAGAACCTGCAAGTGGCCTGCGTAACCGTTTGATGGCGTACATGCAGCCATCCAGCCTCTTCACACAGCGATACACAGCACCGAACTCGCCCACACCAATCCGGCCCAGTTCCAGGAACTCGCTCTCATAACGTGACAGCATGAGAGATGACACTGCGGGTCTCTAAGTACAAACAGATGGAAGGAACAGTATCTGGATGATGCATTTTACCTACAGATGGTTGGGTACTGAAGAGCATTTTGCCTTATATGTTATGTTCAACAGCCACCAATAGATGTTAGACATCCTTATCCACACCCAAGGTTAAAATGATCTTAGCACAGTTCTCACATGCAGTTCATTATGAATTCAGCAGATGAAGGTTTTGAGGAGGTGGCATGGTGCAGGCCCTTAGCCAGGATTTTGAGACGGGAGGGTGGAATTTTTTGTCTGGCCAGAGGAATGTGGGGCTGCCTAGGTCCTGGGCATTAGGGTCAGGGTTAGGTAGTCCCCCTAAAGCTCCTGATTAAAGCTAAAAATGGCTTTTGGTTAAACATATTTTTACTTATAAAATACATACCTGTACAGTGCCTTTACTTTGAGCAGCATGTGGAGGGATGTTTGTTTATTAACAAAAATGTTACAACACTTGCTTTATGGTTTTCCTTGCAGAGCAACTAAACAGGTACAATAACTACCAGTACTTAAACACTAAAGCCAATTTCTGCTATGACAACCTGCTAAATATCAACCTGTTCAGTCCAGCTATGTTTGTTTGCAAGCACAAAGTTCACGTCTACCCATGATCCTGTTATGTCCTTTCGGATGTCAACTCTAAGGGACCTATTAAGGCAGAAACACTGTCATGAAAAGGAGCTATAACTTCTTTTGAAAGCATGACATATCTACAAATATCTAATAAATGGAGTATGATCACATGGTCTGTACAAATTGCAACTGGTCCACAAATGTACATGCATTTTAGGGGCAAAAATGCATAAGAAACAGAACAAATTGTCAGACAATATATTTTATTCAAGACAAAAATTTGGCACCACTTATAACCACTATAAACAAAGGTATAAAATGAAATACAGACAACTTCAAAGTTCCTTGAAGAAATTAGCATATACACTATGCTACATGCAACCTCATTCATTCAGATTGAGTGTTACAACAGACTGACTGTTCATTTTAAAGCATTTTAGCAATTTTAGAGCAATATTTTAAAACAATTTTAGATTTTCTGTTCAAGCTTGTTGGCAGCTTATGAACGTCGCAGTGCTGGTTGCATGCCGACTGTCAAACCTGCAGCCATTTCAAACGGAGACTCTGAACTTCAAATATTGGCCCAAAATCAACATTTTTCAAAGATGTTGAGTCGATTTTCCGTAGAACAGTGCTCGATACGTCGAAGTAGAGCTAAATATATTGTATGTGGGGAAAAAATAACAGTACTACAATTTCATCCCGACAAGCCTGTTTCGTGGTTGCCCACTCATCAGGGGATTTAAGCAGCAGGGGATATCGAGCACTGTTCCACGGAAAATCGACTCAAGATCTTATATATATATATGTATATGTATATGCATGTATATATGTATATGTATATATATATATGTGTGTGTGTGTGTATGTATGTATGTATATCATGTTTTTTAGCTCAATAACTGCAAGAAAGGTGAAGTAAATTACTTTTTGTGCAAAATTTCCTTTCTTACTATGGAAATAATGATAATGTTGCTCACCTAAAAGTTGTAAAAACATGCATTCGGCAGTCATATCAGAAGTCAGAGCAATGTTTCACACGTTTATTACTGACCCCAAGCAGGGCCAAACAGCAGGCCATCACAAAATATAATTGAACCAGAGTTAATGCTTTTGAATAAAAACACACATTTTTAGTAGCTTCAGAGTTTTTGTTGTTTGCAATTGTCAAAGCTCCCTTGGAACTGGTACCAACCCAAAGCCATCTGTTCCTTGAAACAAGGTCCTTTTGTCCTCTTCAGATGGTCTCTCCAGAGTGGTTTGTGTCTCTATTATAGGGCCATTTCTCTGCATAATGCAGCTGTAAAGCTGAAGCCAATAGGACTGAAAACAGTGCGTGCATGCGTATGTGTATAATTGTAAAACATAAAAAGGGATGCTATGAAAAATGCAAATTAAAAACAAAGTAGGGATTTCCAAATTCACTCACTGATTTGCTGAACCGCTTAATCCTACTAGGGTCGCAGGGAGGCTGGTGCCTATCTCAGCCGACACTGGGCACACCCTGAACAGCTTGCCACACCATTGCAGGGCTACATACAACCATTCACACTCACACCCAAGGGCAATTTGGAATTGTCATATTGCCTAATGTGCATGTATTTGGACAGTGGGAGGAAACCGGAGTACTCGGAGAAACTCACTCAAGCACAGGGTGAACATGTGAATGCTACACAGAAATGCCTGTATGTATGTGTGGGTGTGTGTACTGTAACTAAATTATAAATTGGATTGAGAAATAAAAGTATTTACTGAACTGAGATAGAGCTTAGGACCAGGATATAAAATTGACATCCTGTCTTCTCTCCTCTTTAGTGTTTGACTACAGCTATAGAGATTACATTCTGTCATGGTATGTGCCTCTGAGCCGAGATGAGGGCCAGTTGTATCAGATGTTGTCTGAAGATTTCTGGGAAATGACAAAACAGCTGAGGACTCGCCTTTCCGAGGTGGACATGGTTAATATCGTTTGTAACAACATGGTTAAGAGCCTCCATGGCCACTTTTGTGACCTCAAAGCCGCCAACACCAGGTATGAAGTATAATTTTAGTCAGAAGCCTTTATTTCTTTAGCTTGTAGTTAAGCTGTAACAGAGTAATTTAGTAATTTAATTTAGCAGGTGGCCCAAGTAATTTATTAAATTAATTTTGTTAAAGGCTTTTTATTAGCTTGTGCAGGATATTTTCATGGTCCAATTATCAGGTTTTAATCACTGATTACTTGAGAATATGGTCATTGATTATGACCATTGATTATTTGAACTACCCAATAAAGGTTCCCTTTATAACCCTAAAGCTACTCAAAACTGATATACTGTTTCTCAGTGCCCACATTAAAGTTTCAAAGATTTGCATGTGCTAGTTTAAAATATTATTTGAACTGGAACTGTGAACTGCTTAATTGCATCCACTCTCGACTGTTGTTTAGGATATAAGCGTCAGATAAATATAACTAGATGGTAGAATGTCTTGCACTCTTTTGTTGATCAGCTTTAGCCTTGATTACAGTGTGTAATTGCCATGGCATTGTCTCCTCAAACTTAATCAACGTCACAACATTTATTTCCATCCAGCGTTGGGCTCATTTTTCACCGACATCTAAAATTGATTATAGGAAAACTGAACCACTCCATAAAGTCTTTTCCAGCACATCTTAAAGGATTTCAGTAGGGGTTAAAGGGAACCTGCGGTGAATTTGTATTACTAGATCTTTAAAACGATCATGTGTGACATCAGTGGTTCTGTCAGGCAACGTCAGTCCTTGCCCCTTGTCAAGTACGCATAAGTGCTACCACACTACGACTACTACTTCTACGACTACTACTACTAATTATGCGCAGTGACATGTTGCTTTCTTCATTCGCCATTCCAGCACTGGTAAGGACGCAAACTTAACTGTTTTGTCCTATTGGCTGGGCTGCGATAGACTGGTCACCGACCTCGTGCGGCAGACATCAGTCTAAGATTACACATTATCAGCCAGTGCTGAGGAAACTCAGTGTGCCACCAGGAAAAATGGCAGAGTGCAAATCAAACAACAAGCGCAGAAATTGCGGAAAATATTTAATTTGTGTTCCTAAACCTGACGACAGGAACATCAAGGAAGGAAAAGTCCATTGATGGTATAACCTGGTCATTCAGTACATTCAGGTCATCAGGTGACTTCATTTTATTGCCACATAATGTTGCTGAGTCTCAACCTGACCAACTGAGGCAGCATCGATGCCATGGTGATTACAAGCAGTAATCGAGGCTAAAGGTGGTCCAACAAAATATTAGTGTGTAAGATTTTTTTCCCCTCGCTTTTGGGGTACATATGAAATAAACCCATTTAAGAATATTTTTTTAATTGAGTATTTGTCTGCTTGCTGTTCATTCTTTTCTTCTCTCTTGATCTTACTATCTCACTGCACACATGTATGTAATCAGGAATAAATTTATTGGTTTTTTCTGGGTTTAGTCATTTAGTCACACCTCATATGGCTAAAATTAGTAGAACTGCCCATCATGTCTTTATTGCTCTCAGTCTTAAAGTGATTGATCAGCAGAGCTCATTAGCTATATAGAACTCAAAAGCAAACTCTGTCTCTGTTAGTTTCTCTCACTGACTCACTCACTGCATTTTTCAGCTGCTCATATTCATATGTTCATATTCCTTTCTACCTCCCTTATGGCCTTACCTTCCTTCAATCCCTTCTGGCCTCCTTTTCTTAATTCCTTCTTCACTTCGTCCCTCATTATCTCCTTGTCATCTTTCCCAAATCTCTCTGTAGGCAGGAAGACTTACCCAGGGCCTTTCCACTTCATCCATGTCTGTGCAGTCCCAAGGAGGAGATGCGTTTCCTGCGCTGCTGTTCACGTCTACTAGTTCTTTGCTTGCTGCCTTTGCGTGATGCTCGCTCCTGCAGTCTCCGACTTGTCCTGGTTGAGGTTATCGCCACTAAAGGTGAGATATTTCTTACTCACATCAAATACACGTACAAGTTTTACTATTCTTCTTTCTTTTTAGGAGCCATGATGCATTAAAGAGTAGCTGTTTATTTTTTCATATTACCTTTGGGAAAATAATAAAATTGGCAAAAATGACCTTCTTTAATTAATTTGCACTCTACATCACCAAACAGTAAGTTTTTTCATCTTCTTACACAGTACTAAACATTCTAGTAATATAGATTTTACTTCTTACCTCCAGAAAATATTAATTTTTAATAACAATCAGTGTCTTTTTCCCCTTTATTGTGGTTTTACCTTTTCTTCCCAGATACTTTTGTTATAGCTAGGCTCTATCTAGCCAAAACAAAACCAGATATACCTTCATGTATTTCCACTTTCATGTCATTGTGTGTTTAAATGGCTCCATGTCGACTGAATATAATCAAGTTCTACTGATTTTGTGTTTAGGCGAGCTTATGGAAACACACACAGCTGCTTTATGACCAGTGCCTCCAGTGGTGTACTGTGCAGTGTCCGCTACACTTACTGTGCCCTTTATTAGGAACACTATATGAATCCGGGGTAGAGTCGTCCTGCTCTAAGAACTGCCTCAGTTCTTTATGGTTTGGATACTGTGAGTGGTGGTTCAGTGGGTAAGGCTCTGGGTTACTGATCAGGAAGTCAGGGTTCAAGCCCCAGTACCACCAGGCGGTCACTGTTCAGCCCTTAACCCTCAACTGCTCAGTTGAGGGTTAAGTTGGAGGTACTGAAACCCCCAAAGTCAGGAAAGCGCTGATCGATTTCTTCGAGTTGTTCATTCAGACTAGTGTGACCTATCTTAGGCTACATTCTTGGCCATGGGCAAGAAGTACCCACTATAAGGAAGGTTCACGAAATCGTGGAAAACCACGGCCATGGGGAAGAGGTACCCACCACGACAAAGGTCGACAAAATTATAGAAAATCTCCGCCATGGGCAAGAGGTATCTACTATAACAAAGGTCCACAAAATTGTAGAAAATCTCTACTTTAAATGAGTATAGAAAGATGCCAGTGCTACAGAGTGCATAGCTCTGCTCGCGGAGTGCATGGAGCTCACCTGACCTGTCTCTGTCATAGTAAATTTACATAAAAAAAACCTATAAATATATAAGCTCAAATGAGATAACATGACCCAAAGCCGCTGGCCCTTTTGTGTATTGCACTCCTTTGACACAATTGGCTGGTGATAATTGCATAAATATGTAGGTGTACAAGTATTCCTAATGAAGTATCTGGTAATTGCTTGTACTGTGCACTGTACTTCGCAGAGTAAGAGTAACCTGAGTGAGTGTCAGTTTTCCCCTTTTTTTTTTGTAAACTAATATTTTTGAATCAAATAATATTCTTTTCCAGTAAACACGAATGCTGATGTGAATCACTCAGTACCTCACATCATTGTGCCGAACAAGCTCCACAGAAATAATTTAATTTGCTCCACAATGTAACTGCATTCCTGTGGAGTGTGTGTGCATTTCAGCAGAAGCTATCTGTTTGCTCCACCTCATGTACGGCATGGTGCTGCACCTGAAAGTGCAGAAAGTGTCTACTGTTTATGTATTTTTGGCTTCAATTAATCACCTGGGTGTCAACTTGGGGTGGGCGATATGGCCAAAAAAAAAAAAAAATTAAAAATCATATTTTTTTTTCAACCTGAACCTCATTTAATATTCTGATATTGATTTTTTATGCAAGGAAATTCTTTAGAATTGTTTTTATTGATTTTAACAATGTCAATGCAGAAAAGAAGCATACACATTTCTTAACTGGTTTAGAACTGGAATTCTGAGTGCTGCTCCATTACTACTGACTACACTCTCCCTCAGAATCAATAAAATATATACCCAAGTCAACAAATTAAAAAAATAAATAAACACATGGTGACTTTTGGAAAGATCGCCTTAAATGCCTGAATGAAGACTTTTCTGAACAAAATATATTTGTACTTTGTAAATTATTAACGTGATATTTGGTGCTTTTATAGTATACTTTAAAATGTTTTTATTTGTTTATTTAGCTCGCTATGAAAGGCTTGTGGAATTGCATGTTGCATGCTGTATAGATGAGGCGGGGCTACTTCAGTAAAACGCTTTTGGTTGATTTGGTTTAGCAACAGAATGAACTTGTTTTTCTCCCAGTGTATATGTGGACTCCAGATGATTGGGGATATGAAACGCCACCACAACTGTAATTTCTTTGCACTGATCCCTTCTTAACATATAGAGAGCAATATGAAAAAGACACTGCTCTCTCTTTTTCTATACATATATATATGTGTGTGTGTAGTGGTGTGATAAAGTTTGCCCCCTATTAATTTCTTTTTTTTTTTTGTTTGTTTGTCACAGATCATCCATCTAATTTAAATATTAGTTAAAGACAACACAAGTGAACACAAAATGCAGTTTTATATGAAAATGTTCATTATTAAGGGAGAAAAAAATTTCCAAACCTACATGGCCGTGTGTGAAAAAGTAATTGCCCCCTAAACCTAATCACTGGTTGGGCCACCCTTAGCAGCAACAACTGCAATCAAGCGTTTGCGATAACTTGAAATGAGTCTTTTACAGCTCTGTGGAGGAATTTCGGCCCACTCATCTTTGCAGAATTGTTGTAATTCAGCCACATTGGAGGGTTTTTTCTGAGCATGAACCGCCTTTTTAAGGTCATGCCACAACATCTAAATAGGATTCAGGTCAGGACTTTCACTAGGCCACTCCAGTGTCATTTTGTTTTTTTTCAGCCATTCAGAGGTGGACTTGCTGGTGTGTTTTGGATCATCTTCCTGCTGGAGAACCCAAGTTCGTTTCAGCTTGAGGTCACGAACATATGGCTGGACATTCTTCTTCAGAATTTTTTGGTAGACAGCAGAATTCATGGTTCCAATTTTTACAGCAAATCTGCCAGGTCCTGAAGCAGCAAAACAGCCCCAGACCATCACACTACCACCACCATATTTTACTGTTGGTATGATGTTCTT
>JAQMYF010000004.1:32597561-32632770 GCA_030014195.1 Neosilurus mollespiculum
ATATTAAATAATAAATAAATAAAATTTACATTTAATTCTATCCGTTTCATCACCGTTCGTTTCTCAACCTTCCAGCTCTGGCGCAAATATAATGTCACGTGAGCGGAAGTCTGTGACGTCATAAAAAATAATAAAAAACCCGACCCAGTGTCGTCTCCCGTCCGTGTCCGGTTTGTTCCTTCCACTCTGTGCTTATTCGGAACCCCGGAGCTGCGGACATGTTTTTCTCTCGGGACCCGGCGGGTGTCTCACCTTGAGCGGAGCAGTGAAGCCTGACGGCCCCGAGGAGGCGACGTGTTTTCCCGACTCTCCCAAGGCGCTATGATGGTGGAGCAGTCGGACCGAGCTCCGCTGCTCGACTGGGAGGAGGAGGTCGGGCGGGCCGAGCCGACCCCCGCCATGCCAGCTCCACACAGCGGCGGGTTCCTGGCCACGGAACCGGCGGACCGCTGCCCCCCGAGCCAGAATGGTGCGAATACCGCGTGGAGCGCGAGCCCGGCCGCCTGCAGTGTAACAGCTGTCAGGAGCTCGCGCACAGGGCCAGACGGGGATGCTTACTCCTCCGGCACGGATGAGGAGGGAGACTGCGCCTTCCCCGGAGCCTCCATCAAAACCCGTGCTGTCCCGGGGTGGGAAGAGAAGGATCAAATTGTTGCTGTGTTCGTAGTGACCTTTGACACGAGATCAGGTGAGCCGGGGTACTGTACTAGTAGTGAAACTCGTGACGTCACCGAGGTATTAATTCTGCACTTAGTCATTTACAGTCTCACCACAAGAAAAGTGAAAACGGCGAGTTTTCATCACGCTGACTAACACACACTGCCTGACTTCTGCTTTCCTGACTGTACAGTGTGGTTTGTCATTCATCCGTTCGCTGGACTGCTTAATCCCACTAGGGTCGAAGCCTATCTTAGCCTGGGAGACGGCGGGGTACCAGTCTACCGCACAGCCATTCTCGCTCTCACTCACACCCAGGGGCAAACTGGAACAGCCTGATGTGCAAACGCGCATGTCTTTGGACTGTGGGAAGACACCGAAGTACCCGGAGGAAACCTATATAGAGATCATGCAAACTCTACACAGAAATGCCCTCAACGAGCCAGGGCCTCGAACCCAGGACCCTTGTGCTGTGAGGCGGGCGTTCTAACCACTACACCACCGTGCTGCCCCATTGCTGTAGAGCTATTTGTTAATTAATTCAGTTTCAGTAAGCACTTCATCCGTCAGGGGATCCCTGGGAATGCAAAGTGGGGACACGCCCTGAATGAGACACCGCTACATCACAGGGCACTATGCAAACATGTATTAATACACTTATTCAAAGCTTGGGGCAATCAAAGCAGCCCCTCCTACTTACCTGCACCTTTAGGAAATGGAAGGAACCTGGAGAGCCCTGATGATATAGATACATGGAGAACATATAAAACTCCACACAGAAAGGTTACAACTGCAGACACTGGAGCTGTGACACCACACCCCTCCCCCCCCCCAGCAAGAAGGTCCTGGGTTTGAGTTCTGGGCTCGGCGAGGGTGTTTCTGTATTCAGTTTGCATGTTTTCCTGTACTTGTCTGGGTTTCCTCTGGGTACTCTGGTTTCCTCCCACAGCTCAAAGACACACACCTTAGGCTAATTGGCTGCTCCAGATTGCGGCTGGGTGTGGATGTGAGTGTTAATGGTTTTGTGTGTTGCCCTGAAATGGTCTAGCGAGCTGCTCGGGGTGTACCCTGCCTTCGCCCACTGTCGGCTGAGATAGGCTTCAACCTCCCCACGACCCTAGTAGTAGGAGTAAGTGGTTTGGCAAATGAATGAACGAGTGAGTGAGTTATATACTATAAAGTTTTTTTCTTGCGGCTGGTGTACATTATATGGTACACTTTAAGAGAGATGGACTGAGGGCTTCTTTTGCCATGATTGTAATTTGCAGTCACTGATCGTGGTTTTTATAATTGTGTGATGTACAGGAAACATTGTGGAGTGGTGCTTACCTCAGGACATTAATCTGGAAGGTGTGGAGTTCAAGTCGATGGCCAGCGGCTCTCATCGAATTGCAAATGACTTCATGTAAGAATCTGATTTTAATATATAAGATATAAAAGGCCAGATTTACTCAGCAGTGGGCAAAATAGCACTGATGGGTGTGGCCCGTTTTGTGGATGATCTACCAAAAAGGTGCTGCTTTTTAATCATAGGCGCTGCCAGTTCATTTTAATATGGCACACCCAATCTACCATGAGCCACACAATTTAGCTCAGGGTTGAAAACAAGCAGATGATATTCAGCTACAGGTAATTTAATAGTGCGGTACGGTGGAGTAGTGGTAAGCACGTCCGCCTCACAGCAAGAAGGTTGTGGGTTCGAGTCCTGGGCTTGAGCGTTTCTGTGTGGAGTTTGCATGCTCTCCCCTTGCTTGTGTGGGTTTTCTCCGGGTACTCTGGTTTCCTCCCACAGTCTAAAGACATGCACATTAGGCTAATTGGCTGTTCCAAACTGCCCCTAGGTGTGAGTGTAAATGGTTGTGTGTGTGTTTTGGCCCTGCAGTGGATTGGCGAGCTGTTCAGGGTGTACACCGCCTTTGCCCAGATTCGACTGAGATAGGCTTCTAGTACTAGGTCCCTGCGACTAGGTCCCTGCGATTAAGTGTTTCTGCAAATTAGTGAGTAAGGGATTTACCAACAGGACAGGCGCTGCTTAATGATTGTAATCGGAAAAGCATGTAAACATAGTTTTTACACTCGGTCGTGAATCACCATGGCGATGCAAAATAAGGAGAGGCAACAGAAAGAGAAATTCTTTGCGGGCGCCATAAATAGCACATGGTTAGCACATCCACCTTACAGCAAGATAGTCCTGGGTTCGAGTCTCTGGCTCGGCGAAGGGATTAATGTGCGGTGTTTGCGTGTTCTTCCTGTGCTGATATAATATGTGATCTAATCTGTGTGATATAATATTTCTATACAGCAGCAGTACAGTATGATTCTGTATTCTGTACATTACCATACATCTAACCCAATGCTTGTTTTGACTGTTTCTAGATATTTCCGTAAAGGCTCTTTCTTTGGCCTGGCATGCTTTGCTAATATGCCAGTGGAGAGTGAGCTCGAGAGAGGTGCTCGTATGAAGTCTGTCGGCATCCTGACACCATCATACACACTGCTCTACCGCTACATGCACTTTCTAGAGAACCAGGTCAAGTGAGTGCTATTGATTCCCCTCTTTCCATCCTAAATGTGTTAGCCACTTTAAAGAAGCTATGACTGACATCAAGGTACATTTTAAACCAAGTTTGTTTTTTTGTATTTCTCATTATTGCATTAAGCCTGTGTTGTGTCACTTAGTCTGTCTTCACCTGTCAGATGCCTCACTTCCTCTTCCTGTTTATTACGTGGCTTTTTATTTGGTTGGTTTTGGTCACTGGGTGGTTAAATTGGCCCTGCGATGGTCTGGCGAGCTGTTACATTTACATTTATGGTATTTGGCAAATGCCCTTATCCAGAGCAACTTATATTTTTATGCAATTGAGGGTTGAGGGCCTTGCTCAAGGGCCCAACAGTGGCAGCTTGGTGGATGGCAGAGCCCTTACGACTAAGCCACCACTGCCCACAGCTGTTTATGGTGTACCCTACCTTCGCCCAGTCATCTCATACAGGCTCCAGCCGACTCTAGTAGATTTAAATGGTTCGGCGAATGAATGAATTGGGAGGTCGAATGGTGGTTTCTCAGCTGAAGATTTTGCAGAGAATGCAAAAAGACCCGCTTTTTGGGCTCCTAAGTTATTCAGCAAAAATCCGAAGAACAAAAGCTCGAATCCTGAGAATGCCGTCGCCATCCATGGCTGGAAGCCTAAGAGATTGGATATGCTCTGTGGGTAGGATGGATGGTATACCCTTTCCACCATATCAGTTATCCTAAAACAGCACGAGCCAGTTGTGGATGCATAAGAGCTCATGTATGTGGAAGAGGGAGGATAGTGCTGTCTTGTGTTGCGCTGCCCTGTGATGCAAGTTGTGCTTGGCTGGCACATGTCACGTGTTTTTGTGGAAGCATGTAATAGCTTTCACCCTCCCGGGTAGCTGTCCTATTAAGGGGTATTTGACAGTTATCGTTACATGAACATGGCAGGTATTGGATACGTGTCTGATCAAAGTGTTACCATAGCTATGAGATATTTCCAGTGTATAATGCATCTCTTCTGGGTTTAATCTATTTAATAATGATCAGGCAACGTACATGCACCGTCATGCATGTGGTCATGCCATTGCACTTCTTCTCTAGGGCACTTTAAACTATACTGGGCTAAATACATAATTAGTTCATATTATTTTTAAGCTAAAGAAAACTGCCCCAATGATATGACGGTGCTATCTGTATTTAACTTCAGGCATCAGCTGCAGTGTCCGGGTCAGTACTCACCACTGGAGGCATTTTATGAGGATAAGAAGGCGGTGCTTCCTCCAGGAGGGAACGGCCTGGTCACGGTCTGCCCCACCAGCACTATGGTGAACCGATGCATGCATCCGGAGATGAAGGTGAGTGCATGTGGATCTCTGCATTCTTCTCTTACCTGCTTTTATCTTATTAAATCTACTGTTTTAGTTTGTTGCTCAGGGTTTAGATTTGATTAACAGTGCATTCTGGGGGGAAAAAAACAGATACTTAAAAGTTTGTATGTTGTTTTGCACTTTGCAATTTCATTCATTCATTTGCCGAACTGCTTTTATCCATTATTAGCGTCACAGGGAGGCTGGAGCTTATCTCTGCCGATTGGGCGAGGGCGGGGTACACTTTGAACAGCTCACCAGACCATTGCAGGGCAAACACACAACTATTCACACTGGCACTCACATTTACTCCCATGGGCAATTTGGAACAGCCAAAAAGCTTAATGTGTATGTCTTGGGACTGTGGGAGGAAACCAGCCTATGTAGAGGACACCCATGCAAGCTTGGGAAAAACATGCAAACATGCAACATGCAAACTCCATACAGAAACGCCCTTGCTAAGCCCAATACACTAACCCAGGAACTTCTTGCTGTGAGGCAGACATGCTAACCACTACACCACCGTGCCGCCACTCATAACGTTCACTCTGTTAAACAGAGATTATTGTGTGCAGCTTCATGTGGACTGCTCTGTCTGCGTCTATGTATAGTCATATATAACAGTATAGTCCTTAAGTCCAACAGATTGTCAGCGTTCACACCATCCATTGTTTTTTCAGTAAGCTTGAATGGCATTCTGAATGTCAGATGACTCATGATTGTTGTTTACTTCCTGTTAGATTACACATCCCGCCGGCTGCATGTCTCAGTTCATCCGTTTCTTCGGAGAGCAGATCATGGTTTTGTGGAAGTTTGCCTTATTAAGGAAGCGCATTCTCATCTTTTCTCCTCCACCGGTCGGAGTGGTGTGTTACCGGGGTGAGACTCAAACAGGGTTTAATGCCAGTGAATTTAATGTGCTAAAGACACACTGACGTACTCGTGTATTTATAAAATGCACATCCACAAACTTGAATGTTTTTAATTTTAATAAAGTTAGCTATGCGTTCTGGGTAAGACTAGTTTGTGACTTGTGGTGTTCCTTTTTCCTGCATTCCTGATATTCAGTATACTGCTGTTGTTGCCTTGCGAATGTGTCCATACCTGGGATCGGTGGCTCTGTACCAGAGTTCCGCCCCTTCTTCTATATCAATGTTGCTGACATCACAGCTCTGGAGAAGGAATTGTCCTACGTGGCTTGTGAGTACTTCATTATAAATAGCTGCTGGGGTTTTTTTCTATTTAAAGTAAATATGATGAGATTGTGAGTTGTTATACAACAGCTACATGACTCAATCGTGAAAAGGCTTTTCTTTATTAATGTACTTCCTGGTGGTGGAATAAGTGTTTTTTATTGGCAGTCTCCGAATGGGTGAAAAAGCACATTACTTGCATAGAAAAGTTGTGATTGGCATACTGACAGGCGTTTCAAAAAAGCTTTTGAATAGTGCATTGAAACCTTTCCTGTCAATGTGTGTGTAGGCACTACAGAGAAGATATTTGAGGAGAAGAAGGAGCTTTATGATGTCTACATTGACAACCAGAATGTGAAGACGCACAGAGAATGCCTGCAGCCTCTGTTGCGAATTAACAACGCTGACAGGGACAAGTATCGCAAACTCAGTGAACAGAGGTACTGAGATATATTCCACATGGAGACATACTGTATGTAATATCTTATTATATGTTTCTGCCTTACTTAAAGGGGCCTGATCACACTTCCCAGAAACCCTCTGCACTATTTAGCAAGGGGCCAATTTTTTGATATTCCACTGTTTAGTTTCCTTATCTCTAAGCCTTAAAGACATCTGGGTGTCACTCGGGGTAGAGCTGCTGCTTGTTTGCATCAGAAGGGGTCAGTTGAGGTGGTTTGTTCAGTCTCAGAACTCACTAAAAGGATTATACGTCCCATCTGGTCTGGGAATCCAGGGCGATCTCCCTGAAGGAGCTATCGACTGTTGCTGGGTAGAGGGATGCCTGGGTTTTCTCTTCTAGAACTGTAGCCTCCTTGACCCGACCAGAAGAAATGGCTGAAATGAATGGACTGTTGAGTTTTAAAAACAATCCACAACAATGTGACCTCATCCTAAACCAAGGATTCCCAAATTCCATGCCCTGCACACTTTGGTGTTTTTCTTGTTCCTAACACACCTTATTTCACTAATTAGCTAATTAACAGTTCTTTGTGACTTGAAGTGGGTGTGATACATCAGGGAAAGCAGCAAAATGTGCACCAGTACCACTTTGGGAACAAACCATGTTCCATAGCTTTTAAATTGTAACATGACATGAAAGATTCATTCATTCATTTCCTGAACCGCTTAATCCAACTAGGGGCCTATCTCAGCCGATTCTGGTTGAAGGTAGGGTACACCCCGAACAAGTCTGTTGCAGGACCAACACACACACGCACATACACACACACACAACCATTCACACTAACACCTGGGGGCAATTTGGAACAGCCACTTGGCCTAATGTGTATGTCTTTGGACTGTGGGAGGAAACAGGAGTACCCAGAGGAAACAAATCCAAGCACAGGAAGAACATGTAAACTCCAAACAGAAATGCCCCTAGTTCGAGTCCTGGTATTCCATGAGACATGCCAAGCCAAGGCCAGTTCTGATCCAGTCCTGTTTACATTTACGTTAATGGCATTTTGCAGATGCCCTTATCCAGAGCGACTTGCATATATTTTTATACAGCTCAGCAGTTGAGAGTTAAGGGCCTTGCTCAAGGGCCCTACAGTGGCAGCTTAGTGGTACTGGGGCTTGAACCCTTGACCTTTGGATCACTAAGTCAGAGCTTAAAGTACTGAGAAACTACTTCTGTTGTTCTGGTCCTTGGTCTTGTCTCATGGATGGCCTCTAAGAAAATTTCCATGTATAAAGTGAAGATAAAGGACTTTGAGATGGGTAATAAGGGGTATTAACTGTGAATTTGGTGAGGTTTTAGCACCACATGCACAAGGAGAGCTAACAGTGTAGCGAGTAAGTCTGATTTAGACAGAGGTATTGAATTGGATTTTGGAAACGGTGAATAGTCCTTCAGTGTAAATAAATATACCTCAGAATAGATTCTTACTTATGTGTAATGATGTGCTTAATAATTATAATCCAGTGAAACACATCATCTTGTTGTGTTGGTTGTGATGTCATGAAAATGTCTCCACAGGCAGCTGTTGCTGTATTCCCAGGAGGTTGATGGAGACTGCACCTCTAGTGAGGAAGACCTCTTTATCCTGTGAGTGGCAGATTTGTATTGTTTTCTATCATGTTTCCCCAGCTATGTCCAGGGGAGTTCCAGTTCATCTTTTTGCTTTCTCAAGTCCCTTTTCCATAAAACCACTTCCTGGCCAGTATCGAACCAAGTGCCTGATTTCTAGCGGCACCAACGCTTTGCTGGTCTAGAATCAATTCTGGCCTACATCAAGAGCTCGTGGGAAAGGAGAGTAGTAGGGCGGTGTAGCTAGTGTAGTTCTCCTTTGGTTGCAACTCTACATAAATGAAAGAGGAAGAAAAACCAGAGCTTCAGTAAAGACGTGAAATCGTATTTTAAAAAGTTTGCCGTTCGTGTTGCTGTGCTTGGTGTAGGCATTGTTGTGGAAGAGGAGATGTACTGTATACTAGGTAATATCTAAGGGCATACTATCATACTAAATATTATGCCAAGTCATTTTACAAAACTTAAAATTTTGACATTGTTTTGTGTGTCAGTATGCGCTTTCAAATAATGCCCCCCTTCAAAAGCATTACCATACCATTATCAGTAACTCATACAGGTTCATACTCGTTTCATAATTTATTTTTTTTTACTCTTTTTACTTAACTCTTACTTTTTCATTTTCATTTTATTTTTTTTAATGGATTTTTATTGTTACCTCCACCAAGAGGGGAGGTGATGAGATTGGTCATGTGTGTCTCTCTGTCTGTTTGTCTGTGACCGTAATAACTTGAAAACTATTTCCAAGAAATGTTCACCAAATGTGGGTCTTGGGCCGACGAAGAACTGATAACATTTTGGGTGTGATCCGGAACCGGACCCAGGAGAGTTTTGAAGTGTATTTTACTTTTTACATTGCACGATAGAGCAAACTTACACATTTTAGATAATGAAGTGTCTTTCCCTAGTGAGGATAAAATGTAAAACCTAGATTGAAAAGTTGACAGATTGCACTACCTTGGTGGAGGTCTGTGCTCTCTGAGTGCATTTCTAGTTATTTTATTTGTTCCCTTTCTACCCTGACACACCTATCACATTGAATAAGGTAAATCTGGACTCATCAGATCACATGACCTTTTTCACTGATCCAATCATTATAGTCCTGAGTAAATTGAAGTCCTTTGTTCCAATTATTCACACTAACAAGTGGATTTCGAATGGCTACACAGCTCTTTATTGTCAATCTTATGAGTTTTCATCACACTGTACGTAGAACTCAGATCACATCCATTCACATCCATTATTAAATAAACTGTCCATTTTTATCCCCTGCCGGGCGAAGGCCTGAAGGGGGATTATGTCGTGGCGTTGTTTATTCCAGAATTTTCTGAACTCAACTCCTACAGCTTTACTCAGAATTTCTTAGAACTTTGCAGACAGGTTGGAGACATGCTAAGGATATGTGTATTATCATATACCGGTGATCTGTTGGTTTTTGCCAGAGTTCTTGCTCTTGAGATAGTGAGCTTCACTATGTCCCTAGGTGCCTTGTTTCTGAACTCAACTCCTCCTACACATTATCTCTAACTTTTAATAAGCATGGCAGACATGTTGGACACATGCTAAGGATATGAATATTATCATATTATGGTGATCATATATTTTTTGCACAGTAATATTACCACCTTCACACTCCTGAATGAAGACAATCCTCACAGAAAGACGCCTCCTGGAAAAAGGTCATAATAAGAACAGTTGACATAATTCAAATTCAAATTAATCATGTAATCATGTAATCATGTAAAATTGTAATCATACAAAGTAAAAAAAAGATTCAATCTTTTATGAATTAATGTCTAAATTAATATCAGTACTATAGTCTAATTTTATAGAAAAACTTATAGAAAAGAGCAATATTGTGCCCTTGTTTATTATTTGACGTCACCATTTGTTTAAAGGTACAGTGTGCATCTTAGCTGTATCTAGTGGTATCTAGTGGTGAGGTCCAGATTGCAGCCAACTGAAATTTCATTCCTGACCCCTTCCCTTCAAAGCTTGTATGGTTCTGGGCTACTGAAGAAACATGGTGGGGTAAATGGCGGCCTCCATGAGAGGAGGCCCACTTCCCATGTAGATATAAAAAGGTTATTCTAAGACTCCGAAAACCCAACGACTTAAATAAAAAAAAAAACAGATTATAGATTAATGAAAACATATTTGTTGATGCATCAAAACATCATTTTGGAGTTGGAGAATTCTTAACCTATTTTAATAATTTCAGTTATCTCACTGGTTGTTTTCTTTGCTTGCTATAGCCAATAACATGGCCGGACAAGATGGCGGCCTCCAAGAGAGGACCCGCTTCCCATGTAGACATGAACAGCTTATGATAAGACTCTGAAAACTCAACGACTTAAAAAGACAAACAAACGTCTAGATTAATGAAAAATTATTTATTGATGCTATGCTTAATTTCTGCTAACAGATCCTCCAGAATGTTACACATCGTACCTTTTAAGTGATGAAAGATTTTTAAAACTCCTTGCGGTTGTAATAATGCATTGGAGACTTTTTAACCCACTTGTAATAATTTCAGTGATCTCACTGGTTGTTTTCTTTGCTTGTTTTCTTTGCTTGATACAGACAATAATTTGACCCTTCTGAAATATTTTTCCACAGGATACATCTTCCAACATGGCTGTTTATCCATGACGTAGCTGTTATTACAGTTGTTAGAGTATATAGTTTTAGGATAAGCCTAAATCCATCTAAGTGAATAATAGTTTTTTTTTTACCGTGTACACAGCTCACACAGTGTTAGTTCACTGTTCATTCATTTTTTTATCTGAACCCATCATGCTTTGTGCCAATATTTACATAGTAATGTTGATTTAAAAAAGGAAAATCTAGTTTCCCAATGAAAGCCCATAAAGGAATACTTTACCCAAGTACAGTGGTGCTTGAAAGTCTGTGAACACTTGAGAATTTTATTCATTTCTGCATAATGAGCAGAAATGTGAGGAAACCCACCAACATCCCAGAGTTGAAGCTGCTCTATATGGGGAAAAGGGCAAAAATTCCTCCAGGCCAATGTGCAGGACTGATCAACAGTCAAACAAACGTTTTGCTGCAGTTATTGCTGCAGAAAAGGGGTTATAGCAGATACTGAAATCAAACGTTCACATACTTTTTCCACTCACAGATATGAAAAACTGGATCATTTTCCTCAATAAATAAATAAATAAATGACGAAGTTAAATATTTTTGTCTCATTTATTTAACTGGGTTCTCTTTATCTGCTTTTAGGACTTGTGTGAAAATCTGATGATGTCTTAGGTCATATATATGCAGAAATGTATAAAGTTTCACAAACTTTCAAGCGTCACTGTCCTTTAATGTGACTCACAGTAAAGGCAAGCTAATAGAAGCCGATTAGCATGATTTTATTTTCCCGCCATGCTAACTGACCACACAGTCAGTGTATAAACATTTGTCTTCTCCCTCGCTAGGTTTTTTATGGAGCAGAACAACCGTATCTTTCAAACCCTGTTGGAGGTCGCAGGGAGTGCTGATCCCACCCTGACTCCTGAGCATGTGCGTGCTATGGGCTTGGACCCACAGGCTGACCGTGGCTTCCTTGTGGATCTGCTGGAGGTCTACGGCATTGACGTCATGCTAGTTATCGACAATCTGTGCTGCCCGTAAGACCAGAGAGGTTTCTCTCTCCCCTTTTCGTCTATGTCTCACTAATCACTAATTCTCTCTCTGGATCCGCTAGCCTTGCTGGGCTGGAACACACTGCCTGACGCCCTTTTTTCCCTCTGTTTGTCTTTCTCTTTTTCTTGGCCTGGGTTTTTCAGGAGCCAGTACTGACCCCTGGCTTCACCGCTGGAGCACAATGATACTGCCTCTTCAGGCTTTGAAACACTGCTGCCTTCACTCCCCCGATGTCTGTCTGCTTATTTGTGTGTGTGTGTGTGTGTGTGTTTCCTCAGTGTCTTGACAGCTACCTGTGGGTTTCACCCAACTGCGCCTACTCTTACATCCTGAAAAGTGACAAAAACTGATCTCTGTGCCTCTTTGTTACTGCTTGCTTTGTGGACCTCAATTGTGACTCTTTTCTTCTAGCCAGTGCTGTTTTGGAGACCTGGCGTAACGGCCCTGTCTGGGTCTCCAGTGCACTTCATCTGAGCCCCACAGACTTAAACTAGAGCAATGGAAACATTTTCATCCTTGTGCCCGACCAGTTTTCTGTCTGGTGAAGGAAGGAGACTGAAAGGCAATGATACACTACACTGTTGTATATTAACGGGTTTTGCAGAATGGAAGCATTTCCTGAATCAAATTTTTTATAATCCCCTACAGTATTTATTCAGCTTACTGTAAGTTAATACTTGTCTCCCCCCAAACCACCCCCCCCCCTTAAAATTAAATGGACTTCTCTCTCTCTCTCTCTCTCTCTCTCTCTCTCTCTCTCTCCCTCTCTCTCTCTCTGTCTCGACGCGTTTTGGATTTCGTCAGTCTTTATGCCTGTACCGAATGACTGGATCAGTGTTGAAGACTAAAGGATCAGTTTAACGATTTTGAAGAGTGCTAATAAATCCTATAAGATTTCAGCAGTTAAATAGTCTGGTCTCCAGAGTGATGATGGGTTTGGAATATAAATTAATGATCAAAGACAAGAGGGTCTCACCTGCTGTTTGTTCACATTTAATCATGATTATGGACCACATTCGAATTCCTACAAATTGTGTTGATTCTAAATCAGTGTATTTTCTAGTGCAGGGCTGGAAAACCTGCAGCCTCAGAACATATCTGCTTATATGAGCCCGATTAGATCGGTTTTCACACTGGCATCAGTTTTGGCTTGAATGGAATTTTCATATCGAGTTTTAACACACTGGAGTCTCGGCCCGGGAGTTAAAAAAAACATTTATTTAACATGACTATTCTAATTTTTATGTATTATAATATGGATACAGTGCTAACGCCACAGAGAACAGATGATATGCACATACACACAGACTGACCCAATAAAACCTCTGACATTTCAAAGGTAAATGGAAAAAAAAAAAGGTTAAAGATAATCAAATATTTATTCCCACACATGAAACTTCATTCAGTACAGTTTTTATTCATCATGACTTAAAGATGATTCTCCAAATGGTGGGCGTTGTTGTGTATACACTCTTAGAGGTGATTTCTGAAGGCTGCCATGGCTCAGTGGGTCATGACTGGTGGAACAGCGATGATGTCCTGCTGAATAGTAACCTTAAGGACTTCAAGAGTTTGGGGTGGATGAGTACACACTCATGATTTAAGGTAGCACCACAGAAAACAATCACAAGGGGCAGCGGAATGGATCACCACCCAACATCGCCTCTCGTCGAGATCACCTGATCTGGAAACATTTCCCTCAGCACTTAAAATAATCTTTGAGCTACTTACAGACCTTTGCACCACCTCTCCTGCCTCACTATGCTGCATGTGTGTAAATAATGATGAATAAAAACTACTGAAGGAAGTTTCATGTGTGCAAATAATAATTTGATTATTTTCAATGATTTATTATTTCCATATATATATTGAGGGCTGACAGCAAGAAGTGGATATCCCCACGAACCACCAAAATTGACCTTTCGACCTAGTGTTTTTTGCCCTATCGCCTTCTACCTGCTCAATGAATACTAACCTCGTCAAATCCACTGTTAAAATCAATACGTTAAAATCCACTAACAACAAGAGTATATCTCCAAATAGAGCATTGCCATTGCATGCAACAAGTTGATAGCAGGGGATATCAGCTTCTTGCAGTCATGTTTTCAGTTATTTCCCTTTCATGATTTAAGATGGCTAACCGTGACAATCAGTGTGTTGCAGCAGCACAGAAAAAAAGAGGGAAACAACAAATCTGTAAGTAAATCTCATTTTATTTATGAATAAATCAGTTGTATTAGACTTATACAGTAGAACAGGCATAGAAAATTTCTTTATTTAATAAAAACTTTGTTAGTATTCGAGCTGTGTTATAAAACGTAATGAAGATGTACAGTTGTTGTACTAGAAGCCCGAGCATGAATCTAGTGGTCTGAAGTAGACTTAAGATCAAAAATGTTCTAGACTGTATATACCGATGTACTCTACATAGTAGACTTCCTTGGTCTTGAGAAAAGCAATAAATAGAATCATGATGTTCACTTCATACAGCTGTTTGATATGATAATAGGATGTTCCCAAATGTTAAAATCCCCGTTTTCTCAAAACTATGAAAAGTGGAGTTAACCACTCGTCGCTGTCTGTCCTCGATATATATATATATATATATAATTTGATTACAACTTGTATGTTTTTTCTGTACCACCTGAAGCACAGTTTGGTACACATGGTCACAGTTTGATCTGATTATTGTGATGCTTTTGAATGTTTTTTTTTCCTTCACACAGAATAATATGAATGTGATTCTATCAGTGAATGCTGTATTGTTTAATGACTTTTGTAGACTTTGTTTTATATGTAAGCTTGGATTTGTGTTTAAAATGTATTTGCAAATAACAGTGGTTCGAACTCCATCTCATGACCATACAGCCAAAGTCAGCTGCTGCTCCCTAAAAGAATTTATTCATACACCATCACTTAATAGGTTATATTGAGATCATGCTACATTAATTATATTCCATGACTTGTACATTGAACATAAGCTTTCCTGTAATTATCACAGACATTGTCTATGTCTGTAAGTATGAGAAGCCTTTAATTCACTAACAGTCTGTTCGGATCTGTTCGGCAGTCCAGACTTGTTTCATTTGCATACCAAACTCTTATGTGAAAGGTTGACTGTGAATATAATCACGTCTCCTTTCTGTGAATGAGTGCAGGCGCTCGTTGTTCGACTGGGATACAAATAAGCTTTTAATAATAATTATAAAATATATAATTGAAATTAACAATATATAATCTGTTATACATGTCAATAGAGGTTGTATGGCGGAGTTGCTGATGTGAATTTTTGATACATTTCATGTACTACCTATTCATATCCTTTTAATTCATATTTTATAAACAGCAATCACTTGGCTCTTTGTGTCCTCTGAACTTGATGCTAAAATGTACAGTAATCATTGCGTATGAATCAACTCTGAATGCTTATACAAATGTATTGACTAAGCATTAAAATGTCCTTAACGTATACACAGTGGAGAAATCTTCAGCTGTTTATCTGACTTATTGAACATGATTTCAGTCATGCTGCATACTGTAACTGCATGTGTTTCCTGGTCTAAACCCACTGGTTCTTTTTACTGCCATCTTAAAATAAACTCTGTACTGATTGTGAACTTATGACTGTCAATTTATTATTATTAGACATACTCATGATATATGACTTGCTTGGTTGTCCATGGTTGTCCACTATATGTAGAACTAACCTATCAAATTTATTTTAGGTGGTTATCCCGTGTCCATGCGTCGCTGATTTGATGCTGATTGGCTGTTATGTATCATTCATTTGATGCTGATTAGCTGTTATGTTTCACTGAGTTGAAAGACGATGGTTGTGAAGGATGCTGAAGATTTATTTTATTATTATGTAACTTGTTAATAAAATGTGGCACTTTGGTATTTGGGACGGTTGAGGTTGGTATGGGATGTCTATTGACACAATGAGAGGACAATAAAAAAAAACTGAATTCATCAATAATTAGACATTAAATTATTTATGAGGAGTCAGCAGTGAGTCAGATCATGTTTATTAATGTAACTGATACACAATCATTCAGAATACTCGTTTATCTAGTCTTGTTATTTATGCCTGGTCCCTGCACCACATGTAAACAGCACAGTTTGTTATATATGAAGGTAGCTCAGTGTTACATCCTCTACCTTCCTTGCATTGCACTTATATTCAGCAAAGCAAACATTTCACGTACTTCCTGCTGCCACATGTAATATAACACACTGATTTAATGGCATTCATACTCTCTGACATGTAATAATCACTTCCTTTAGCCATAGCATCCACAAAAAATATAAACCAAACAAATATAGCTTTAAATATCATGACTTATTGTCTGTGTGTGTGTGCGTTTGTGATACATGGTTAAAAGTCAAATAAATGAAAGAGTAGGGCTCAGAACCCTCCCCACTGTGGTGCCACACAGCATCATGGTCAGTTCATCTGAGCCAGCTGGTCTCTGCGTTCAGAGCTGCAAAAGAACCTGAGTTTCCGTGGCAAAAGCTTCACTTCCACTGGCATTGCCTCAAACGCTTCACTGTCAACATCAAAAAAGCCAGCACCCTCCTGGACCAAAATAACAGAAACATGGAAGAAAGTTACCTCAAGGCCCGGTGCAGACAGGCAATGGTGGAATAAAACATGGTGGGGCATGCAGTTCTAGGAAAATACAGTGGCTTGCAAAATATTCACCCCACTTGGCATTTTCTTTCTATTTTGCTGCTTTAAAATCTGGAATTAAAATGGATATATATTTATTTTTTATCAGTCGATTTACACAACACGCCAACAACCTTGAAGATGCAAAATATTTGTTTCAAGATCTCTGATTAATCCTCACTTTGCCTGGTCTGTGATTTTTGATGGATGACCTTTTCAACAGGATTTATTATAGTGCCATATTCTTTTGATTTTGTAAATGGAGTAATGGTGCTTCATAGGATTTTCAAGGACTTGGATTTTTTTTTTTTTTTTTTAAATAACCTAACCCTGGTTTGATCAATTAAGTATTCTGATTCTAATTCTGATACTTGCTTGGTGGTGCATCCTCATTAGTGGTGCTGCAGACACTGGGGCCTTTCAGAACACTTAGATTGCACACAGTTGGACATTTAACTAACTATACGACTTCTGAAGGTCATGTAAATACCCCCACTTTTAATTTGTATTTTGTGGAGGTCCATTACATAAAATCCAAGAAACAATGCTTTCAGATTACAAGTTGTAAGTTAACAAATAGGAAACAATATGCCAAGGAGGTGAATACTTTTGCAAGCCACTGTAATCAACAATAAGATGATTATGCCCTACATGATTTTGCTTTTCTCAGTAAGAGCAAGTTATGAACTGGTTTTTTTTCTATTCCACAGCAATTACAAGTCATAAGAGTGAGATACGGTGGAATTGGTAACACACTTTACAGGTTTATGTTGGTGGAACATCCTTGTTAAAATTTATGATATAGAAGTGATCATCAGTAATTTGCTCCTATGTTTGTCACTTCAGTGTCACACACGAATGTGGGAAAATTGTGCATCCAAAAGCATGCAAATAATATGTGAGCACAACACTTTCATACACGATCAAAATATTTGCTGCAAATCAGCTGCAAAACTTTATTACAAATGTAAACATTTCACAACCTCAAAATCCTTTTCTCATTAATCCGATCATATAAAATTCCATGTTAAATAAATGGCTCATAACAAAAATATCACAAATGATGATTAGACTTACTTTGCTAACACATTTGTAAAAAGAAAAAAAATTATTATTAATCTTGGATTGTGTGTAAAATCCACCTTGTGAGTCCCATATATGAGCTGTTACTGTTAGCTGTTATAGAAAGAATAGTTAAACAATTATTATCATATGGTTATTTTATAGTAATGCTTTCATTCACATTACAGTCAGATTTACATTACGAGCCATGCTGTTACGTGGACACATGCACACCTTCTGACCAATCAGAACAGAGATTTCAGCTGCACTGTTGTACACTCAAGCAATTTTCAGGCCTCAGGATGAGACTGTGCTGATATTCAGTATTATCCTATGATTGTGAGTGCAATTATTTTTTTTTTATTCAACAGTTTAATAAATAAGAATTTAGTGATTTATATACTGACATTTAGACATTACATTGCCAAAGAAGGCAATTCAGCTAGCTAGCACACATTAATTTGTAAATTCGTGTTAAAAGTACAACTGGTGAAACCGGCTCCCCTATCTTTTCATCCGCATTGGATGAGCTTCATATTTGAAGTCAGAAAAAAATAATATTCATGACAAAGATATTGTTTGCTATTACCTTTGTTCTCTGTTGATGTTATTATGTATACTGTAGTAAGTCCCATGTTTTTGTGGGACTGTTGCTAGAATTAAATTTTACATGACAAACAGTCAAGTGGAGTGATAAATACAGTGAAAACTCTCAGAGAATTCATATTAAATATAGGCACTCTTGGATTGCTGCTTATCCAATGAAATTAGTGGAACAGAACTAACTGTTGTATAATGAAAATAAATTAAAAGGAAATGAAAACCAAACTTAATAAAAGATGCATGCATGGTTTATGTCTGTTTCTATTAAAATCTACTGTTTCATGAACCTTTTGTTGGAGCATTTACTCCACACAAAGGAGGACGACACTGTAATGCAAAAAGCTGCAAAAATTCATGTGACCACCCCGCGTTTTCATCAGTAAAACGGAACTAGTTTACAATACATTGCGAGAAGTATTCGCTCATCTGCCTTCACACGACGGCATGCTTTACCCCACTGTATCCGACGCTTTGCATTGCACTTACTGATGTACGGCTTAGATGCAGCTGCTCGGCCATGGAAACCCATTCCATGAAGCTCTCTACGCACTGTTCTTGAGCCACATCAAGATTGGAGGTTGTAGCGATTGACTCTGCTGATAGTTGGCGACCTCTGCGCACTATGCGCCTAAGCATCCGCTGACCCCGCTGTGTCAATTTACGTGGCCTACCACTTCGTGGCTGAGTTGCTGTTGATCGCTTCCACTTTGTTTTAATACCACTGACAGTTGACTGTGGAATATTTAGTAGCGAGGAAATTCCACGACTGGACTTGTTGCACAGGTGGCATCCTATCACGGTACCATGCTGGAATTCACTGAGCTAATCAAATGTGGTAAGCTGAAATAATAACTATTAGTATATACTACATGGGAATGACATGATCTTATTGGTCCGTTATTATAAAAATAATCCATTATTCTGAGTGGATAATGTTTGAATTAAAATGACAGTCCCAGTTTGTCATGGGCACTCGAGCAGGGAGCGAGCATTCATTCATTCATTCATTCATTCATTCATTCATTCAATCAATCAATCAATCAATACCCTTTTAGTTTGTTTTTCTAGTGTTTCCTTGTAGTCATTCACTCATTTGCTAAACCGTTTAATCCTATTAGGTTGAAGCAGGGTACACCCTAAACAGCTTGCCAGACCATTGCTGGGCCAACACGTACACAACCATTCACACCCACACCTAGAAACCATTTTGAATCTGCCAATTAGCCTAATGTATATGTCTTTGGACTGTGGGAGGAAAGTGGAGTACCCTGAGGAAACCCATGTAACCACGGGCAGAACACGCAAACTCCATACAGAAACACCCTCACCGAGCCTGGGATTCGAACCGTGAATCTTCCTTCTGTGAGGTGGACACACGCTAACCACTACACTGTGCTGCCCTATTTCCTTGTAGTATATGTACTAAAATTTTGAATCAGTGTGCAAACACAGCTTTGCAGAGCTGAGAATTGTAATGCTCCTGTTTTCCCTGTCACTCACAGCGATCATCAGGCAATCATGTGCGTCTGTGAGCTCATTCGTACGAGGGGGCGGATAGCGCCTTCCCTCAGCGTTGCAGCATTGTGTGTCACGGAGGGGGCATGTGCATGCTTACACTCCTCCCCGGTTGGTGGTGTTCCTGTGATAGGGAAGGCAATACTTGATGGGTGGGAATTGGATACGACTAAATTAGGGAGAACAATGTGGGCGGGGGTGTGTTTGACATCCCGTCTCAGGTAATGTTCAACGATATCCACCTCGCTTTCAGTGCATAATTGTTACATAGCGTACACTCTTATAAACAACAACAACAACAATAATAATAATAATAATAATAAATCCTCACCTGGGGCAAATGGAGCCGACATTCACTCGCCTCTATATGAAGAGCCTTCTCTGTGCATTCGAATGGATTTTTGGCTTTTTTAGTCCTGCAGCACAGTCACACAAATCATTATACCATTCAACAAAATTCATTATCCCCGAATAAACAAGTCTGACAATGTGGCAGTTGTTATAAGGTAAATAAATACCCTTCTGTGATGAACTGTCCAACTGTAAGTGTGTCTGGTTCCACAGAAAGCACCAGGGAATCATCTGTGCGCTATAGGAAGAAGACAGATGATGAGGAATCTATGCTTTTTTATGATGTACACTGACTCCATTAGCCACAACTATTTTTATCAGTCGGAAGAAAATAATAGCAGAGCTCCAAACACTGATAAGAAACTCTGAGCAAGCAACGATACAGAAAAACCCTCAAGTATGTTTACGGTCAAGTCGGCTCCACGCTAGCGGCATCAATGATAAGCAGTACATTTCACTCCGCCCTTTTAAAAACAGAAGCCACAGCCCCAGTGTCATGCTTTCTACTGAATCACAGAGCGATGCTCATGAATTTATGGATCAGGAAGAGAAAAAAGTGACCCTTCAGTGAATTAGCTCATATGATGAGTGAAACTGATATGATTTGTTTTCTTTTCTTTTTTTATTCCTTGTTTGGTGAGTTACTATTATCTAAACCCAGGAAAGAAAAAAATAATTTGGAAAAAAATTTGTGAATACAGTAGTCTGTCCTGAGCTGATGGTGTACATGTAGAACTTCTCATACTCTGAGAATTCTGATGAAACGACTGCTTTAATCAGACCAGTGACACATATTGTAACAACGTTTTCCAAAACCTTTTCCATAACAAAGGAGGTTGCCCTAAAAATACCTTTATAGGCCTGTGGCCAATGGCCTCGGCAGATAAAACCCTCTCGATCTGAATAATTCTCCATATCATACTTTGCCTTATGCAATAATTGCTTAATAAAAATTGCTGTCACTTTGTGTAACATAGAGTCATCCACTAGAGGGCCTCAGAGACAGTTTGGCTTCACTTTTGTCTCTTCTTTTTAGTTTATTCTGCTATATATACAGTATATGGCATCAAATGGTTTAGTACAACACTTTACTTACTCTTTTCACTGGATTCCTGTTCTGTGTGCTGACTGTAAGCTCCAGTGTAGAAATTTGCTTTTCTTCCCAACATGCTGGTTCTACCTCTACGTGGGGCTCTGAACAAAAGCCCACACACACACACACACACACACACATACATACATACATACATAAATATATATATATATATATATATATACACACACACACAAACATTTACATTTGTTGTTGACAGTTGGCAGACACTCTTATCCAGAGTGACTTGCATTTATCATTTTTATACAACTGAGCAACTGAGGGTTAAGAGCTATGATCAAGGGCCCAACAATGGAAGCTTGGTGCTACAAGGTCTTGAATCCCTGACTTTTGGATCAGTGACCCACAGCCTTAACCTCCGAGCCACCTCTACTCACACACACACACACACACCGCTGCCATCCCTCCACACAAATACACACATTCACACACACAAAATGCATTAACACTTCAGCCATTACAGCCTGCAGCAAATGCAAAGTTCACAGACTTGCATCAATTCTACCTTCTGCAGGACGCGTCCAGTAGTTTTTCAGTCTCACATAGATACGATAAAGTAGACTGGGTCTCACAGCCTTCACCTCAGGCAGATCTGGGGGTCGAGGGATGGGAGGCAGGTATGAGACAGAAGCCTGATGAATCTGTGGCCACTCCTGAAAAGACAACTTGTTTGAATTAAATGTTTCGAATTCATCAGACTAAAACACAAATATAAACGGAACATGATACTCACCCTTAGTGAACTAAACCAATGTGCAGCTCTTGTTTTTAAAGGTCCGAGATACCAATACCTTAAAAATCAGGCAGAGAAGAAGACATATTTTAATACATGTATAAAGTATAAAATAACAAGTGCATGAATATAGTTTTGCATTTTGTTTCACTACTCACTTGCTAATGGATGTTGCAACATCACGAAATGAGCCCCAGCGCAAACTTAAGAGTGCAAAGACCGGCTGCTCCTTCTCACTCTGAGAACAAAATGAAATAATGGCCACAAAATAACAAAACATACTGACAAATCACCCACACATCAACAAAATAATAATAATAACGCTGTACCTTTATCTGTAGGACATCCAGTGGCACCGTGTCACCTTTTAGAATAGACAGCGCTGCTGAAGTGATGTGTCTGAAAGTCACAATCAGTTACATTACAATGAACAGCTCACCAGTCTATCACAGGGCCAACACACACACACACCTAGGGGCAATTTGGAACAGCTAATTAGCCTAATGTGCATGTCTTTGGACTGTGGGAGGAAACCGGTGTACCCTGAGGAAACCCACACAAGCATGGGGAGAACATGCAAACTCCACACAGAAACACCCGAGCTGAGCCCGGGCCTCGAACCCAGGACCTTCTTGCTGTGAGGCAGTCGTGCTAACCACTACGCCATAAGTGGATAAAACTATAAATAATAAATACTGCATACATTACTTTACACCATATACAGCCCAGAGAAAGAGTTTAATAGGAATACTTACTTTACTTTATCATCAGTAACTAGGTGCAGACTTTGACTCAAGGAGTTCTGGGAACCCAGAGGGATGAAACCAATGGGGGTTTTACTGAATGATTCCTGGAATTCAAATGCAGCAGAACGAATCATTCAACACTCAGGAAGCCACAGTAACCAACAATTCTTAAACATTTAACTATTTTCTTTCTCTTTCCTTAAAAAAGGTCCATAATAGATTCAGTTATTACTGAAGAGAAGGTCGTCATGTTACAAGTGTATTATAGGAGTAATGCTGTAACGACCAGCCCTATTCACACACCAGTTCAGGTAAGGCAGATTAGCTACGTATATTCACGAACATGTGTTGCATTCTCACGGCACATCAGATTTACATTTATTGATGCCCACAAAACTCCTTAAAATACGAAATGGTGACTAAATGCAAACAATATTATAAGAACACGACTCAGCTACCACAACAGTGCCAGTTGCAGCGGATCTCCGGGGCTCTATACTGAAGCAAATGTCAGAAAAGCCATGAGGTCATTTTTTAATGTTGCGTCAGCGCTCACGTGCCTACACAGGCAACCCAATAAATGAAGAAAATGGCAAAAAAAAAAAAAATAGAGTGTGTGTCGCTGCCATTGCCGCTGAGTGCACTTGCACTTCATAGCTTATTCTCTTACTTTACGTAGTCATGTCTCTGTAAACTTATATATGCAAACATTTTCTGAGCTCCGCTTTTAGGCAGTGCTTAAATATTTATATAATTGTTCTAAATAAATAGCTAGGCTTATTTGTCTTAATTTTTGAATAAGTCATTAAAAGAAATCTGAGCCAATTTTTGTAAGAATCACCCAGTAAATCATGGAGAGTGATATATCACCCCTTTAGATCCCAACAAATTTTTTGGTGGGGGTAGATATATTTCCAAAACACACATTTCTTTTAATCTCTGGAACCCTTCAGAAAAAAACGTATGGCCCTCTTAAGAGGAGGGGTCTCGAGGGCCAAAATTACAAAAAACTAAATAATTGTTTTTTGAATTTGATTATCTCTGTTCACTTTCATTCAGCCTCCATGATTTCATGGTATATGAATATGTCACACAGAGTCTTTCAAAAAAATCTCAGTATTTTAAAGGCTGAATGAGGCTCAAATCACCATTTTTTGTGTGGTGAGGAAACGATATCCTTCAGTAGGATCGTAGTATGTCTATATGTATGTTTTTAGATCCAAGGAGACCGGATGTGATGTCCAAGCTGCGTTATGACCTTTACTTCTGTCGATACCATACTGTTCCATTTGCTCTGTACAATGTTTGTGTATATGTAGTTCAATATGTTACAGGATCATTCCTCTACCTGTGTGGGTTGTAGGATGATAACTCTATCCACACTTAACCCTAGTCTATTATGTGAGGTATTAACTGTGTTTTAGCTTGTTTTCTGGTTTCCTGGCTGATGATACCAATGATCAGTAATGGAAAGTTCAAAAAGAACCCACACGATCATCCTCCCCAACTGGGTTTACCATTGGTGTCTAACCAGCAAAAAAAAAAAAAGACAAAAAAACAAAAGGACAAAAAATGTGATGTATCTACTATTTTCAGTCTGAAAAAAACAAAACAAAACAAAAAAACCTTGTCTACAGAGACATACACTAAACACCATTATCATCTTCAGGTGGTAAGTACAAGGGGGTTACAGAGGATCCAAGTTAAAAAAAAAAAAAATTTTTTCCCCCATTTTGGAAAATTTGAAGGTATGGAGAAGGTGTCCCCTTTTATCATGTATGGAAGGGGGCCTGAGCTCTCGTGATACATGAGGCACCACGTATGCACGATGTATAATTTCTGCATGATCTAGAGGAGTATCTGTAGGTATTTCACTCCGATAAGTGCAGGCTGCAGTTGAGTAAGGCGTAGTTTGATGTGTTCAAGGTCAAGGTAACCGATTCAAAGAAGTAGAGTAAACAGTGAAATATCTTTGTTCTCCGCCACCAAATTCCCTGTAACGTCACGTTATGTCATTTTCTAAACAGCTTTATCCTTAATTAGGGTTGTGGGGAGGCTGGAGCCCATCCCTGTCAACTCCAGGCAAAGACGGGTACACCCCGAACAGCCAATTAGCTTAATGTGTGTGTCTTTGGACTGTGAGAGGAAACCAGAGTACCTGACAGGAAACCCAAGCAAACACGCAAACTCCACACAGAGACGCCCTCACCGAGCCTGGGAATCAAACACAGGACCTTCTTGCTAACCCCTATGCCACTGTGCCCCCCTTCCCTGTTACGTATTCCCCAACTTACTTATTATTATTATTATTATTATTATCATTACATATAGTAATATGTACGGGTAATATGATTACTGGACGTACCTCATCAGCTCTGCGCAGCAAACCAGTTATCACCTAAAAAGAAAATAAAAGATGGAAAGCTATTTCCGTGCTCCAAGAGCTCATGCCAGTAAAATGTTCTTTCTGGTGAAATTACAGCGACATATTTCACCTCCTGCAGGGTACCATCACCCCCAGCGACAATCAACATGTCCGTCTGTTCCATCAGCTCCATTAGCTTTTTGGCTTGTCCTTCATAATCTGTCTACAGAACAATCAAATCATCATCATAAGTTTAAAAATAATTTATTAAAAATTATAAAACAGCACAATACAAATCCGATACCTTTATAACTTTAACCTCAATACCAGCAAGATGTAGAATAGGAGCTGCGTTCTTCTCAAACAGACTGTTAGCCTTCCTGTGGAAAATGTGCACAAGAATTTGAGCACCACAATCACCAGTGATTAGCACTGGAAAAATTCGATCCGTATTCCACAATGTGCTGTACTGTGATAAACACCCACCCTTTGCTTGCTGCAGGATTCAGGATTACAGTAGCTTTTCGCAGGGACTCCTGGGCTCCAATTAGTTTCCGGCCAAATTCCTGTTTATAAACCACATCGGTATCATCACTACATGCTGTCTTGCAAGATCAACCCTACAATATTACTACTCTACACCTGGGGTGGGTCATTACACTGTCCGGCAAGGAAAAAAAATTAGACAGCATTGAATACAGCAAACATGTTCCGTGACACTGTTTCTACAGCATTACAAAATATCACAGCATTTATTTCCAAACAGAGCCGCAGTCCTTTCCCCCGAAATCCTGTAATGCTCATTAGGGAGTTGAACCACTTTGTAAGATCTTCTTAAGCACACCCTAAAGACCTTTAACAAGGTTAAGGTCAGGACTCTGTGCTGCTCTCAAGTATTTAATTATTTAAATCCAAAGACTTGTGACTTTTTTTGCAGTGAAAATATCTACAATTTGATATTATCCTTTTTAGGGTCACAGTGGATCTGTTGCGAACACAGCAGGTCTGAGTTGGATGACACACCAATCCATCACAGGGTTAGCAAAGTTACAAAATCATTCACCCCAAGGACAATTCAGGGCAACCAATTCACCTAGCAGCAGGTCTCTGGGAGCCTGGATTAAACCAGACATCCCAGTCATTTTCCTTTCCACCAAATCTCAATTCTTCCCAATTACCGTCCTAACTATCCCTTACTGTGCTGAACAGGTTCCTTCCAGCAGGGATATTCTTCTCCTTTTGTATCATCCTAGAGTGGCTTTGGCCTAATGGTTAGAGAAGCGGGTTTAAGACCAAAAAATTCACCAGTTCGATTCCTGAACCAACAGGAAAATGGGTGGTGGCAGGGGAGTGAGCTGCACCTTCCCTTCCTCCACATTAATGGCTGGAGTGCCCTTGAGCAAGGTGCCTAACCCCCAACTGCTCTCTGCTGTAATGTGACTGCCCACTGCCCCAAGTGTGTGTGCTCACTTTGGCTGAGTTAAAATGCAGAGCCTGTGGGATTACTACAGTATATCAAAAAATACATATACGACCTGAATTCCAAAAAAGTTGGGAGGTTCTTTAAATTTGAAAAAAATAAAATAAAAAAAACCCAAAGATTTTTTTAAATCACATGAGTCAATATTTTATTCACAAAGAACAGAGATAGCATAACAAATGTTTGAACTGAGAAATTTTACAATTTTATGCACAAAATGAGCTAATTTCAAATTTGATGCCTGTTGCAGGTCCCAAAAAAGTTGGCACGGTGGCAACAAATGGCTGAAAAAGCAAGAAAGTTTAAAAAGATTCCGCTGGGAGAACATCTAGCAACTAAGCAAGTGAGCTGATTTCAGGTCTGCAACATGATTAGCTATAAAAGAGATGTCTTGGAGAGGCAGACTTTCTCAGAAGGAAAGATGGGCAGAGGCTCTCCAATCTGTGAAAGAGTGTGTGAAAAGATTGGGGAATACCTTAAAACAATGTTCCTCAACATCAAATTGCAAAGGCTTTGCAAATCTCATCATTCTCACAGTGCAAAACATCATCAAACGATTCAGAGAATCTAGAGCTACCTCTGTGTGTAAGGGACAAGGCTCAAGACCTTTATTGGATGCCTGTGGTCTTCAGATGACACTTCATCACTCATCGGCACGATTGCGTCAATGACATTAATAAATGAGCCCAGGAACACTTCCAGGAACCACTGTCGGTAACCACAATCCGCCGGGCCATCTGCAGATGCCACCTAAAGTTATTGTTTGTTTCCCCTCCCAAAAACTACCCGGTAACTCTACACTGCCTGTAGATGTGAAAGTGTGTGCATGGTGACCTGCAGTAAACTGATACCCGATCCAGGGTGTGTTCTCTCCCAGGCGTTCGAGTAATCTACTGAGATCCTCACCAGGATAAATCAGTTACTGAAGATGAATTATTGAACACATATACTGTATGTGGGGTAATTATAATGATTTATACAGAGTGGGAAATGACTAAGATCACTTACCCTAGCTTCCTGACATGCCTCTCGTCGCAGTACGCTGTCACTGTGGGGAAGACATGCAACATATATATATAGACACAAATCATGAAACTCAAAAAGAACTTCAGTATCATAATAAGGCTTAGTGGAGTTAGTTGGCATGCTCTCAACGTGCTTGCATGTGTTTCCTCCGGGTGCTCTGGTTTCTTCCCACAATGCACATTAGGCCTGCTGGCTGTTCCAAATTGCCCCTAGTTGTGGATATGAGTGTGGATATCAGTGTGTATGGTGGTGTGTGTGTGTGTGTGTGTTTGCCCTGCGATTGTCTGGCCAGTTGTTCAGGTGTACCCCACCTGCAGCCTACTCTTTATAAAAATCAGCAGTGGTTCTTTTACATTCCTCTCAGCACAGACAGTGAGAGACATGGCTGGCCTTTGATAACCAAGTTAGCTGCACTGGGGGGACAGCAGTGACATCCCAGTGATAGTGGGGCTTGAACCCCTGACTTGTGACTAGTATAATTAAACATGCTATTTATGTAGATTACGCTGTAATTGTGTGTTGTGTAAAGTGCACAATTAAAGAAAGGTGCAATCAGGATTAAAGAGGACTAACCAGTGCTTTCCGTTTAACCAGTATCCACCATAGGACAGAACACACACTGCAAAAGTCGATTTTTTCCAGTGATTTCTTAAAGTCCGTAACACTTTAACAACACGAGCCATTATTCCTCTATAAATCACCAGCTAGCAACAAAAGAAAACATACAGCATTAGCATGACAATGTCCAAAGAAACCGTCTCTGTATAACTGAGCAGCAACGGTATTTCTCCAGGGGATTCATTTGACATTAGTTAGAAAGCATGATGGCTGGTGCACCAGCAACTCCTGTCCCCCCAAAAAGGGGAAACTCGACTGTACTGACAGTTCCGCTTTCAAAAAGGACCAGCGTTGACACAAAAATGTGGAATATATCAGCTTCAACCGAATAATCTTCTATAGCTAGTGTAGTATAAATCACTACAATAAAATAAAACAGTAACAGATATAACCTAGGGTGTAAAATCAGGGACGCAACAATCCCGACATGCACCGCGCTGAAAACAGACGTGGCGACTCGATAGCAGGAGTGATTGAAGTCGAGTCAGGTTCTGATCACAGCTGAGTCGATTCCTGGAGTCGACTCTACACTCTGAAATTGTTTTAACAAGAAAACACAGAAGCAGTTGCAGAATATAAACGTCTAACTGTTTTTTTGTTTGTTTGTTTGTTTTTTACATGTAAAAAAGTACAAATTACAATTGTAAGAGTTCCATTTATTTGTTGTAATCTGCTCCGAGGATACCATACTGGTTCATTTATTTAAAATGCAGCCTCAGGGCAATAAACCAACGTTAAGGCCGCCAGTACAGTCCATTCAGTCCACTAAGTAACAGCGGGCGATACTATGGCATAGTGATTATAGCACATCCGCTTCACAACAAGAAGGCTGTGGGTTCAAGCCCCAGGCTTGGCTCTGACATTTCAGTGTGGGGTTTGCATGTTTATCCCCGTACTTGAGTGGGTTTCCTCGGGGTACTCTGATTTCCTCCTATAAACACATGCACATTAGGCTAAATGGCTGTTCCAAATTGCCCCTAGGTGTAAGTCTGAGTGTGAACGGTTGTGTGTGTGTGTTGGTCCTGTGGTGGGTTGGTGAGCTGTTCAGAGTGTAGCCTGCCTATGCCCAGTGTCGGCTGAGATAGGCTCCGGCCTCCCAGCGACCCTAATATGATTTTCAGTTGAATGAGAGAGAGTGAGGGTGTAAATAACAGCAGTTATGCATCAGTTTTATGTGATCGACTCTCAGTGACTCGAATCTTTCAGAGTCGACTCTCACTTCTCGATGCTCGCACACGGGGATTTGAATCTTTTCTGGGATTGATTCTTAATCCTAGTGAAAGTGTCCACAGTGATGTGGTGGTGCAGGAGGATTTGTGTAACTCTTGTTTGTTTAGGTTTGTGTATTTTTGTTCCAATAGACCACGATTTATCAGTGTGTTAAAAAGATTTTGATGTATGGTAGCAGTTCCTTCAGGGTCACTGAGCTGCACGTCCTGGTAGGGTGTTACTGAGATCCCGACATGAGGTGGTACAGCAGTGAGAGGACAGAGAAGTGAATCACCTGCAACTGGTGACGAATTACTGTGAAAAATTTACGACATCGTCAAGGTTTGTCACAATTTAAGAAAAAAAAAAAAAAGAGTAAACCAGTACGGTCTTTGTTAAGATTATTTAGGTCACATGACCACAAGTGTCGGAATGTTCTGGATGTTTTGGATGTAGTTTCAATTTGGCTTTTTTATTCCTGGTTTTCTCTTAATCTGTGCCATGTTCTGCAATAAGATAATATTTAATAATAATATATCTTATAATAAAATAAATGAATAAAATATATAATATACAATAAAATATATAATATCATAATAAAATTAATGAATACAATATATAATATAATATAATATAATATAATAAATAAAATAAATGAATAGAATATATATCATAATAAAATTAATGAATACAATAAATAGTATCATATAATATAATAAATGAATAAAATAAATATCATATATCATATAATATAATAAAATAAATGAATAAAATATATATCATAATAAAATGAATGAATACAATAAATAATATTATATAATATAATATAATATAATAAAATGAATGAATACAATAAATAATATGATATAATAAATGAATAACATAAATATCATATAATATCATATAATAAAATAAATCAATAAAATATATATTATTGTATAATAAAGTTAATGAATAACATAAATAATATAATATAATAAATGAATACAATAAATAATATAATATCATATAATATAATAAAATAAATGAAAAAGTAAATTAATAAAATAAATAATGTAATATCATATAATAAATGAATACAATAATATAATAAAATAAATGAATACAATAAATAATATAATATAATAAATGAATAACATAAATATCATATAATATCATATAATAAAATAAATAATGTAATATATAATAAATGAATACAATAATATAATAAAATACAATAAATGAATAAAATAAGTAATATATAATATAATAATATAATATAATATAATGCACCAAAGGTAATGCATGTTCCCAGAGACAGAACGTCAATTATTGAGATGCCCCCTGTGCCCCTGGTGCATAATTGTTTTAGTATCTCACAGCTACTGAAGCAAAAAAAGCACATTAATATGAGATTTAGAACATGTAGAAGGTTATAAATGTAAATGTGTAGAACAGGTGCCATTATGCAGCTCTTTGCACCTGCCACGGGATGTTACAAGCAGCATATCAGCACTGTAGCAAAGTCATGGCTTGCTGTAGGACTTGGGGTCACTACAAAACAAAACAAAATGAATAACGCCATGAAGACACACCATAACAACACCACGACTGATGTACGAATTAGAAATACACTACTTTGCTCTACGATTGTAATCATAGCACTCTGCGTTAGTGTCAGTGATCACTACGGTAAAGCAGGATGCATCATGCACAGGTTTGTGATGTTGTTAAGACATGGCGAAATTGATCATTCGTGTTCAAAAGTAACAAAAATTGTATATGTGGGAACGACATCTGAAGACCCCTCACTGTGACATTTTCACAGATTCCAACACGTTTCTGTGACACCATCTCCTAAATCGAACCACTAGTGACAGCACCTATAAACCTTCACATTCTCTTCCAGGACCCCCCCCTGCAGTGCTGCCTCACAACCACTGGAACACCTGCTAGAGACGCACCAAGCTGCGGGCCGTTTGATCGTGCTTTCGTGTGTCACAGAAATGGAGGTTGAAAGTTTTGTTTCCAAATCACTCGAACTCTTACAAGAGGAGAGAAGAGCCGAGATAGAAGAGACCAGGTAATCCACACTGTGAGATGCATTTATATATCATGATTTTATTCAGTTTGGACTTGGAAACTGATTGTAATGAGAATATTAGAATATTAATTTCCATGTTAACCCAGCCAGCTGTTCTTGTTGGGTATGACGTGATTAATATTTTTGTGGTGATTTGTTTAGGGAATGGCAAAAGAATCGCTCACTAAAAAATCTACAACAGAAAGGAGTATGTTTGCTGAAACTTCACATTGGAAGCCAGAGGACCGGAATGCACGGCAGACATCTGGTTTCATTTGAGCCCCGGAAGAGTATCGGCCCTGCACTTCTGCCCAGTCACGGTTTTGGACCTGGTAAGGTTTTATACAGTGATCACTGTTAACACAGCTTGACCTGATCTCATAATGGACTTGTGAGTCTTTCTCATTCTGTATAGAAGGATCAGTGTTGTGGACTCAAGCAACATGACTTGGAAAGATCATCAGCACTCATTTCCTGAACTGCTCAATCTTTTTAGGGCTGCGGGGAGGCTGGAGCCCATTTCAGGTGACACTGAGCACCCTCAGGGTACACCCTGAGCTCGCCAGACCATCACCGGACCAACACACATACATACACAACCACTGACACTCATATTTATACCTAGGGGCAATTTGGAACCACCAATTAGCCTAATGTGCATGTCTTTGGGCTGTGTGAGGAAACCAGAGTTGTCGGAGGAAACCCATATAAGCATCGGGAAAACATGCAAAGACCACACAGAAACGATCTCGCCGAGTCTGGGACTCGAACCCAGGCCTTTTTTGCTGCGATGCGGATGTGCTAACCACTACACCACCGTGACACCCCCAGTATACATATTCTCTCAGTGCTTGTGTGGGTTTCCTCTGGATACTTCGGTTTCATTCCATAGTCCAAAGACATGCACATTAGGCAAACTGGCTGTTTCAAATTATCCCTAGTGTTTGTGTGCGCGTGCGTGTGTTGGCCCTGTGATGGTCTGGTGAGCAGGGTGTACCCCACTTTGCCCAGAGTTGGCAGTGATGGGCTCCAGCCTCCCCACGACCCTAATAAAGGATGGGAGACACAATACTGATTCAGGATTTTAAACCAGTACCAGTTCCTTGACCAGTACTCACTTTTTATATTTTCATTCATAAATATTTTTGTATGTATTATATTATTACAGCCGTAACTGGTAATGCATTACATTTCCTAATGAATACTGCATGGCACCATGGTTAACTAAATGCTATGGCTCGTATAATTGGTTGGTTGGCTCTTGTTCCAGGTGACATTGTGGGTCTTTATGAATCAGAAGGATGCAGTCAGCCTAATCAGCTTTGCTCAGGTGTGGTGACCCGGGTAACACAGACATCCATCACAGTTGCATTTGATGAAGCTCATGATGGCCTTAACCTGGAGAGTGACAGACTTTACAATATTATGAAGCTTGCAAATGATGTAACATATAAACGATTGACTCAGTAAGTTATTTTTTTAACCATACCTGGTTTCATCGGTGCTTTCACAGTCACATCCTGATAACTGAAAACCATTCTCCTGTGTTTTGCAGTGCTTTGAACTCTTTGAATGGGTACAGAAATGGCCCCGCTGCCCATCTGATAAGTGTCCTTTTTGGTTACTCCGAGCCTGGAATGTTAAGACAGCAAAGTAAGTGTACATACATTAGGACCTCTGAGAAGATTTTACAGGGAACAGTGGCTCAGATTTTGTATTAACTGAATTTCTTTCTTGACTTTTTTCATGATCAGATGCTTCAGAGTGGATCAATACCGGGTTAGACAGTTCTCAGCAGGAGGCTGTGATGTTCGCACTCTCTCAAAGGGACATTGCTATCATACACGGACCACCAGGGACAGGGAAAACCACAACGGTGGTTGAAGTTATTCTACAAGCTGTAAAACAAGGCCAGAAGGTACAACCTACAACCAGTACAACGACAATAAAGCTAATTCTATTTATTTACAAAATTATAAGTGCATTAAAATGACTGTTTAGCAGATGAACTGCTTTATTATTCAGAGGTTGCTTATTTAAAGATTCTTCTTAAAAGTTATCTAAACACACCAAGTGTTTTAAAGAAATAAAATAAAAAGAATCACTTGTGCCAAGAAAGGCACTTGTTTTGCTAGGTTTCTACTTTGTTAGCCGGCTACATGCTGTATTTACTTGTATGAGGTTTGTATTCAATTTCCTGTATGTCTTGGGTTGCCAGTTCACAATAAACTCCTCATCTAGCATATGTGTTCTCCACATGCATGTGGTACAGGTGGCTTTTGGCTTGTTTCCCTTTACAAGAAAACTGGTAAAGATCATATCGTACAGTGAAGCTAGCTAACGGCTAACGTGCAGGGCGATACGCACTGGTCCTTACACAACTAATCGACCATCAGATTGTGGTTGTCATATGATGCAGTATTAACAGTTCTCTACCATTACAGATGTGTATTAGCTACATGATTTTCCATTTAATTTGTGTGCATTGCTTTAACAAAAATCTGCACTGCAGTAAATATGACAGACAACAATTCAGCCAATTATTTTATTCCTACTTAAAAATTAATGCTAAGGAAACATGGTCCATGCACAGATAGCACCTTAACACATGGTTAATTTTTTTTAATGTTCTTTCTCTCTCATTGATTACTTTAACACTTTCCATTAAGATCATGACCACCCCTCGTTCCCAATGCCCTTTTACTCCTCTCATGCGCTGAACTGACTACATAAAAGAGTGTTTTTTATATCTCTGCAGTGAAGGTGGAACTAAAAAATCAGTGCTGTAATTACTAGTTAAAGGGTACCTGTGGTGAATTATTGTTACTAGCCATTTAAAACGATCACATATAACATCAGTGGATCCTTCCGGGAACGTCATTTCATGCCCGATTTCAAAGTGCACGTGAGTGTTACGACTCTAGGCATGCTCAGAGAAGTGTTGCCTTTCTGATTGGCTGTTCCAGCCTGGTAGTGACAAGAACTCGTTGGATTGGCTGGGCTACGTCACTAACCCGTGCATCATGTGACACATTATCGGCCAGTGCTGACCTACACAAACAAGAAGCTCAGAAATCACAGAAAGCATTTCTCTTTGCTCTCAAACAAACTGACGACAGGAAAGCCAAGTTGGCAAACGTTAGCTGTGTCCGTATCGCTTTAACATATTACATATGCAAAAGTTATGATGTAAGGATGACCAATACAGGTATTCTTGAAGACCACTGGTGGAAATCCCTGCAGGTTTTGTGCTGTGCACCATCCAACGTAGCGGTGGATAATTTGGTGGAGCGTCTAGCTAAAAGCAAGGCGAAGGTCCTCCGACTGGGACATCCAGCACGCCTGCTAGAGTCAATCCAGAAACATTCCCTGGATGCAGTGCTTGCACAGAGCGACAGCACCAACATCATTGCAGATGTCCGAAAAGACATGGATAAAGCCTTTGTAAGCAGATATTACTAGTTTTTTATCAGTCTTTTAACATAGTGTTTTCCTTGATCTTGTTCATGATTCGTTCCCATAAACCTGTTGATCTGCTCATAGAGTCAGATGAAGAAAGCGCGTGACAAAGGACAGCGGAACAGCCTAAGACGAGAAATCGGAGAGCTGCGAAAGGAACTGAAGAGCAGGGAGAAGGTGGCGATTACCCAAATCCTGAAAAGAGCCAGTGTGATTCTGGCAACCAACACTGGTGAGTAGTATTGCACTATTCTATGAGTCTCTGATCCTTTATAGCCAACCATGCAGAATGTGGTCCTCTCAGGCTCTGAAGTAATGTGTGTCGTATACAGGAGCTAGTGATGATGGTCCGCTGAAGTATTTGCCAAGCGAGCATTTTGACCTGGTGGTGATAGACGAATGTGCTCAGGCTCTGGAGAGCAGCTGTTGGATTGCACTGCTCAAAGCACGCAAGTGCATCCTGGCTGGTGATTATAAGCAGCTGCCACCTACAATTAAATCACAGAAGTATGTGGAAAAACTAACCCTGTGTTTATTTTTTATTATGAAATCTTTCTTTTTCTTATGTTTTGTTGTATCAGGCAGTGTAATATAAGCATCCAATTATCCAAACCTTCTTGAAAATTTGAATATAGATGTCTGAGTCAATAAAACATGTATGATGATTAAAATGTACAGGCAAGTGAATTACATCACAACTCATAGTACTCTGTCAGGTTCCGTGAGTAAATATCAGCCATAGAGATGATTATGAACATGTTTTTTTTTTTTCTTTT
>JAQMYF010000004.1:32634592-32654817 GCA_030014195.1 Neosilurus mollespiculum
TACGACTTTTTTTCTCGTAATATTACAACTTTATTCTCTTAACATTATGACAGAATTTTTTTATTGTTATTGTGGCCCTAATATTCAGTTGTACTTTGCCATTGTTAAGTGTAATATATATGGATTTTTGAAATCAGAGATCTGGCTGGTGTAGCTGATGTTGAGGAGACCAGCGTGCCTCTGCTGTTAGTCGATACTGCTGGCTGTGGTCTCGGTGAAATGGAGGACACCGATGAGCAGTCAAAAGGCAATCAGGGTAACAATCAAATATTAAACCTTTGCATTGTTTTCTACTCCAAACTCATATCACCTAAAATCACGTCTTATATTTTACCTTAATCATTTACCATGTAACTTTAGATCTATTTACGTTTATGTATTTAAACCCAGGTGAAGTTGACATTGTGGCACTACATGTGAGATCCTTGACTGAGGCTGGAGTCCAGGCCAAAGACATTGCAGTCATTGCACCTTATAACCTACAGGTAGATGATGCCTTTCAGACTCTCAAAGGGAAAGTTTTGTTTTTCCTTACTTCATCATTTATTTCTCTTTCTTTCTTTCTTTCTTTGTTTTTTTTTTTTTAAATAAAATTTCATTGTTTATGTTTCAGGTAGATCTGCTAAGACAGAAGCTCTCAAAGGAGTATTCTGACCTGGAGATTAAATCTGTAGATGGCTTTCAGGGCAGAGAAAAGGAGGCAGTGCTGCTCTCCCTGGTTAGATCGAATAAAAAAGGTGAGGCAGCATATGTGCAACAACATATTAAATAACAACATGGGACAACATACCTATCTAAATGATCAGTAAATCACTTGACGGTTTCACTTTGAGTCTGCAGGAGAAGTTGGATTTCTTGCAGAGGACAGGAGGATCAATGTGGCAGTAACACGTGCCAGACGCCAGCTTGTAGTGGTTTGTGATTCCCAGACAGTCCGAAATCATGACTTTCTTAAATGCTTGGTTGACTACATGTCTGAGCAGGGGGAGGTTCGCACTGCCTTCGAGTACCTAGAGGACCTGATCCCTGAACACCACCAGCACCATCACAACGATTTTAAAGACGAACAAACTGACATTAAAGAATCTTTTAGTAAAACAAAGACAAGAAGCAAACAAGGCAAAAGAGATGATACCAAGCATAGTAACGCCTCTGAGAGCAAGAGCAAAGGAAACATTCACGCAAAGTCAGGCCTTTCCAAACCAAAAGCAGATGATCAAGTTGAGTCTCAGATTAAAAAAGAGGAGATGAGGCAGCAGTTGCTTATTTTTCTGGGCAACCAGAGTCAGACAGAGCTTCAGTTTCCTTCATCTCTGAATTCACACGAGCGCCTGCTGGTCCACCAGCTCTGTGAAGAGCTGGAGTTGAAGCATGTGAGCAAAGGAACAGGAAAACAGCGTCATATCACTGTTTCCAAGCCAGTGGCAGAGCCAGAGGAGAACCTGGAAGAGGAATCAGTGTCCACAAGTCCAGAAATCCAGATGATTCCAGAGGAACGAGCAGGAGAAGATTCCAACTGGCCACCACTGAAACCTGCTCTCGATTTGAAAAGCCTACATCTGGAACGTATGCGCCGGGAGCAAGAAAAACGGGAGGAGAAAATTCAGAGTAAACGACTGGAGACACAGCGTAAAGATGGCAAATGCCCCTCCATGAAAAAGAACAAAGGTGTGACTGCATAAGTATTTGTCCTCCCTTTAACTTTTCCATATTTGATAGTGTTATCAAATGAACTTAAATGGGATTTTTATCCATTTGATTTTACACAATATGTATAAACTTCGAAGGTGCAAACTATTATTGTTCCCCCCGCGAAGTGTAGGTCATACTATGTTTTCTGGGGATGTCACAGCCACCGCCACAGACATTTCTTGTTAACACCCTAGCAGTGCTGGTTCATAATGGATTTATTTTATTTATTAAGAAGGTCCTGGGTTCAAGTCCCGGGCTCTGTATGGAGTTTGCATGTTCTACTCGTGCTTGTGTGGGTTTCCTCCGGGTACTCCTGTTTTCTCCCACAGTCCAAAGACATCCACATTAGGCTAATTTTCTGTTCCAAATTGCCCTTCTGTGTGAATGGTGTGTGCGTTGCCCTGCAATGGTCTGGCAAGCTGTTCAGGGTGTACCCACCTTTGCCAAGAGTCGGCTAAGATAGGCTCCAGCCTTCCCGCAAGTCTAGGTAGGATTAAATGGTTCAGAAAAGGGGAGTTGGGGGATAATACTGCAACTGTGGAAAACTTCATGGTGGGAATAAAGATTTAGCACACTAAAGTCCAGCTGTATTCAATGTAATGATCATGACTTTCTCTCTTAGGAAAGGGGAAAATGAAAGCAGGGGCTATGGACATTGCTGCAGCCGCTACAGCCGATGATGATTTTGATGCACTGATTGATGCTGTGGTAAAAGCAGAAAGCCTGTGTGGCTTTATGAAGTGTAAAGCCAGTGTGCTCACACTGGGGCAGCTGTGTGTCTACTGTAACAGACAGTACTGCCTGAGTCACCACATACCTGAGGTAGTACATACTTTAATGACAACCTTCACAGTAATAGTATACGTACATTACCCAAAATACTACCATACGGCTAATAATAAATAAAATCTATCACAAGGAAGATCACAATAATCTTCTGAGAGCCTCATAACTGGTCTCAGCTAGTTTTCATCCATTCATCATTTATTATTTTAATTATTATTATTATGATGATGATGATTATGATGACGATGATGATGATAATCATGATGATGTTAATGATTGTCATTATTAGCATTTTTATTATGATGATAATCATGATTATGATGATGATCATCATAATGATTATCATCACCATCATTATTAGCATTACTACCGTGTTTCCCCGATAATAAGACACTGTCTTTTTTTTATTTTTTAGTTCAAAAAACACTATAGGGCTTATTTTCAGGGTAGGTTTTATTTTAATTAACATTAACAGCAATTTCTATATACAGGTAAGTGAGTCCTCCACAATTGCTTTCTTGTACTCAACGGTAGAGCTCTTCCTTTTTGCACTCATGTCTGGGGTCAAAACAGACAGGTTAATACCGGTAAATAAAGTGATGACGGTTATGCTCCCTCAGTCCTGCTTTTAACCCCATCATGCCCCTCAGTACCGCGTACTGCCTCAGTAGGGTTTTTTTTTTTCTTAATTTCCTCTTTTTCTGTCTCTCCTCCGCGGCGCTGCTGTAAATGGCGCTGGCGCGCGTGCATTCACAGAAAATGAGGGAAGGGTGCGGACAAAATATGGATTTAGCTAGGTCTTATTTTCGGGGTAGGGCTTATTTTGGACCGTTCTGCAGACGCAAGGGTAGGTCTTATTATCGGGGAAACGGTATTATGATGATGTTGATCATGATCATCATCATCATTATGATTATTAGCATCATTATTAGCATTATGTTGATGATGATTATTATTACCAGTGTTGACATGCTACTCTAATGACTTTGTTGCTTTGTAGGTCCATGGATGTGGAGATAAAGCGAAGGCACAGGCTCGTATGAGGATAAGTAAAGACGGGATTCTGTACGCTGGAAGTGGCCAAAAGGACAAGTCCATGGATCCAAATAAAAAAGCATACCTGCAACGCAAACTAGACTCGAAACTCAAAGACATGGCATCCCAAAGAAAATCTAAATCAAAGGATAAAGAACACTGAATGCAGTTCTGCTGTAAAAAATTATTTATTTTGGTGAAATGAATAAAGAGGTGGTTTAATGTATGCACTGCATATGTAGGACATCAATGCTTCGATATGAGCACTTGGAATAAACACACAATATTATTTAAACAGTGTCATTTCTAATAGACTGATAATGCCTTAGATCTTTCAAATAGTGCAACTGATGTGTTAAACTCACTCATTTGCCATACTGCTTAATCCTATTAGGGTCGCTGAATGGCTGGAGCTTATCTCAACCGACACGGCGAGGGCGGGGTACACCCTGAACAGCTCGCCAGCTCATTGCGGGGTAACACACACACAACCATTCACACACCTAGGGGCAATTTGGAACAGCCATTTAGTCTACTGTGCATATCTTTGGACTGTGGGAGAAAACCGGAGTCCCTGGAGGAAACTCAAGCAAGCATTGAAAAAACATGCAAACTCCACACAGAAATGCCCTCACCGGGCCCGGGATTTGAACCCAGGACCTTCTTGCTGTGAGGCGGACATGCTAACCACTTCATCACCCGATGTTAAACTATTAAAATATATTTATTTTAGATCATGAGAAGACGTTAGTAATGACCAAAAGGAAAAGGCTGTGTGTTGAGGTGGTGAAGACGAGGTTCTCTTTTAGAATTGCTAAACCTAAGGCCTTTTCACCTACAGTACGACGCAAATAATGTGATGGTGTGGAGGGAAAAAAGTTGACTGACGCAACAATAATACGTTAAATACAAGTTGATCGCTGAACTAATAGCTAATGGAGTGTTCAAATGATGATGATGAGCTGGTGCTTGTTCTTCACTCAATAATTTTCCAAACCGGGTTATCCTGTAAGCGTAGTGGGGAGGCTGAAGCCTATCTCAGCTAACCCTGGGTGAAGGTAGGGTACACCTGAACATCTTACCAGTCCATCACAGACCAACACACAGTCAACTGTTCACACGCACACCTTCGGGCAATGTAGAACAGCCAATTATAATAATATATATGTCTTTGGACTGTGAGAGGAAACCCATACAAGCAGAGAAGGAACATGACGTGGCCTAATAGTTAGAAAAGCAGGTTTGGGACCGTAAGATCGCTGGTTCAGTTTGTGAACCAGCAGGAATAATTTCTGAGATTGGTGGGGTGAGCAGCACATTCCCTTCCTCCCCTTTCATGGCTGAGGTGCTCATTAGCAAGACACCTAACCCCCATCTGCTCTCCAGGCACTCCAAGTGTGTGTGTGTGCTCACTTTGAATGGGATAAACACAGAGCCAAAATTTTACATTGTTTAATACAGTATATCAAAATTTCAAAAAAATGCACAGAAATCTCACTACTGAGCCCGGTATTCAAACCCAGGACCTTATTTCTGTGATGTTCTAACCCTATGTGTTTGTTCTTGTACATGGTAAACAGAAAAAAATGTTAGGTTTATGCTGTATTGAGAAGAGGCGAGAACACGGTGCTTAGTCCAGGAGTTGAACCTCTATTGCGGCTGCTTTCAGGATATCCATGGGTCAGTTTTTAAAATCATTGTCTTTATAATATTCTTTGCCCTCCTCAAGTAGTTCCAGGCCCTTAGCCACAGTAAATCAAAGTCACTGCCATCCTCCATCAGCTGTTAACTGTCAAGTGCAAGTGTGATGTTTCAAGAAGCAATGTCCTGATTGGTTCAATGCTTTCCTTACATGGATAAAATGTAAAAAACATCCAAGGGCAGGGGTGGCCTGGTGGTAGGGTGCTGGATTACTGATCCCAAGGGAGGGGGTTCAAGCCCCACTGTCACAGGGTTGTCACTGCTGTCCCCCCAGTGCAGCTAACTGGGTAATCTATGGTGAGAGGCCTGTAAAAGATTTTTAAGAGAAAAGACATTGCTGACTTTCGTACAGAGTAGGCTGCATTGCCGTCAGCGAGTTTCTGCCCTGTGATGGCCTGGCGAGCTGTACTCTGCCCTTGCCCAGAGATAGCTGAGGTGGGCGCCAGCCTCCCCACGACCCTAATTAAGATGGTTCAGAAAATTAATGAATGAATGAGAAAAAAATCCACACCCAGTGTAAAAGGCCATTTTACCTCCATAATGCAGTGAGGAGCTCATCGGATGCTTCTTGGTGCCTACATCAATTTCCTAGAGGAGGAACTGCGTCAGACTGCATTTCACTGTGTTGAGAGACCCTGGAGCAGGCCCAGGACTCACTGTGAAAGATTATATCTCACAGTTGGCTTGGGCATGTCTGGGGATTCCCAAGGAGGAACTGGAATCTGTGGCTACAGACAGAAGAGACGCCCTGATCTCAGGATATGTGGAAGGAAAAGAACAGGAAAATTAATAGGTGGATAAAAAAAATACTTGGCAGATAGAGATACTGAGAAAACTTAAGAATTGAGAATGATACTTTGTTTCCACCATGAAAACCAGCATATGGCTAGAGCATCACCAGCTACTGGGATGCACCTTTTTTTTTTCTTCCACATAGCACGTTCTTTAAGTTGTGCTGGGATCAAGGGCATCAGGATGGGTAATGAAAAGGACAGAAATACACAATGTGTGGCTCACTCACTCATTCATTTGCTGAACAGGTTAATCCATATATTAGGGTCGGGGGGGACCTGGAGCTCAGCCAATACTGGGAGTAGGTGCGATATATCCTAAAAAGCTCAGAAGACCATCACACACACACACTCACCTAGGGACAATTTGGAACAGCTAAGTAACCTAATATGCATATCTTTAGACTGGGAGGAAACCGGAGGAAACCATGCGAGCACAGGGAGAACACACAAACTCCACCCAACATGAGGCTACACTCTAATAATACAGAGGCTTAATATATATATATCACATTATTAAAAATCTCTACTAACTTAATAAAATTTCTGAACTTCATCACTTGATGTAATTAAGTTACAATTTCCAATATTAATGCATAAAAATCTCACTCACTCACTTATTTGTTAAACTGCTTAGGGAGGCTGGAGTCTATCTCATCCAACATGGCGTGAAGGCAGAGGACACCCTGAACAGCTCATCCGGCCATCGCAGTGCAACACACACCCATACACACACACACACAACCATTCACACTCACATTCTCACCCAGGGGCAATTTGGAACAGCCACTTAGCCTAACCTGCATGTCTTTGGGCTGTAGGAGGAAACTGGAGTACCCGGAGGAAACCCACTCAAGCACCAGGAGAGCATGCAAAGTCCACAAAGAAACGCCCTTGCCGAGCCTGGGATTCGAACCCATTACCCTCTTCATAAAAATCTAACGATCAAAATATTAAATGTATTAAATAGTTTTAAATGTAGAGTACGTGTTATTTTAGTATATTTCATTGAATGATTTTGGTACATTAGCATTTGTTTAACAGTTTTTGACTGTTTCTAGGTTATCTGTAATGTTGTTGAAGATTTTTGGTATATTTCTACCAAAAGATTTGAGAAAAGTTTAATAATTTCAGTTTTCTATGTACATTTATTGAGATCTTAAAGTGTTTTCAAATATTTAAGTGTAAAACATTTCACCAAAATAATTAATTAAACCAATTATTTAGTTTTTAGAGTGACTGTCGTGAAAAAAATAAAGACTCTGTCATAAATTGTAGCAAAAAATGTTTATTGCGATTTCACTATAAAAATCCACTGGATATGTCTGAAGGACCTGATCTCAAACATTCAACATCTAGATTTTATTCTACAGGGTGACCCAAAAAAACCTCCCACATTTCAAAGGTAAATTAAATAGAAATCATTAAAGACAATCAAATTACTATTTGTACACATGAAACTTTATACAGTAGAGTTTCTCTATGGATGGAAGATGCAGAATGTCTCGGAGACTGCACAACAGATCGCCTTGATGCTTCAGTATTCTCAGGCGTACGAGTGCTCCGAGGTCAACCAGGTGATTTTCTTTTCAAAGCTGAGCTTGTTGCCCTGAAACTCTCAACCCACTACAAGAAGGGTTTTCCGATCTGGACCATTTTAGTTCGATGGAAAACTGAAAGGCCCTCAGTGCGGCGATCACAGAGTGGTTGTTTGAGAAAATGGTGTGTCCCTGACTATGCCATGTTTGCAACTAAGGACAGCTGGGGTTGGGCTATGAGCAGAACTTAGCACCACCTCTCCTGCCTCACCAAAGACCATGTGTGCAAACAATGATGAATAAAAACTACTGAATGAAGCTTCACGTGTGTAAATAATCATTTGATTGTCTTTAAACAATATTTTAAATTTACCTTTGAAATGTGGGAGGGTTTTTTTAGGCTCACCTTGTATTTAGAGCTTAAATCCAACTCTAAAGCAAAAATAAAAAATCAAATCAAATCAAATAAAACATGCTTGTGTTGTACAGAACGAAGAGGTAGTTTTACACTGGGAGTGGACAGAATGTGAAATTGCTACATGTGATTTTCTTAGTAAAATTGAACAGTTTTGTTACTTTTGAAAACATGATGTCGCACTAATAATAATAATAATAATAGTAATAATTCAGAAGTAAGAAAATGAACACAGAAGAGCAGCAGCGTCTCACATTGCTCCCATTGAGTTAAAAGAATTCACTCCTTCTTAAGAGTTGACATTCAACACCAACAATTGTTCTGAATGTGATCAGTGTCTCTGATGTAGATCCACTAAACAATCTGTGGAAGTGTTGTCTTATACACATCAAATTTTATTATACAGTATTTTTTAATGAATCATACATGCATGCATATATTTGCTAAAAAATTCTCAGTGAAAGCTGTTTTGGGACCCCCCCAAAAAAAAAAAAACATGCCGTAGTCATTGATGCAGAGCTTTAATCCCTAATTGTCCCATGCGTTGAACTGATTGGCTTATAAAGGTTTGTTTTTTATTATTATTAATATGCACTGCGTTAACAATTTTGAAGGGATCTTTCGGTTTGTGATTAAGAACCATTAACATGAGCATCTTTAGTATTAAATGGTATTTAAGTTTGTTGAGGGCGTCTGTTCTGAACACGGTGTTAAAACCGCAGCTGACTGCATTTGATTTTAGCATCACTGTAATCACTGAACAACAAACATACTACTGTTTTTATATTCAGCGTATATACACTGCATTAACTACATACACCCCCAAATTCTACAGTTAAAATACAGAGGGTTTATTAATGCTATATACAGCAGCCTAGCAACAATCATACAATATTACTATAGAAAATGTACTACAGGTTTACAACCAGCATCATTCATGGTAATTTACAGATATGGCAAGTATGGCATGAACTACAGATTAGAATTCTACCATATTCCATGGAAATATGATCCGTGCCAGAGAGTCAGTGTACACTGACGTAGCAAGTTGATATGTATAATGACCTCTTGTCTCACCACCATTTTTCTTTTCACTCCCAGTGCTTACAGCATATCGCATCTGACTTGCTGCCCCTGTCTAAACCACGAGGGTGCACACAAAGATTTTAAATTGGTGTCCTTCAACATCTCGGAGCACAGAGTGTCCTCGTTGTTGTGCAGATGGTTGGAGCTCGGCTTCTTTGTGCTCAGTCTGGATATTATTTCCAGATGAGCTGAACAAGATGGAATTCAACACACTCCCTCACTGTTTTTGTGTCTCCTGGTAGAGAACATTGTGGTCCTTGTCTCAAGTGGAGCCACATTGATATGTCACTTTGTCCAAAGTAGACCTTCAGAACTGCATCATACAAAACCAGGCTTCATGGATGAACAGCGACATTTCGGGCATCCCTGTGTTCCATTTGTTTGCAGGCACCTGTTTAAAAAGAGTATAAACGATTACTTGATCCGCATCTAATAAAGGATTTCTGTCACAATTTACTTGAGTGCTCAACATATTACAACCCTTCATTAATTCATTTATTCACTCATTCACCAATCCCCCCCCCCCCTTCCCCCCCAACCTGTATTATGGGTTTTGGAGAGGTTGGAGTCCATCCCAGCCAACTCTGGACGAACTCACCAGCCCTTCAGAGGACAACACACACAATCATTCACACTTATACTCACACCTAGGGGCAATTTGGAACAACCAGCTAGCCTAATGTTCATGGCTTTGGACTGTGGAAGGAAACTGTAGCACCCACAGGATGCATGATGAGAATACGGGATGTGGCCTAATGATTAGAGAAGCAGGTTTGTGACCGAAAGGTCACTGGTTCGATTCCCGAACCAACAGGAAAAGTTGATGGTGGTGAGGGGAGTAAGCAGCGCCTTCCCCTTCATCCACCCTCATGGCTGAAGTGCCCTTGAGCAAGGCACCACCACCTCCCCAACCGCTCTCCGCAATGCACTGCAATGTGGCTGCCCACTGCTCCAAGTGTGTGTACTCACTGTTTAAGTTTGCGAGTGTGTGTGCTCATTTTGGATGGGTTAAATGCAGAGATATAGTATACCAAAATAAAAAAAAAACATGGAAACTCCACAGAGAAACACCCTCGATGAGCCTTGGACCCGAACCCAGGACCTCCTCGCTGTGAGGTGGATGCGCTAACCACTACACCTGCATGCTGCCCGGTGCACAGATAAGCGTATTGACATGGCTGGTATATATAATAATAAATACATATTATATATACAGACTATATCTCAGTTGTTTACTCAGTAGTGTAGTGCTCTAACCACATGACCAGCAGCATGCTCTCATCTTTAACTGAATGCAACAACAGATTAGACTAACATTTTAATTATAGTTTCAAATCAATGCTCCTAATCCTATGTATCCATGTTGGAATGTAACAATGACAATGAGTGTAAATAGAGGTTAGACTACAGTAAGCTTGTACTCAGGTTTCTCTCACACGCATGACATGACGTGGATTGTAACAGAAAGAAATAATTTATATGCTGGTGTGTGAAAATCGCTTCTTTAAAGGTGACAACATGACAGAAACTACATAAAAAATATCCAAATAAAATGACTTGTGTGTCAGGTGACAAGTCTTGTTAAGTAAATATAACGCTTATTTCAGACATCATGACTACTGCTAGGAAGTCTGCATCAGAAAATTTATGATATCATAAAATATACAGTATCCTGCCCATCCACTCAAATATTTCTTTTTATTGGACCGTATCAGCTTTGATTACAGCATGTAATCACTATAGCATTGTTTGCACAAACGTAACCTGTCGTTACACGGTCAGTTTGCAACAATGAATTTCCCTATATGGGTCATGTATTGGTTAGTACGTCTGCCTCACAACAAAAAGGTCCTGGGTTTGATTCCCAGGCTTGGGCGTTTCTGTGAGGAGTTTGCATGGGTTCACTCCAGGTACTCCAGTTTCCTCCCAAAGTTCAAAGACGTGCACATTAGGCTAAGTGGGTGTACCGGGCATTCATTCAGTGTCGGCTCCAGCCTCCCCGCGACCCTAGGCGGATGAATCGGTTCGACAGAAAAGTGAGTGAGAGTGATTTTTCCTGCGTGAAAAATCAATCCTTGTGTAACATTCAACATTCAAGATTTCCCATTCAACTTCAGACATGGCAACACATTGTGAGTTCTGACTTGGATTCAAAAACTGACAACACAAGATGACAAACAATTACGGTGCTGTTACATGGATCACATTTAAGGTTGTCCCATGTAACACTGGCTTTAAGCCTGTAACATTTTTTCACCATCATCTTGAATTGTTAACATTCAAATTGAACCACTCCATGAAGTGTTCTCCAGCACATCCCAAAGTCTTCCAATAGAGTTAAGGTCAGGACATCAGCTGACTTCATTTTATTGCCACATAATGTTGCTGAGCCTTGACCTGACCAACTGAAGCTACAATGCCATGGCAGTTACGAGCTTTAACCAAACATAAAGGCAGTCCAACAAAATATTTTGTTTGTCAAATAGAGAATGTGACATGGACCACCATGTCATGAATGGTGGCTATGAAGCACTACTATACTGCCAAAGACAACTCAATTATCTCAGAAATGGGTTTTCTATGACATTTTATATAATATTTTTATGGTTTTTATGTCAGTTACAAAACCGCTTTACTTAATTAATTGTATGTCATAGCAAAAACATGCAACATGTGTTTGTGAAAACATACTTGAGGTGAAAAATATGTGAGCATGGCAAAGCCTGAAGCTGCTGGTTCCTCTCTCCAATTGACTCGCCACACATGCCACAGTAGAGCTCCAGCTCTTCTACACACTGCAGAAACTTCACCACCTGCTCTCTGAGCTCATCCTGCTGCTCCCTGCTACGGTAGATACCCTCTGACAGGCAGTGAACCTTCAGAGAATACAGCTGGGGAAAAACATATGGGACAAAAAATGGCTACAGTTAACAGAAAAAAACATTTATTATTATCATTAGAAAGCAAAGAAACCTTTATCTGGGGCAGTGGTGGCCCGGTGGTAGGGTGCTGGCTTACTGACTGAAGGTCATGAGTTCAAGCTCCACTATCACCAACCCGGTCAATGCTGTCCCCCTAGTGCACCTAACTGGGTTATCAAAGGCCAGCCATGTCTCTCACTGTCTGTGGTGAGAGGCATGTAAAAAAAAAAAAACATTGCTGACCTTAGTAGAGTTAGCACACCCACTTCACAGCAAGAAGGTCTTGGGTTTGAGTTCAAAGCTACGCGAGGATGGTGGTGTGAAATTTTCATGCTCTCCCTGTGCTTGTGTAGGATTCCTCAGGGTTTTCTGGTCTCCTCCCATAGTCCAAAGACATGCATATTAGGCTAATTAGCTGCTCCAATTGCTCCTAGGTGTGAGTGTAAAGGGTTGTATGTGTGTTGGGCTTGTCATAGACTGGCAAGCTGTTCAGGGTGGCAGGCCACCCTGCGATGCTAGTCGGATTAAACGGTTCGGCAAATGAATAAATGGATGAGTGTATGGTATATGATGAAAAATTTATTCTAATCCTGATAGATACTCTGACTGAAGTCAGAGTTCATAAAATAAAACATAAAATAAACATAAAATTATAGTAAACTGGTATTTGTTTAGTCAAATGATAAGAGCTTAACACACCTTGTTTCCTATTCCGTCTGCTAGTTCGTACGCTCGCTGAAAAGAGTCCAGTGCCTGGAAAAGAGATGAAATGGAGTCAGAAATGTAATAAATCAAAACTCATTTAGAACATATCATAGCCTGGACAGTTTCAGGTACTGGTACGTAAGTGACAGCTTGTTTCATATCATGTTTTTTTTTTTTTTTGAAATCTATATGTTTTAAAGTACTTCATCACCTTATCAAGCTCCTTCTGCAGTAGCCAACACTTCCCCACTCCTAAGTGAATAGCTGCTTGTCCAAGACGGTTGCCAATCTCCGTCATGATACACATTGAAGACTCGTAGCGAGGGAATGCTTTCTGAGAAAAATAAGAAAATGATCATCCTTACCATTCACATAAACTCAAAGGTACCTGATTCGCTCCTGAACTGTCTGTGTGGGACTTTTCACACGTCCTCGCCGTGCCTGTGGGTTTTTCTGCTGCGTTCCCTGGGTTCCTCTCAGAGCAGGTGGCTTGGCAATAGAATAATTCTCCCGTGCGAATGAGTGTGTGAAAGAGTATGTGAATGTATGTGGGAAAATGTTGCCCTGAGACGGATGGGCATTCCACAGCAGTCCATCTCAGGGTGCATTCCAGCTTTGTCATCAGCGTTCTTGGGATAGGCTCCGGGTCCACCTTGACCCTGATCAGGACAAAGCAGTTACTGAAGATGAATGAATGGAGAGTTTTCCTGATAGGACTGAGGACTTGAGGGCGAACAGGCATCAGAAGAAATAAAATAAGTAAATAAAATACTTTTTGATTCAGAATAGTTTTATCCTTTATTAGGGTCACAGGAGGGATGGACCTCACCTCTGAAGGTGAAGCTGGGGTACACCCAGAACAGCCCGGCAGACCATTAAAAGGCCAACGCACACCCAACCATTCACACTCACATCTGGGGCCAAATGGGCCTAATGTGCACAGCTTTGGACTGTGGGAGGAAACCAGAGAACCCAGAGGAAACCCACACAAGCAAAGGGAGAACATGTAAACTTTACACAAATGCCTTCGCAAAACCAGGATTTGAACAAACGAGGTTATTGCTTTGTTAAGCTCGAGGGAAGGCTGGAGCCAATCTCAGTTGACTACATGTGAAGGTGCGGTACACCCTGCTCACCAGTCCATTGCAGGGCCAAAAAACACACATGCATTCACACTTACACAATTTTAGGGGCCATTTGGTACAGCCAATTAGCCTAATATGGATGTATTTGGACCGTGGAAGGAAACTGGAGTACCTGGAGGAAACCCATGTAAGCACAGGGAGAACATGCATACTCCATACAGAAACACCCTCGCCGAGCCCACGACCTGAACCTGAGAACATCTTGCTGTGAGGTGAACAAGCTATCCACTACACCACCATGTCGCCAACAGAATACATAACAAAAATAAACAGAATTCTACCTTTCCTTTATGTGCTGAAGCCTGGAGGTATATTGATTTAAATCTACTTGCTTTTTACAAATTGGCTTACATCAACGTCACTGCGGCAGCGATGAATATCTGCAAAATTCAGAAGACACATGGCTTGCAGAGGACGATCTCCATGCTGCAGCGCTATCTTCATGGATTCCTGTGAGAAAGGGCAGGCGACATTCATTCACTTAGTTGTTAAGGTTACAGGAGCATTAAAGAAAATTCCACAAGACACTTTCGGAAGCACGGTCATCATGCCAGTTGCACAACAGCTGAAATTCAACCCTAAGTGTAAAGAGGAATGTGCTACTCTGCCGTCTGTTCCCATATCACTGCAGTGTGATATTCACGACCCAGAGCAATGTCTCTTTGTTACCCTGCTTGTTAGAGTAAGGACTAATCTCTTCATGATGACAACACTTGATCATAGGACAGGGCCCTTGGCATATTTTTATCCATTATAGTAACGTAGACTAGTCTGGCACACGACTCCCAAACAGCTGCACCTGTCAGTTGTTGGATGCGAATCAGATGTAGCCACACACAGAAATATGGAGTGTGTCACCAGAGTTGAAACTATGACAAAGCGACTGCTAAACTTCAGTCCAGTTGGGAGACATTCAGGTCAGCACTGATATAATGTGTGGTATATTTACAGTTACAGTGCCTTCCCATGATGCTCTGCATAGTTCATGTTGCATGTTGAGCTTTTCCAACATTACATCACCGTATCAAGAAAACATTCCCTGAGTCGAAGTGTAAAATTTCATGGCTTGCTTGTATTATAATCTGCTCCATCCTGCATGTCTCAGTGCTCATTTGATGCAAATTTAGTTTTCCAGCTTAATAATCAGGTATATGTAAATGCATGTTTTTCACTTACTCACTCTGCTACATTTGGTAAAGACAGGGTGCACCCTGAACAGCTCACCGGACCATCGCAGGGTAACATACATAACCAGCCAGGAAAATCACACTCACACCTAGGGGCAATTTGCAACAGCCAGTTAGCATAATGTGCATGTCTTTGGACTGTGGGAGGAACCGGAAAACCTGAAGGAAACCCACGCAAGCACAGTAGAAACATGCAAGCTCCAAACAGAAACGCCCAATACCGAGACTTGAACCCAGGACCTTCTTGCTGTGAGGCGGACGTGCTAACCGCTACACTACTGTGCTGTGTGTTATTCAGTAACTACTAATATAAATATTTAGGGACTGCCAATATAAAGAATTGGAGCTCCCAGCGAATATCTCTATTGTTAGGTAAAACCAGAAGCCTGGGTTTGCTTTTCATCACCTTTCCTTTCACTTGTTTTTTTTGTTTTTTAGTTAAATTATCCGTTTAACGAGTTAATATTTTGTTAAGCTTTTGATTTCTGTGTTTGCTCCATGAACATTTATTTACCTGCAAGTCTGTCTGCCTACCTGTTCTTTGTTCTGTGTGGGTTTCAGTTTTGTTATTAATAATAAATATTTTATTATTAATTTTTTTATTGTTGCTGCCTGTCATCGTGCAAGAAAGCGATGTATAACAGCCAGCCAACATCAATTCAGCGACACGGCTGCCTTACTGGGTTTCCTGTGGTGGGCACGCACGGACACCAGACAGATACGGGACAACTATCCAAGCCATATTCCATGACAATGATGCTCCACTCTGGAGCTCCGCTATTAATCTTCTGGTATTTACTTTGTAAATAATTAAGTAAGCAGTAAGTAAACTCAACAGTGTATCTTGGGAGTTTAACAGATTAACAGCTATATTCTTGGGTAGTATTTGATCTCACTTGTTAGCCAATTTGAATAAAAGTGTCTGCCAAATGAGACATAAAACTTTTCAAAGGAACACTTACTAGAACTCTGCCCCAAGTGCTTACCTCGCAGCATTCCATGGCATCTGGCAGACGCTCCAGCTTCCTGTAGGCCACTGACATGTGGTACTGGCTCATTGCACGGTACTTGAGACTCCAGCTTTTCCCATAGTCATTGACAAGCTCAGCTGCTTTACATGGAAAAAACAAGGCCTTCTCATAATCCTACAAAAGCAAAGAACATGCATGAGCATTTATCATACGGTATCACATCCAGGGAATACAATGTCTGACTGAATTAATATTAAAATTTACTGCATAAACATCATGTTGAGATAAAAATGAGCAATTTTTACATTTTCTACATTGTAGCAGTCAGTGCCTTTGACATTTGAATACATTCTCTACATGCCATTTTATCACAGACTCATTACACCAGACCATTCTGGGTATCAGGGGGATTAACTTCTACAAATCTCCAGTGTCAAGGTGAGTACAAAGGTCTATATCTGGAGCAGCCTGCTGGATTTGGCTAGTATTCTGTTACCCTACATATTGCATGTTGGTAGGTTCTTGCAGTGCAATACAGGGAGTTACTGCAGCAGAATGATACAGGCTAGTGGTAAGTCAAAACTTTTGCCCTACTGGTTGTTGATGAAATGAGACATAATATGAACGGTTATGCAGCTATATAAAGTAGTATGATGTGCATTAACCAATTTAGTGCATTTTCACATTGATTCTCACAGATATAAAAACCAGCATCACTATACCTTTAACTGAATGTAGAAGCTGCCAAGGCTACAGCACACCCTGCACTCCAGCATCTTGTCATCGTTATTGTGTGCATACCGCAGGGCCTTCTCGTAACTCTCCAAGGCTTTCTGAAAACCACTGAGACCCAGGAAGGCATTGCCCATACTCAAACACACTTGGCCATTGAGTTGCAGGCTGACAGTGGTGCCTTGCATGTTTAAGCAGGTCTTGCAGTATGAAATGGTCTTCTGAAAGTCGCAGAGCTTCTCATTGCTGCGTGCCAGGTTCAGGTAACCTTCGGTTAGGTAGTCTGGGTCCTCCATCTCTCGCGCTGTATCAATCTGAGCTAGGGCATACTGATATATATGTATGTATTAGTGTCTGAGTAGTGTATGAATTAGTTGGTAAGAATTTCTTGATACAGAATTGAGCACAGTAGTGTATGTTCATATAACACGAGTGCAAAAATTATTCATGGAATGGATCTATGAATCAATATTCTCAACTCTTGCACTGGTATACATTATAAGATCCACTATGAATGGTACAGTAAACAAAATTAAAACATGTGTCTTAGTATATACAGTACATTCATTCGTTCATTCGTCTTCTTCCACTTGTTCTGGGGTCAGGTCGCGGGGGAAGCAGCCTAAGCAGTGAGGTCCAGACGTCCCTCTACCCAGCCACTTCTTCCAGCTCTTCCGGGGGGACGCCAAGGCGTTCCCAGACCAGCCGAGAGACGTGGTCCCTCCAGCGTGTTCTGGGTCGGCCCCGAGGTCTCTTCCCAGTTGGACATGCCCGAAACACCACACCAGGGAGGCGTTATGGAGGAATTCTAATCAGATGCACAAGCCACCTCAACTGACTCCTCTCAACGCAAAGGAGCAGCGGTTCTACACCGAGTTCCTCCCGGATGACAGAACTTCTCACCCTATCTCTAAGGGAGAGCCCTGCCACCATGCGAAGAAAGCTTACTTTAGCCACTCATATTCACAATCTCGTTCTTTCGGTCACTACCCAAAGCTTGTGACCATAGGTGAGGGTAGGAACACAAATTGACAGGTAAATTAAGGACTTTGCCTTCCGGCTAAGCTCCCTGTTCACCACGACGGACCGGTACAAGCTCCGCATATACAGTACAGTGCAAAGGTTTTAGGCACAGAGCAAAGATGCCTTATATTTACATTTACATTATGTACATTCCTACATTTGCTGAGGTGCTCAGTAAGTGTAATTAGTAAATGATGTTATGTTTTTATGAATGCTGTCTGGGAAACATGATCGCAAATCCCCTGGAGACACTTCATACATATGAAGTTCCAGCTTTGTAAGTTTTCACATACATTTATTGAATATGACTGTTAATCACAATCTTTCCTTTAATTTCACTTTGCTTTGATACTCACACTATATTGTGTGCCCACTTAAAGACAATTTACATATACATACATACATACACACACACACACACACACACACACACACACACACACACACACACACTGTCCCTATAGCTTTATTGTCCAAAGAGAAACACTGAAAATAATCAACACAGCTGATTTTTATAATCATCTACCTCCATACATTGACTAAAATACTACACTAAAGTATGAGTACAATTTCTACTACTTTGTTCACCACTTTTGTTTATTTTGTTTAAGAGCTTTACCGTGCTAAAGAAGTGTACGCTAAACTTAGCAAAGAATGTTCCTGTGAGTAAGGGGGTTTAAGTCAACAAGATATCCTGAGATAGGGATCAAATATCATGAGGCTCTCGTTACCGCTTTCCTTTGGAATTCACAAATTTAAAATTGCCCTTTAAAATTTACTTTAGATATACAGTACATGTTATTACAATTATACTCTTCCAACCAATTAAATCTTTGTTTTCTTTGAACCTCGCAAAGGTAACTGGCAGTCTGATATAAGTTAGAAATTTCTGAAAAAATTTCATGACAACATGGTATCTGATAACAGATGGAATTGTGGGTACAAAATTAGGACAGTAATTTTGTTTTTATATATCTACATACTATATATGATATGAATGTATTGGTAATATTGTGATTTTAATATTGAAATGCTTTTGGGTTTTTTGTACAACCTACATCCATACACATGTACACCTACATAGAAAAACAAACAAACAAGAATTTGGGGCAGAAGGATTTCCAGGATTTCTGATTCAGAAGGTCAGAGAAAAAACCCCAGGAGACACCAAGGTACAGGCCTTCCATGAACCGAAAGCTGCAGGAACACCAGTGTCACTTGTTTAGAGTCAAGCAAGTTTTACATCATCATGGAATGAGAGGTTTTTATCCAAGAAAGGAGCCACTGCTTAAAAATTGAGTTTGCAGCTGACCATGTAGACAGACCTTCAGGAGGAAATGTGGTATATTTGGAGAAATATAGGTAAGGCATTTCACCCCAAGAACACTGTACCAACTGTTAAGTATGGAGGTGGTAGCATCAGGCTCTGGGGCTGTTTGACTCTGGAACTGGTGCTTCAACAATGTAGATGGAAATTACCGCAAAATTCTTCACTATAACCTCCAATAATCAGAGATTTGAGCACAGTTGGGTGTTTCAAAAGGCCAATCACTGGTGCACTGCTGCATTGCTTTAAGCTTAATGAAGCATTTCAAGGGTCTTTGCTTCCAAGTCTGATAATCAATTTGGTGCTTGGTCTCTGGTCCATAAACAAGCATGTTCCGATGTTGGAGGATTATATATGCATGCTCGTATGTAATATTTTGATTGCTGGGTGAAAAACGAAGCAGATTCATTCGAAGGGAGAGAATGTCACAAATATTTGATACGATAACACAAAATATTCATCAAAAGGACTTTAACAGCTGTAAGTGCTGCTCCATGAACAGTCCAAGCACTAAGGATTCTTACCATGAACTTCCTAAATGATTCCTGAATGACTGAACAGATTGTGCGCTCTCTCTCTCTCTCTCTCTCTCTCTCTCTCTCTCTCTCAAACCTGACCAATTCACTTAGGTTAGTTTGCAGGCAGCACTGTCTTTAACTACAGGAGCATTCCACAGTATTCTTTGCCACGGATGGGACATTTTTGAGAACTAAATCTCCCTTAACACTATAAATTCAATTCAATTCAATTCAGCTTTATGTGTATGGTGCTTTCTACAATTGATGCTATCACAAAGCAGTTTTACATAGTAAATACATATTTGTTAAATAATTTCAACATTTCTCAAAAACCCTAAAGATCCCCAGTGAGCAAGCCTGTGGTGACGGTGGCAAGGAAATACTCCCTAAAATAAAGTTAGTCACTATTTTACTTTGAAGTTAATCTTTACCTGTGGGTTTGCAGATGTATTGTAGTTTTGATTATACCAATTAATCTTGTGGGAAGAGATTATAAAATAAGTGCATCATGGATGGGGCAACATTTTGACACAAACTTTTTATAAGCAAAGTTTCTTAAAATTTCTCAACTTGAACACCTTTAAAAAATATTTAAGCCAGTTTTATTGGCAGCGAGCTTGCCTCACTAATTAAGAGTATTTTATCTTTTTTA
>JAQMYF010000004.1:32659846-32682086 GCA_030014195.1 Neosilurus mollespiculum
ATATACACATACATACACACATATACACACACACATATATCTATATATATATATATATATATATATATATATATATGTGTGTGTGTGTATGTAGACTTTCAGTATGTATATTGAAAATAAATAGACATTTGTAATTTTTCTTAGTGAGACTTTTATCTTTATCTTATCCTTTTCTTTACTTGATATGGAGCAATGGAGAACTGTGTGCATACAATTTTTTTTAATACAACTGAGCACTTAAGGGTTAAGGGCCTTGCTTAAGGGCCCAGCAGGGGCAGGTTGGTGGTACCGGGACTTAAGTCTCTGACCTTTGGATCAGTAAGCTGGAGCCTTAACTACCTGAGCCACCACTGCCCCCCGTCTGTTTGAAGAACCTTCTGAAATGTTGCATCACGGATGGGACATAGTTGTTTGTCCTCTACTAGGAGAATTTACAAATATACAAGCTTTTGAGAATTTGATATGACATTGGAACTATATAGATTCAGGCACTTTGGTATCACAATTTAACCTCATTTTGCTCATAGTGACCTGCGGACCAAATACAATGGACTGCCACTATTTTAGATTTTACTGAGACCCTGTAGTTGGACAGTGTCCCAAAGGTGTCTTTAAATTGTGCAAACAGGCCACAAAGTATAAAGTAACATTATTTTTATTTTTTAAAAATCTGAAATTTACAAGAAAAGGCAATGCTTATGGCTGTTCTTCAAGTAATAAGACAGCAACTGATTTGTTCGTTTTTTGTTTTTTTTTAAACTGAGTGAAATTCCTACCCTAAATCTATATTGATTCTCACTTTCAGATGCCCCTTGATGCTGAAATTTGGTGAACCAAGTGTTCTGTAAATTGATAATGTCACTGGTAATGATCAGTTATCAGCAAAGAACATATCTTTTCCTATATACAGTATACAGTACATAAATGCTGTGACTGCTTGCTGTTACATACATTTCTATATCTATACGTGTTTGGTTATAAACAGTATTCATGTAAAACATATAATACCTCAATCTAAAACTTTGGGGAAAAATTTAATATTTAATCTTAGTGATATTCGTTTACTCTCTCACTAATTTGTTGAACCACCTCATCCTACTAGGGTTGCAGGGAGGCTGGAGCCTCTCTCAGCCGACTCTGAGTGAAGGCGGGGAACACCCTGAACCCTGGCAGACCATCACAAGGCCAACACACACAACCATTCACACTCACACCTAGGAGCAATTTGAAACAGCCAATTAGCCAAATATGCATGTCTTTGGACTGTGGGAGGAAACAGAGGAACCTGGAGGAAATCCATGCAAGCATGGGGAAAACATGTAAACTCCACAAACAAATGCCCTCACCAAACCCTGGACTTGAGCTGAGGACCTTTTTGCTGTTAGGCAAAAGACTTGCTTACCAACACACCACTGTCCCGGCCACTTACAATGATATGCAAATGAATAAGAGAGTATAACATCTTAGAGATTATAACTTAGTTATTATATGCATTAGCCTTCTGCTTGCTCCCTAGTTACCTAGCCAGAATTAGCAAATAGCAATACTTAGTTATTTTAAGAAATAGCTATCCACATCATTTATCGAGATTATTAATACACATTTACATAATTATACAAATATACAAGTATTTAAATACATAAAACTTTATTTGCCTACTTAGACTATTATAACCGCAAATAAATTTGAAAAGCATTATGATATTAGCAATATACAGACAAACGAGAAAACTGTAGCTTACCTTTAGCATCTCTTTGTATTTCCCCATCTCTGAATGTGCTGTGATCAGGCAACCTAAAGCCCTAAACTTGCCCCCAGGATCAGTGGTCTTCTCCAGAACCTTCATCCAGACGTGCAGAGCTTTGTCCGTCTCATTTGACTGGTACAGTTTGAGCCCTTTCTCAATCTGCTGCTTTGTTTGGTCCTGGCCCATCTTTATGAACGTGTGCCTCATAAAAATATTCCTTTACCTGGCTCTTCTGTCTTCAGAAGAACTGAAAACATACAATCCCGTTCCGCCGCTGTTTGGTAAAAGATCAACCGCCGATGCCAGGCCTCTGCACCCGCCAGCTTCTTTATTCCATTGTGCTCAGCTTTGGGTGCAGAGGCAAGAAGAAGCAACTAGATCCACTGCATGCATACTCATCACCACCTGAAAAGTTGAGAGAACCACAAGAATGTCATCAGTGCTCCTCAGTTTGAAGACCAGACTCGGATCTTCTCAATGGGCCGCCATAGAAGCTTTAGAATACTCCAGTGACGTTTGAAGATACTGAACGCATAAGTTCCACTCCAAGGTGCTGGCAATGATCTCCCAGAATATCTCCTCCCTCCACACCCCAGTGGGAGGAATTCTGGATCCCCTGCCCTCCCTTTCTTTACCTCTTTCCTCCCTCCCTCTCCTGGCCTGGCGCTGTAGCAGATGGCCTTGTCAGTCTGGACCATGTGTTCCTGCTGGAATCTAACTTCAGTCTCTGAAAAGACCCAAGGTCACAAAAGACGTCTACATGCTTCGCCTCCAACCTTGAAATCAGTCCTTCACCTCACCTGCAGATTTATTTTTATCAGCCATCAACTGCACAGTTGTTAGTGAAACAGGAAAATGCCTGAAGAAGAAGGGCTGGTCGTCCTGCAAGATTCTGGGCTCAGCAAATGAGAAGCTAAAAACAGACAGTAATTTCACAGCATTTAAACAGAGCAAGTCAAACACTCCTCGCACTGGCTGGCAAGTTCCTGGGGGTGGGCCTTGTTAAAGCACATATGTGCCCCCCCACCCCCACCTTCCCTCCCCACTCTGGTGTCAGCAACTGATGCTTAGAATAGTTCATAAAGTTTGACATGGTATTTGTCTTGAGTTACAGTATCAATGCTTCTTGAGATACATCAGTGGGATCGAATTATCAAGTTCTAGCTTTCAGACCTACACCCCACCACCCCCTTCCCTTTCAGCTTCGCTTCTAAGGACACAAGTAGACACTTTTTCACACCTTGCCATTCACAATTTTCCCAAGACACATCTCTGAACTGTGTAAGTCATGTCATGATCATAACACAGTTCCTGGAAGGTTGATGATCAAGACACAGACTAAGCCCTCATTAACTGTGATGGTTCTTGTTTTCTTACGTAATTAACATAAAAATCTTTTTAAGCAGAATTTTAGTATATGGACAGTTGCTATTAAAAGAGTTAGTGTAAATTATTACAGATTTCCCCAATTTTCAATAAGTCTATGGAAATGCTAATCAGAAATCAGTGTGAGTAAGTAATAAGAGTGTGGTAAGTCTGTAGTAGCACATCATAGCTGGAGCTTATCCCGGGTTCTGTAGCGTGTAGCGATTAGGATTTCAAGTGGGACACCTAGTCCATCGCTTGTTACCTTTCCAGGCTTTTTTTGGTACCTAAACTGGTATACTGCTGGGTGGACAGAGGCACACTTGTGGTTCAGGTCTTGCTAAAAAGTATTTGAAACCACAACCTCTTGATCATGAGCCCAGCACTCTAACCACTACCCCACCGGCCCCAAGGTCTTAAAGGGTATATGTGATAAATTTGTATCACTATCTCTTTAAAACGACCATGTATGTCATCAGTGGTTCTGCGTCAGTCCTTACTGTCCGTGTGAGTGCTGCCACACTGCTATTACTACTAGGCATGTGCAGAGACATGTTGCCTTCTCATTGGCTGTTTCAGCCCTAGTGATGTGAAGTCGTTGTTTTGTCCTACTGGCTGGGCTGAATGCAGCAGACAACTGTCTAAGATAACACATTTTCAGCCAATGCTGATAGTTGCCAGGAAAATGGAGGAGTGCAAAGCATACGGCTGCACAAACAACAAGCGCAGAAATCACGGAAAACACAACATCGGCACAGGCCAGACTCTCAAAACGTTTCTTTTCAGACACAATTCAGTAGTCTGCGATGACCATTTCAACCTGACCTGCTATCGGCGTGACCATCAGGCAGAACTACTCAGCATGAAGCCCAAGCTTTTACATCTAAAACCGGATGCTGTTCCTATGGAATTCCTTCATAAAGGGTCAAAGGAAGACAATGGACGGGGAAGCGTCTTGCAAAAAAGAACCAGAAAAAGGTAAGAGTGGCAGGTTTATCACCTAAAATGTCGCTCGCTGCTTATTTACTTATGCTGGACAACCTGGTCCAACGAGTTCACGTCACTTCCAGGAATAAATAATTGTTCAGCCCCGTTAGTAATCCATGGGATATAATTGCCCAGTATAGTGCTTTTTATGGTCATTTATGCAAAATAAGCTCTGTGTCACTTAAATGTATTTCATTACGCATGAGTCATGCTGTAAGGATGAACAATACCGCTACTCTTTAAGGACCAGCTACAAACTATTTGGAACACAGTGCTATAAAAACTGTGAAATAAATATGTAAAAATTTTACACAGGGAGGGAGCACAGGGAGAACATGCAAACGCCACACAGAAACGCCTGAGCTCGGGACTCGAACCCAGGACCTTCTTGCTGTGAGGTGGACGTCATAACTACTACACCACTGTGCTGCCCCTGATAAATCATACATTCAGTTAACATTTTATGAAGCTTGAATTGGCTATGTAGCCTGTTTTTCTTTGCCAGTGCCAGGTTAGAAAAACATTGATTCCAGTTCCATAATTCCATAATATTATTCATGCATGTGACAGCAAACTTAGTGAAATGTTACTAATTAGTTTGGTGAAACAGTTAGGTTCATCAGTAAAACAAATACTTTATACTTGAGTAGAATAATAAGCAACACATTTTTGGTGGGCCATTTCCACCAACTAAACCCGGGTTTACACTGGGGCCATGATCTCCACAATTTGAGAGAATCTTGAGTGTGAGGAGTTGGGGAATCGAATCGTGATGATCTCGAGGGAACTTGGTGGAATCATGATAATCTTGAGGGAACTTCGTGGATTTGTGATGATCCCGAGGGAACTTGGTGGAATCGTGATGATCCCGAGGGAACTTGGTGGAATCGTGATGATCTTGAGGGAACTTGGTGGAATCGTGATGATCTTGAGGGTTCTTGGTGGAATCATGAAGATAGCAACAAGAGTTTTGACTGTCAAGTCAAGTTTAATCTCTCGGATGCACCCTGCCTCCTTTTTATACCCCAAGTGTTCTCATAAATAATGGAGCTCCATGCTTTTTTGAAAAAATTACTGCATAATTACTGCTGAGTGTTCACAATTCTCAGCACACTTAAATACAAGCAAAATAATAAGTGCATCATACTGAAATTGGTAATTTATTCAATATTTCACTCTGTTTGATACTCCAATGAATGACAAAAAAATTTACTTTTTGTAATCATTTTCATAGTTTAAATAAACAGAAAACAGGTAAGGCCACATGGAAAAAAAGTAATTATACCTTAACATTTATCACAACTCAACATTCATTACATTAGAATCAGGTTCTTTAGATTAGGTGCTATTGACTACAACATCCTGCAGGCGCAACCGGTCTTATTTAAGCCTGGCATCTTGAGTCTGTTTCTCTCTTTGCTCTTGAAGTGTGTCATCATGCTAAGATCTAAGATGCTCTCTAAGGCATTGAGGAAAAAGTTTGGGAATGTCTACAAGTCTTTGTCTACGATTCACGGGATTTGCACAGCTTTCTAGATTATTAGAAATAAATTATTCTACTGCAAGGAAAATACTTCACAAGTGGTACAGGGCAGGGGTGGCTTAGTGGTTAAAGCTCTGGGTTACTTATCCGAAAGTCGGAGGTTCAAGCAACAGTACCACCAAGCTGCCACTGTCTGGCCCCTGAATAAGGCCCTTAATTAACCCTTAATTGCTCAGTTGTATACAAATGATAAGGACGTCTGCTAAATACCTTTAATGTAAAAGGAACAGGTTTCAAAAGGTTCCCACATTTTAACATTATGGAAATGTTGTGGGGGTTTTGAAAAGGGCAGCACATGCAAGAAAACCCTCAAAATATCTTGTAACTGAAGGAAGAGTGGTCAACATTTCAGCGAGCTGATGTCAGAGACTGACGGACATTTGTGCAAAATGACTACAAGATGTTATTTCTGCTAAAGAGGATGAAACAAGCTGAGGCCATGGATGAACTTACAGCACTTACAGGTCTGAGTTTATTACAATTAATGTTTGTGTTTGTAAGTTGCAGAAACATAAATTTCAGAACAGATTATTTAATTACACCCAGTTCACCAGTCCATCGCAGGGCCAACACACTCACACCTAGGGGCAATTTGGAACAGCCAATTGACCTAATGTGCTGTAGGAGGAAGCTGGAGTACCTGAAGGAAATCCACAAAAGCACAGGGAGAACACAAACTCCACACAGAAACGCCCTCACCAAGCCCTGGACTTGAACCCAGGACCTTATCACTGTGAGGTTGCTGCCCTAATTAAACACTCACTCATTTGCCGAACTGCTTAAGTGGGGCAGCCGTAGTCAAATGGTTAGAGAAGCGGCTTTGGGACCGAAAGGTCTCTGAGCCAATTCCTGAACCAGCAGGAAAAATGTGTGGCAGTGGGGGAGTGAGCTGCACCTTCCCTTCCTCCATCTTCATGGCTGAAGTGCCTTTAAGCAAGGCACCTAACCCCCACCTGCTCTCCGGGTACTGCAATGTGTGTGGCAACCTACTGCTCCGAGACTGTGTGCTCACTTTGGATGGGTTAAATGCGGAGGCAATAATTTCCCTTGAGGGATTAATACAGTATAGCAAAATCAAAACATAATCATATTAGGGTGGCATCGACGCAGAAGCCTCTCAACTAACACTAGGCAAAGTCCTTTTCTGCAGATGCTGTACCACTCTGCTCTAAATAGTCTGTAGGGTGCTGGGCTCATGACTGAGAGGTTAGTGTGCCTTGGTCCACCCAGCAGTATAAATGGGTACCAGTAAAAATACTGCGAAGGTAACGTGTGATGGACTAGCGTCCCATCATCCTAGTCAATTCATGCTACAGAAAGGCATAAGCGCCGGCTGTGATGAGCCAGTAGGTTCAGGTGTAAAATTCCAACAGACTTTACTGTTCCTTAAGACTGTCTTTGAGGAAATCTTTCTGTGATCATTTTGGGAATCAGTTAAATCAAGAAAATCAAGAAAATCAAGAAAAGTGGATTCTAATCAGGAATCTTGGCCAGTGGGTCCTTTCCACTATTTCGGATCACCGTTTCTTATTCAACCAATCTGTACACAATTTACAGTAGTGTATGGTGTAGAACAAAGATGCCTTATATTTACATATAAATAATGACATTAAATTAAAGATCTCTACATAAAACTTCTATAAAGCAAACAGTAATAAATGAAACTAATTCAATATTAGGTGTGATAGTTTTTTTTGCTTAAAAATAGAATAGCATCAGGTAAAGTTTGTGCAGTTTTACAAGTACAGTATCTACCAGGTGTCTTACAGAACCAGCCACAGTTCTCCTGGAAATGCTGACTGTCACACTTGGTTCTTTATTTGCATGTAAATCGCAGCAGCCTTCATTATATTTTTTGTCAAAAAAATGGTCTCTTATTCGTAATGTGCTGCCTTTTTTATTGACATACTGTACTAACATTATTTTGATGCAACATTTCATTTTGTGCAAGACTTTTGCACAGTACTGTATATGAATGTTTGGGATTATTGTCTTCCTGCTATACATATGAATCCACACCCAAAAACAATGTACATGTCTCTCAGTTGTGACAAGATAATAATAATAATAAAATTGTTAAGCAATGTACAAGCACTTGGGAATTTTTTTTTTGGGAAGAAAACCTGAAATATCATAAGGGTGCAAAACTTTTTACTTTTTTGTGTCTGGTAGGTATTTTATGTTGCATCTGTATTTTATTTTAAATGTCATGATCAAATCTACCTACGGGTACTAATAAAAGTTACCTTACTTTACCATAAAGAGTTTGCTTGTTCCCATTTAAAAAGGAAAAAAAATATATTGACAATTTCTACGGGGTGTATTTAATTTTTATCATATGAGTTTATAACTGAATAAAATAAGCCTTGTTCATTACAATTTGGAGCAGGAATAATGACAGTGTCTGTACACACAACGATATACTTCATGTACATAATAAAACAAGTAGAAATACTCAGTAGCCCATACTCTTACCCAGGACAGGTGATGAGTAGGTCACGACATTGTGCTGTCAGGAATAAGACTTTAAAAAGGTTTGTTTTTCTGTTATAATAAAGTCCCTGTGAAACTTAACACTACACTGTAGACCAAAATGCAACAGAAGTTGATTTAGTTGATTTGTAGCTTGCATGGCTCTTCTTAACACTGCACTGTGAGTACAATTAAATAAAAGGTTAAAGATATAAACACTGCCTTATGTGTGTAGTCTGTTGTACATCATTATTATACAGGGTCAGTGGTAGAACTGGTCTATTGATCGGAAAGGTCAGAGTTAGAATCCTCATACTGCCACACGGTCACTGCTGGGCCCCTAAACAAGGCCCTTGTCCTTCATCTGCTCAGCTCAGCTGTAAGTTGCCTTGAATAAAATGAAAATTCTTCGGCATCACAGCAAACATATTATACAGTGCATGTATACCACATACTGCGTCCCATGTCCCCCACATCAGGCCAGAACAAACTGCCAGTTTGTAAGCAGGATTTTAATCCCTTTGATAACTGACACGACAGATGTGGCGGGGTTTAGCTTGAGTGTGTCGGCGTCGCCCTTCTTGCATTTGTCCCTGAAGACATAAATACAGCCGTTGCAGCTGGCCACCTTCCAGAATGAAGGGACACAGCTCCACACCTCTGGGAAGCGCAGGCGGGTGAAGCTGTCCAGCAGTGGGTTGTAGCACACCAGCGAGTCGCCTTCAGCCACCACGAAGATCAGGTCCTTGTGGGCGGCGGCGTGCATGCGGCCAGCAAAGGGGAGCACATATGGCTTGGTGCGGCATTTCTGCGTTGTCGTATCGAAGCACTGGATAAGGCGGGACGGCTTGGTAAAAAAGTCAGCATCGTTCTCTTCTCCACCCAGGAGGTAGATGATGCCGTCGAGGTGGACCCCAGCTGCGCCAGACACAGCGGTGTCCAGCTGGCTGGTCTCTGTCCATGTGTTGGCTTGCACTGTGTAGTAGACGATGCCGTTGGATAACGTGTCCTGAAGCGTCTTACCCCCCAGTGAGTAGATGGCATCCTCGGAGGCTACAGACACCAACGCATGATGCAGGCGATCACGAGGCAGCGGTGCACACCGCTCCCAATCCATCGTGCGCATATTACACTTCCACATCCGCCGAGGGATGGAACCGCCCACTACATACAGGTCGCCTCCATGCTTGCAGGCAGCTGTGATCTGGTGGCACAAGCTATTCTGGCCGCTCACACTGATGGCATCGTCATCAGCACAGTGAAGTGACACGGCCAAGGAGTGTGTTCGCGTCTCCTCCTTGCCTATGAGGTAGATGTGTACGTTCTCTCCAATCTCCTGAAACAGAAGCACCCAGATTATATAGGGACGTTGCTTTACTAGTTGCTCTGACCATCATTTAGTAAAACTTGCATTAGATGGTTTTCATAAAGTCTTTTTCACACAGTAAGAGACAAGCAACATGCCCGCCGCTGAGTGACACGTGACAGAGAGGTGAATTGCTTTCAGCAGTACTTTATTCTGAAATGCACAGTTTTTAATCTACTGATTCATTTACTTTTATTACTATTTATATGCTAACACGATTCAGCAAGAAAAGACATTAGCAAAACCATGTACTAGAGTTACAACCCAACCCACATAATGTACATTTCATGTAGCTCGAACTAAACTATATAAATATAAACTCACAGGAAATACCGATCATTTCAGAAACGTGGACCCAGGCATCACGTATCAGGTTAATAACCTCATAAAATTTCTGTGTGCAGTCATAAAGTACAGGATATTTACACACGGCTATATTAAACTGCTCTTCCATATTGATGTGAGCGGGACGTTTACGGTTTCCACACGGAAACATTATGTGGAAGTCTGTGTTTGGCAGCATCTGTCAATCAACAGTATCTTTAAGCTCTGATTGGTAATCGCTCGACTTGAGTCATGTGTAAGATCAGCTTAGTTGGCCACTTCGTGTTGCGTGAAAAAAATTTCACTTCATGTCGCCTCTCGTCGCACGTATTGCAAGCGATCATTGACTTTGCATGGTCGCCTGCTGCTTCCTGTGTGAATGAGGCTTAACAAAGTTCCATTACAGAAGTCAAACATGCATTTATTAACTCACCTTCAGGCTATCAGAGAGCATATCTGCAAACTCCTCTCGCTCCACTTTGTTGTGGTTTATCCAAGACTGGATTGCTGCAGTTGGATTTTGTGAACTTGGAACACCATCTAAGTCAGAGGCAAGACATGGATGCTGTCAACATGGTGCCTACAGGTTCCCCAAATCACAATTACATCTTCAGTAAGGATCGGGGAAGGAAAACATGGAGGAATGTAATACTGATGGACTGAGTTTAATATATACTACACGAGAACCTTCATCCTAAAAAGTAACACATAGATTTAGGCACTGTCTAAAGGTGGAGCTCTTGATAAATATCTCTAGGGAGAGGAGTCCTAGCCTAGGATTATAAGAGTAGTGCAGCTGCATAAATCTCCCCTGTGTCTCCCAAATTCAATCTGAAGCAGGAAAGGTTAACACTGAGTTTTCTTATCGCCGCCTTTCACGCGCTGACTTCAGAGTAAATTTGTATCACCTGTCCTGTTAGTTTAAATATCCGTTTAACAAGTTTATGTTCCGTTTTTCTGTTATTGCTTGCCTCGAGAAAGGTTATTCTGCTTACCTGAGACAGGTTATATTTTTTATTATCTCATTCTGTCTGAAAAGTGGTGCATCAGCCTCTCTTTTTTTGGGTCTCAGTTTCTTTACTGTGTGAGCTATACATAACAGCCAATCAGAATCAAGTCACTAATGGGGCATGGACACGGGACAACCATCGAAGTCATGTTCCATGCATATGGGGCTCGGTTCAGGAGGTCCGCTACAAAGAAAGCTATGTAGTATGACCTTCTTTGAATAAGTTTCTTAAGATATCATTGTCACCAAACTGGTGCAAGTGCTAAATTAGGTAGATCTTTCTCAAAACTTAAAAATATCAATTTGTTGTTTACTTTAGAGTGGTTAGCACAAGCAAGATGAATTTTGGAAAGAAATACAAGATATATGAAAAGAAAGAGTTAAATAAGTGTCTCGGAAAATTTTACCTTTGTGTAAGAAGCCAGAGTGGAGTTTACTACAGCAATGCAAACCTCTAAAAACACGATGTTTTCTATCACAGGTAGCCCAGAATTCACTGAAACCAATTACCTCATAGCATGGTGACATCATACGTAGCTGCGCAAAGGAATATGGGATCGAAGTTAGGTCTTCGTATCCATCATTTTTATTTTCGCTGCGCAAACAAAACAGACAACTAGAAGATTACTCTGGATATATAGGAAAGTATGACTGAAACAATCCGCTGCGTTCCAAACTGCTGCTCTACCTCTCTGAGGCATTTGCTGCATAAAATCTGGGTAAAGGACATCAGCGGCGAGCAATTAAATAGCTTGCGCTGGACAAGTGTCTGTAAGTTATACTTCGCAGGCAGAAAGAAGACTTACAAAGTCAACAAACCAGTGGAGTAACATTACAGAGGCCAACAGAAAGCAGATACATACAGTACGTGCTTTGAGCAGCAGATTCGAACAGACCACGAATATGCTAGCCTAACGAAAACTGCATGGAAGAATGTCTCCAATGTACACAGTTTCATCTCTGGTGACTTCTTCAGAAATTCCCCGATCAACTTTACCTTTAAGTGAACTCTGATCAACTTTAGAATGTTTTTCTACATGTTGTGAGTTTTAGGGTTTTTATAATTATTACTTAATAATTAAGGCACTCTACTTGCTCTGTGGCCCTCTGTCTTGAGGACTATTCACTGATATCAATCTTGACTTCAGCAAACAAGGGTTATATACAGATTTTAGTGTTGTACAGACACTCGTACACTCACACATATTTACAATGTGATACAGATTTTTATACTGTGATCCACTGTATCACCACCCAATTAATTTCAGGTTAGAGAGTGATTTTTGTATAAGCCTACCTAAACGTTTTCTGTACAGTGAGTGAAGCTAAACTGGAGTCAAATTCCTTGTGTTCACGAACTTGGCCAATAAACCTGACTCTGATTTGGAGACATCCACTCTGGATAATGAGAATCACAGATCTGGGGAAAACTCATGTGTTTTTCTCTGTGTTGGCCTTACGTTTTCTACTGGAGGGAATGGGATGGAAAATGTGGTGAGTATGGTGAGAGGAATCAGTTATACTCTTGCCAGTGCACTTCATGACCCTGCTGTTTCAAAGCATCAAAAAATATATATACAAAATCAATAAATCAGATGCATCCCTGGCATGACAAAGTGCCAAACAACACTCTCCTGGAGAGAACTGGTATCCACAGCATGTTTGCCATCCTCAAACAGAGGAGCATGCGCTGGCTTGGGCACACTGTCCTCATGGATGATGGGCGAACACCCAAAGACTTTCTTTTCTTTTTTTACGGAGAACTTGTGGAGGGGAAGCGCCCAGTCAGAAGACTCAAGTTGTGTTGCAAGAATGGTGTGCAAAAACGGGACCTAAAAGCCCTCAACATCAACCTGCACACATGGGAAGCTTTTGCCACCAAAACAACCCCCTGGAAGCAAGCAGGGAAGAAGGGCATCGCTCACTCGAAACGTCCCTGAGGCAGCATTACAAAGAAAAACGGCAACCAAGGAAAACCTGCAACCAGCTGGTGCAATCAGCCTCCTCATTCCTCTGACCCAACAGCCACGCCCACATCGGTCTGATCAGCCACGACAGAAGTTGCTCAAGACCTAACCCCTACATGTGCAGCTCATAGTCTCTTCTTCATAGACTGAAAAAGCCAACTAATGATATATTTTTTATTTCTATGGTAACTTATGTCAGTTGATACTTGTTTGCTTGTGTTATAATCTGGATAATTTGTGCACCCCTGAACACAAAGTCCAACAACACACACCTTTGATGATGTCGATGAGGAGACGTAAAGGCAGGTTGAGGAACTCCTCGGTCTGGTGCAGCTGCACCAGATGAATCTTAGCACAATGCTTAGCTGCTGTATAAAGCTCCTGGTCACTGTGTCTGTCTGCCAGCCACATCACCTGAAACACAGATCTGAATTAGCCATTGCTCCTATTTAAAAAAAAAAAATTGGAGAACTTGAATAGTTCTCTTCGGCTCACCTGAAGACAGTTCTTCACATCCACAGTTCGTGAGAGGAAGCGGGAGCACTCCTCAAACAGAGCTGTGAGCTGGTACATGTCAGCCATTTCGTAGGTGTCTTGCAAGTCTTCCACCTGCAGCTTGATAGTGCCATGGTAGATGTAGTCCACTAGCAGCTGGAACACAGGAGCACTGACGTCTTTCAGCTCGATGTGGCGATCGTGAGTTTCTCGGAGGTTCGAGGTGAACATGGACCTGAAAAAGCTGCTTTGGGCTGAAAGGACCAGGCGATGCAGGTTGAACTCTCGGCCCTCCACAGTGATGGTGACATCTGCAAACAAGCCATCTTCCAAACAGAGGTCCATAATACTCTTGACCACACGACTGGAGTGTGAACGGTCTGTAAATGTATAGCCCTGGAAGTAGTTCTCCTCTACAGAGGATGCACCCACGCTGAGGCCCCCGTCATCACACGACTCCATGGCATCTAAGGTGGGCTGCAGCTGTCCAGTCTGGTGGAAAAACTACAGACCACATATACGTTTATTTATTTGACAAATGTATGTCTACCATTTGACTATAAACTAGATTCAAGTGGAACCAAATCAGAACAGATCACAGAAAATGTCTGAAGCAACATGGAGTATTAGGGCAGCCTGGCAGTCCAATGCTTATCATTGCCACCTCACAGATCAAGTCTCCCTGGATCAATCCTGAGCTCAGGTTGCAGTCTGTAACATTTGCATGTTCTCCATGTGTCTGCAGGGATTTCTTCTGGTTTCCCCACTTCCCAGAAACATGGTGATAGGTGGACTGACTACTCTAAATTGTCCCTGTATGAGTACATCATGGGCGGCACGGTGGCCTAGTAGTCTGCCTCACATCAAGAAGAAACTGGATTCAAGTTACAGGTATAGTGGAGTTCGCATGTTCTCAATGTGCTTGCGTGGGTTTTCTCCAGGTGCTCCGGTTTCTTCCCACAATCCAAAGACATGCACATTAGGCTAACTGGCTGCTTCAAATTGCCCCTACGTGCGAGTGTGAATGTGTGTTGGCCCTGCGATGGTCTGATCAGCTGTTCACGGTGTACCCCGCCTTCACCCAGTGTCAGCTGAGATCCTAGTAGTGTTAAGCTGTTTGGCAAATGAATACATGAGTAGATCCCCACCCTGGGTACATTCCAACCAGATCTATGACATCCCTGATCAGGATAAAGTGTTTACTAAGGATCAATGAAAAAAAATGCACAAAAGTCATTCTCAATCACCTCAGTAGCTAACAGTGCTGCAAAACAGCACACCCAGATACACCATGTAGATACACACACTTAATCATTAGGAAATGCTGATCCAACAGCTTGAGATTGTGATCTATCTTTACCAGGTGACCTTATATAAAGAAACTGGTCATGATCTGTGATATGACACATTTTTGGCTTGCAGTAATAAACACAGGCCAAGCAAACTTAACTTTCTATGCTAGCTTGTAGCTATAATAGACTATTTACATCAGCAACTGAGAAGCTTACACGTTCATAATAAACTAGTGAAACATAAAAAATTCCCATTCTTCATTCTATTAGCTTCATTAACCTTCATTATATTAGTTCATGTGAGCTTTCTAGGTATTTGTAATTAGCCTGATCCATACCTACCTAGCATTCAGCAACTAGCTAGTAAAACGTGGCTAACGCTAGCTGTAGCTTGCCAGCATAACCAATGACTCAATAAAACATGAAACGACAAGGTACCAATTTTAAAACAGTATTTCGTACTTGCGAAGTTATGCACTTTGCAGTTGTAACTATTAAGCTCCCCAACCAAGCGTGTTTTTATTAGCCATAGCTCGCTTTCTACGTGTTGATATGAGACTCAAACAGAAAAACCGCCTCCAGGGTTATTGTAGCTCGCTGCTGCCACGTTGCGGTGGAGGCCTGTCACTGCAGGAACAACAGACCCTGTTTGTACCTGGTGGTTTCGTTTGTTTCATGCATCGAGTGTCAGGATTCACTCACTCACACTCTCACACAAAACCATTCACATTCACACTCTCACTCTTACCTAGGGGCAATTTGGAACAGTCAGTTACCCTAATGTGCATGTTTGGACTGTGGAAGGAAACCGGCGTACCCGGAGGAAACCCACGCAAGCACGGGGAGAACATGCAAACTTTACACAAAAACACCTTTAGGGACTTGAACCCAGGACCTTCTTGCTGTGAGGTGGATGTGCTAACCACTATGCCACCCGGGATCAGGATTGTGTTTAATATTTTATTGCAAAAATGGTGGTGTAAGTGCATGCCAGAAGCATGTAATATATGCAAATTGGGAACAATCCAAATATACAGCTGGGAGCTCAGTAGGCAGTTCTGGTGTTTACATTTACAGCATTTGGTAGACACCCTTATCCAGAGCGACTTATAATTTTCATTTTTATACAACTGAGCAACTGGGGGTTAAGGGCCTTGCTCAAGGGCCCAACAGTGGTGATAGAGGGGACTGAACTGCTGACCTTCAGACCATTAACCCATCTCTTTACCCACTAAGCCACCACTGCCCCGTGTTTAATATCTGGTGTCTGCAGCACTAGAAGAAGACCTTTTAAAAAGAAACAGTTTCCCCTGTGGTTAGCACTGCTTCACATCAAGAAGGTCCTGGGTTTGAGTCCCGGCCTCAGGTATTTATGTGAAGAATTTGCATGCTCTCCCTGAGCTTACGTGGGTTTCCTCCAGGTACTCCGGTTTCCTCCCACAGCCCAAAAACACTTTAGGCTAATTGGCTGTTCCAAATTGCCCCTAGGTGCGAGTGCGGGTGTGAATGGTTGCGTGGTGAGTGTGTGTTTAGGGTGTACCCCGCCTTCGCCAAGAGGCGGCTCCAGCCTCCCTGCGACCTTAAGCGCTTCGGGAAATGGATGGATGGATGGATGGATGGATAAAAGTTGTGAAAATGCAAAAGTTTATCTGAATAATAGAACAGAATGCAGCTGTAATTAAGGCTAAGGGCGGTCCGACAGTGCGCAGTTTTATTAGTATTATTATTATTATGAATTTTGAAATGATTTTTTTTTGTAAGCAAGGCAGTGGATCTAACAGCCAGTAATTTTCCCCCAGTAAAAGTCTGCTGGTTTCCGCAGGTGGAGTCCTGCAGGGAGAAAGAAAGCAGCTGCGACACTCGGCGCTGTGCGGGTTCGAGCCTGAAGATCACCGCGTGTCTCTGATTCTCTCCGACTCTTCAGTCCGGCCGGATGTTCAGATATCGCGCTCATATCAGGGAAAATGCAGCTCGGTATCCTGGCACGGGTTCTTCTGTGTGTCGTGGCTTTCCGGGAGCTCTGGCACACACATTCAGGTATTACTTTACTTTGGAACTGTTGCCTTTTCGGAACTCTTTGACATTTGTGACTTTTCCACTTCTGTGATGGCGATGAATTCAAATCAGACTCCTTAGTTCTTATGTAACCTGCAGACTGGATGACCTGCTTACTATAAAGTGCACGTTGTTAAGACAGATTTTACATAATAAAACCTGTACAGACCTGGAATATTATTTATTATGAAACCGGTATGGGCAAAAGTTACACATCTATACAACCGACTCTGCATTCATATCATTCCATTAGCCAGATCTTCAGCCAAGTCTTGGCTCAGCCAGCAGTCACCACGCACTGAACTTTAACTAATAACTTGGACATTACAGATTGAAGGTTTGACTTTTTTATCCTGGGATTTTCAAGGGCTATGTGCTCTATTATTATAAAAAGAGAATTTTGGCTCTATACCGGGCTTTAATCTCTGTTTATAAGAAAAAATAAACTTCTATGAGTAACTTCTTCATTCATAGCTTGAGGTGAGATACTGTGATTACTCTCAGTTTATATTTTAGGGGGTTTTCAGCACGTTAGCATGTCCGTCTCACAGCAAGAAGGTCCTGGGTTCGAGTCCTGGGCTTGGTGAGGGTGTTTCTTTGTGGAGTTTGCATGTTTCTTCCCATGCTTGTGTTGGTTTCCTCTATGTACTCCGGTTTCACCGAGTCACACAGTCCAAAGACATGCACATTAGACTAAATGGTTGTTCCAATTTACCCCTAGGAGTGAGTGTGATTAGGTTTTGTGTGTGTGTTGGCCCTGTGATGGACTGGTGAGCTGTTCAGGATGTACCCGACCTTCAGAGTTGGTTGAGATAGGCTCCAGCCTCCCCGCTACCCGAGTAGGATCAAGTGGTTCAGCAAATGAATGAATGAATGATTCTGCATTTGATAATGCCACTTTGATACAATTTTAGTTCATAAGGCAATACTGTGATATTTAAAGACACCACAGAATATTTATGGTACAACTAGATTTACCCTGTAATTTATATGTGGGCAAATTTGTTCAAAAACTGGGGTAACCTACTATAAATTTATAAATAATGATGATGCCATTAACGGACTATTTCAAGTTACAAAATTTGCAGGTGGGGTAGTGGTGCAGTGGTGCAGTCCTGGGTTTGAGTCCTGGACACGGCGAGGGTGTTTCTGTGTGATTCACTAGTTCTTCCCATGCTTGGCCAGTTTTCCTCTAGTTTTCTCCCACAGTTCAAAATCATGCTAATTGGATATTCCAAAATTGCCCTAGTTGTAAATGTGAGTATGAATGTTGGTACATATGTTGTCCCTGCACTGGTCTGGTGGGCTGTTTAGGGTGTTTGCCCAGAGTAGGCTGGGATGGGTTCCAACCCCCTTGACCCTAAGATTAATCGGTTCAGCAAATTAATGAATGAATGATTTATATGTGAACAGACCTGTTTAAAAAGTGGGAAAACTCACTGGGTATAAATTCAATAGTACTGATGCCAGTGAAAGTTACAGCCAACCTTAAGTGACATCCTTCTTAAACATCCATTTAAAACATGCATTATTTTAACCCTCCAATTGTCTTCGGAGGGCAGCATGGTAGTGCAGTGGTTAGCACGTCTGCCCCACAGCAAGAAAGCCTGGGTTCGATTCCTGGGCTCCGGCGTTTCTGTGTGGAGTTTGCATGTTCTCCAATGCTTGCGTGGGTTTCCTCCAGGTACTCCAGTTTCCTCCTACAGTCCAAAAACATGCACAGTAGGCTAAGTTGCTGGTCCAAATTGTCTCTAGGTGTCAGTGGATTTTTGAATGGTTGTGTGTGTGTTGCCCTGCGATGGCCTGGCGAGCTGTACAGGGTGTACCCCACCCTTGCCCAGAGTTGGCTGAGATGGGCGCCAGCCTCCCCGTGACCCTAATTAGGATTAAGCGGCTTAGAAAATGAATGAATGAATTGTCTCTGGATTTTAGAACAATATAATTTTTCATTGGTAAATTATAATCGATGATAATGAATTTATGCCTGTGATCTCAATCTAAATGGCCTGATTGTTACACCCATGCCAAATAATATGTCCACTGACCTTAGTTTGTGTGCAGAATTTTAACTGCTTAAAGGGAATAGCAGGTGTCAAATAATAACTCATTAACTCATTATCTCACCCATTTTCCGAACCACTGAATCTATCTCAGCAAACATAGGGAGAAGGCGGGATACACCTTGAACAGTTCGCCAGACCATCACAGGGCCAAAACACACCCTTCACACTCACTCTCTCCTGAGGCAATTTGGAACAGAAAATTACCCTAATGTGCATGTTTTTGGACTGTGGGAAGAAACCAGAGTACCTGGATGAAACCCACACAGGGAGAAAATGCAAACTCCACACAGAAATATCCCGGGACTCGAACCCAGAACCTTCTTGCTGTGAAGTAGACGTGCTAACCGCTACGCCACCATGCTGTCTGTCAAGTTATATGATTTTTTTTAAACAAATGTATTAAATGTATTTATTTTATCATGTTCTTAAAGTTTGTTACTTGTGATATTTATAAATGATAGCTTTGTAGAAGTTTAATATTATAAAGACATTTGATAAATAAAACGTGTGTGCAGATGCTTTGGCTGTTTCACCAGGAAAGATCTTTCGCCCAACTTTAACCACAACCGTCAGTGATACTAACCTGGTATACGAGGTAGGATCTTAATATCACAAAGTAATGTAAACATTACATTATTCATTTATTTTAACATTAAATTAGAGAACACATTTCAGAGTTACACACTTTACTACATGTTTCACAAGAGTGTGTGTCTGCTTAAAAAAATAGGATCAGTTAATCAAGTTTCCAGAAGTTACCTAACTTGAGCTAATAAAATAATGGAACATGCTCTTGATAATTAAGAACAATGGTATAATGCTCAGGGATATATAAGAAAATATTACACTGACTTCATTCTGTTCAACCTAGTTTTTACTGAGTGGACTTGTGATCGATGAAGACAACAATGTTGGAATGCGGGACCAAGAAATGGCTTCTATGAGGCAGGGACGAGTTTTCTTAAGTCTTATAAATGACAACATACCCAAAACTGTGCCAGCTATGGAGGATCTGCTGGTTGTGTTTGAAGAGGGTGAGCAATCCTTTAATCAGGATAATTTTGAGACGCTTATCCTGGGATTAATCTATTCAGCCTACCAGGTCCGCGAAAAGAGGCAAGAGAGTCAGCAGCAGGCATGGGCAGGTGTCCTCGGGCGCCTCGCAAATGCCACTCTGGGGCAGTTACGCAAATCTTGAATTATGCTACACACTTCAGGAAACAATCACAGAATCCAGTCTTGTGTCATCACATATGCATGAAATACAATATAATCAATGTTGAGAAAAAGATGATTTATTTGTGTATTTTATATATTTATATCCTTTCTGTAAGTAAACTTCAGTGGCAAGATGAAGTTCCTTTTCCTCAGTCTTTTGTTTCTCATCTGATTTTTTTTTCTGTATTATTATTCAAACAGACTGGGAAATTTTGTAGAATGTTGCTGTGCTTCTTCTGCCTTCTAGCAAACAGCCAACAAGGACTAAAAATCACAGGTACCAAAAGTCCAGGGGTGGGGGCTGGGGGTGGAGTCCGACCTAACCCTGTTCTCCCTGATTCTCCCATAGTGGAGCTGAAATAAACATCCAGGAGGTGGAGACAACTCTGTATGGTTCAGGCTGGATAAGTGAATTTGTTGTTCTGAGAGGTAAAGTATTTCATGAGTCAGGGTTAGGGGTAGTGTTATAGAAGGAGTTGGAGCAGATCCAGCTACACCTCCTTCCCTGGACTTTTGATTATATTAAATAAGGTACTCAATAAGTAATGCATTTTAATATCTCTACATGAGGAAATATAAGTTTATTTCAGTAAAACTGTGTTTATTATTATTATTATTATTATTATCATTATTATTATTATCATTATCATTATTATTATTATCATTATTATTATTATTATTATTATTATTATCATTATTATTATTATCATTATTATCATTATTATTATTATTATTATTATTAATGTATTTTTTTTTTGGTGCAGTGGTTAGCACTAGTGCCTCAGAGCAAGAAGACTCTTGATTCGAAACTTGCAGCCATCGGGGACCTTTCTGTATGAAGCTTGAACATTCTCTTTGTGCTTCTCCTTGGGATTTTGGGTGCTGTGGTTTCCTCCCACAGTCCAAAGACATGCAGATAAACTCAACTAGTTACTCTGAATCGCCCATTAGTGTGAATGTGAGTGTTGATTGTTGTTAATCTTTGTGTTAACACTGCAATAATTTGTCAACCTATTAAGGGTGTACCCCACCTCCATCCTGACCTGTATCTCACCTGAAACCCTTTGGGATTGGCTCCAGTTTCTGCAACAGCCCTGATGAATAAGTGGTATTGACAATGGATGGATGAATGGATGGATGCTTTCACTGGACAGGGTGACCCAAAAAAGGCAAAATGGGAAAAAAAGATTAAAGATAATCAAATTATTATTTGCAGACATGAAACTTTATTCAATACAGTTTTGATTCATCATTATTTGCACACATGAAACTTAAACTCGTGTAAAAATAATCATTTGATTGTCTTTAATGATTTTTAATTTACCTTTGAAAAGTGGGAGGTTTTATTGGGTCACCCTGTATAAGCTTTCTGATAAGATCACAGTTTTCCCTCTACCTTGAATGCAGGCAGTTTGCCAAGAAATGTCTAAAATATGTTTCAAATTGTTCTTTAAATGTACTTTTGAAGGTCAGAGTTATCACCACAGTTAAGATACAGTTATCTACATCAGTGGTTTTCAGACTGTTCTCATGTCCCCAAGATAATGTGTAGCGTGAGTTGGGATAGAGCAGAAATACTGATCTGATTGGCCTGATCTACATGAACCATGATTACAAATACTGCAAACTCATGATTGTTAGAAGATAAGGAGTGGATTGTTCTCACTAAACTTACTTATTACGTACTGTTAAGCCAAGTTTGACTATCCAATAAGACTAAGGAAAAACTAGGACACCGTGTGGATAGAAATATAAGACTTCTTTATAAAACATGACATCCAACTCATAGACTCTCGTAATCTCTGAAAAAGAAATGTCTCTTGCTCAGGAGGCTTACATTGTTTACAAGCAAAACACGGTCAGTGGATGCAATGTCGGTTTTAATCAGATGCAAAATTCTGATCAAAATCTTCAGCTGGTTTAACTTTCCAGCATCTTTGCATTACAGCACATAATAACAAAATCCAGCTGTCATAAACAGCCAAGAATTTTTCCATGATACGTGTATAATAGGCCAGGATATTTTCCCCTTTATAATTAGACAGACAGATAAAAACTTTATTGATTCAGATGGAAAATGCAGCTTTACAGTAGTAGTAAAAAGGAAACTATTTATAGATAACTATGAATAGATCAACACAAAAAAAGTAGAGCAGAAGTACACAAAACAACAAACAAACACACAGCTGGAATTAAAATGTATTAGAAATAAAATAAGGATACAGTGCTCCTCCTGTTGGTAATATACAGCCATTGGGTAAGCCGATGTTATTGTGTCTCTATTATTCCTTTAGTTCCACCAATATAAATCCAAAATCCCTATCTTAAAATTCTAAA
>JAQMYF010000004.1:32692038-32716445 GCA_030014195.1 Neosilurus mollespiculum
ACAAATTAAGAATTAATAAGAAAATAAATCAATCAATCAGTAATAAATAAATAAAATAATAATAATGAAAATAATAACAATCTTAATAATTAGATTTCTCTGGTCAGCGACTATATGAGGCTTCTTCAGTCTTCTATATCTGCTGTATTCAGATTCTAATGTCTGTTTTAACAGTTTTTTAACGTTTAAACTTCTTCTGAAAATGAATTGTCCTGAACATGAATGGAACATTTGAAGAACATGAACTGTTCTTCTGAACATGGCTTCTCTTGCCTTGAAGTTTCAATCAAGCATTTAGCTGACGCACGGAGAACGTCATTTCCGCTTTCTTTTTCTCGTAACCGCAGCACGGCGGTCAGCGGATAAAAGCCCAGTAGGAGTCTCCTTCGTTTTTACGCTCGATGTTCATGTCTTTCATGATGAAATGAACACTATGGCATTTGTAGATGGTAGAAAGTACCGGGATAGCGAGCGCAACAAAGTAGACTGCTCACGGACTGTTATCCACCGTGCTGTTGTTACAGGAAAAGGAAGCGGAAACAACACCGTGCTGCTGTTACAGGAAAAGGAAGCGGAAATGACACCGTGCTGCTGTTGATGTCATTTGTTTTGACTCATTTTTACATCGTATAGAAATATATGTAATGTTCATTGTGTGAGGCGATGCAAATACAATGCAAATACAATGCAGAAAAAAAACAATAACCCACAAATATCGGTGCGACCCTATAATTGGTCCGGGTTAGGTTTCTCCGCTTGCATCAAACCCGGCCGATGTCCCGCCCCCGAGAGCCATATACCCCACCGTGATTGGTAGGTTCGTTCAGCTCTGCCCACAACACTGTCAAATGCCATACATATCAAACTCGCGGGCCGCACTAACATTAAACTTTCATATTAAGGCGGGGGCCACAAACTATCGTCCTGCGGGCCGCAATTGGCCCACGGGCCACGAGTTTGAGACCCCTGTTGTACAGGATTATCTTAACTCATTAGAGAGCAGAGCAGATTTAAACAAAATCCTTTGTTTATTTTAAACCCACAAACAATGCATGTGTATGTAAATATAACAATGAAAGTCAGGGCAGCCATAGCCTGAAGGTTAGAGAAGCGGGTTTGGGACCCAAAGGTCACTGGTTTAATTCTCGAACCAACAGGAAAAATGTGTGGCAGCTGAAGTGCTCTTGAGCAAGGCATCTAACCCCTAAGGAAACCCAGAGGTACCCTTAAAGTGATTTAACAACGATATTGATTTACCCGTTGAGAAATGACAATTTTTAAGGCTCTTTACAGGCTCAACAGTAAAGTAGTTGGTGTGGCCTGTTTTTTTTTTTTTTTTTTTTCATATTTTCAGGACAAATTAAGGTAAATAAAAGTGTTGATTTTGCATTTGCTATCTGTTCATAGGCACTCTCAATAAGATATCCACAGAGGCCACCATTAGGTTGAAACAGCACCAAACATATCAGAGATATAGAGACAAATCAACAGTCTGATACATTAATTTAATCAATTAATGCACTGGAAAGCAACTATAGTGGAAGATTATATAATTCATTTCTCAGTGGGGGGAAAACCTTCACAACATCTATAGCCAAGTTAAGGACACTCTTAAGGAGCTCATGCATATCACCATTGGTAACACCCAGGTTAGGCTAGAAAACCTGCAAATCTTGTTCTGAAACAAGATTCTTTGGGCAGGTGAAACCAAGATTAAATAGCAACAGATAATAGTATGGGTGAAGAAATGAAACTCTAAAAATCCAGAACACACCATATCATCTGTGAAGCTTGGTGGAGGCAGGGTTATGATATAAGTAAAACTTGCTGACTGGTGTTTATTAATGTGACTGCTGGAAGAAACAAGATGAATTCAGGATGAATTCTGAAATATACAGAGCTATACTTTCTGCTCAGATTCAGTCAAATGCTACAAAACAGACAAAATGGTGCAGCTGGATAATGACTTAAAATATACAATGAAAGCAACCCACTGCGATGGCCTGGCGAGCTGTCCGGGGTGTACTCTGCCCTCGCCCAGAGTCGGCTGAGATGGGCGCCAGCCTCCCTGCGACCCTAATTCGGATTAAGCGGTTCAGAAAATGACATGACATGAAAGCAACCCAAGCACTTCTTCAAGCAAGAAATGGAATGTTCTAAAATGGCCAAGTCATTGAATTTCACTTACTTAAGACAAAACTGAAGGCAGAAACACCCACAACCAACAACAAACGGAAATAGTAAAACGGCTTGTATGAGACCTTTTCATTTAAAAATTAACATGCCTGTGTTATATAAGATCTACAGAAGATAGTTACTTTAAATACAAGGGAGAGGTAGTGAGCTTTGGTTTAATATTAACACTCCCCATTGATTTCTTCGAAGGCGTGTCCGCGCTGCTGAAAGTTTCAGCTCCCTGCACCATAAAGCAACAAGTCTTTTGTTTCCTTCTATTTTTTTTCCCTGATTCGTTTTTTTATTGTAGACTGCGTGTGTATTTCACTTGGTTTTTAAGTCTGAAAGTGTCATTTTCTGCCCTGTCCCACCAGGTTTATATTCTCAGGGGGATAGGTACACTGGGTGATCCAGGGAAAGGGTGGAGCAAGTAAAGAGGACATTACAAACACACTTCACATGCCAGTTTCTTTCACCTTTCAGTGTTTGTCCTGACTGCTGGTGGATTATAGGATCATGTTGAGCCTTATTAAATTACCTCAAGTTTTAACCATCAACCAGGTTCCAAAAGTAAGTGCATCTGATTTTATACTTAGTTAGAATAGAGCACTAATAGTAATGCTGTGCTAAAGCTGATTTTCTACTGAAAGTTTATGTCTCTTAGTACATGTCTGTTAACACTGTGTAGAGACAGAAAGCCTGTTTTTACTCCTTTTTTGCCATGTGCCAAACAGTAGTACATTAGTCCTGTATAATGATAGATTGCTTTTTTTACTAATAAGATGTTCATAATTTTCTTTAGTTCATCTGATTATCAACGGAATTCTTTTCCATACAGGTGTTCCATGAGGATGGGATCATATCCGGCTATCGGTGTCCGTATAGCTCAGCGAAAGACTGTGTTCTTAGCATCTTTCAGCTAACTAATGAAACCCTCAACATTTGGACCCACTTTCTTCCTACGTGGTATGACCTCAGCACTTTTATTTTGGGAATAAAACCTGACCCATTTTGCTGTTAGAGGCAACAATCAGCATGTGGGAAGCAGGATGATTTTCCAATATCATATCCTGAAGTGTTTTATTCTTCTTCATTTTTAAATTTATACTACGTCAACTTGCCAATTATTATTTACATTAAATAATTCATTTATTCAAAACAACACATTTTAAGTCGTGCATAGTTGTGTTTTATTATTATAGAACATCCAGGCGAGAGAAAACTTCACCTTATCAACAATTACACACACTTGCAAACATTTTAGCCATTTATGTGGTGGCCATATATATATTTCTGTTTATGTTGTTTCTATAGAAACAGTAACATGTATGGGTGAGCACATGTACATAAACCTTGCAGCCATATCTACTGTATGACCCATGCTGTCACAGAAACTGAATGAACACCTCATGACTGATTCAAATCAAGCATTTAATTATACTGTGGATGAGGACACGGTGGCGTGGTGGTCAGCACATCCACCTCACAGTAAGAAGGTCCTGGGTTCGAGTCCCAGGCTCAACGAGGGGGTTTCTGTGTGAAGTTTGCATGTTCTTCCTGTGCTTGCGTGGGTTTCTTCCAAGTACCCCGGCTGTGTGGCCTCCCACAGCCCAAAGACATGCATGTAAGGCAAATTTCCCCTAGTTGTGGATGTGAGTGAAAATGGTTGTGTGTAGTCCCTGCGATGGCCTGGGGAGCGGTTCAAGGTTTACACCACCTTTGCCCAGTGTTGGCTGTGATGAACTCTAGCCTCCCCTCGACCCTTATAGGATTAAGCAGTTCGGCAAATGAGTGTGTGAGAGAGTGAGTGAGAATGATGATGACAAACTCACATCTTCTACAAAGTTTAGTACAGTTACCTTATTGGGTAGTTCCTAACTCTTCTGTAATTGAAGATTCTAAATCTAATTGATTTTGGCTCAGTGGTTAGCAGTGCTGCCTCACACTAAGAAGGTTCTGCGTTTGGGCTGAATTTTGGACAAGGGCATTTTGGTATGGTGTTTACATGTTCTTTCTGTGCTTGCTTGGGTTTCCTCCGGGTACTCTGGTTTCCTTCCACAGTTAAAGGCCACATGAAATGGAAAAATACCTTTTTAATTTTTAATTTAAAGTTTTAATTTTGGGGGCAGCCATAGCATAAAGGTTAGAGAAGCTTTGGGACCATAAAGTCACTGGTTCGATTCCCGAACCAGCAGGAAAAATGTGTGGTGGTGGAGGAGTGAGCTGCACCTTTCCTTCCTCCACCTTCGTGGCTGAAGTGCCCTTGAGCAAGGCACCTAACCCCCAACTGCTCTCCGGGTGCCTCAGTGTGTGTGTGTGTGTGTGTGTGTGGCAGCCCACTGCTCCAAGTGTGTGTTTACGTGTGTGTGTTCACTTTGGATGGGTTAAATACAGAGACAATAATTTCCCTTGTAGGATGAATAGAGTATAGTAAAATCAAATAATAATAATGATAATAATGTGTTTCTGAGTTATTTGTGCATTTATCTTTTGTTATAGACACTGGTTTATGGACATTTGACCATAACACTCATATGTTTCGTGATGGTTGGACTCCAGGTTTCATTCCTCTTTGTTGTGATAATAAATGTCTCCCTTCTGGAATTTTTTTGCCCCTCCCCCAGGACTATAATATCTACCACTTCCCGACCCGCGCACTCGAAATGTTTTTTCATATGTCAGACAGCAGACCTGAGTAGAGTACTGAGTTAATAATGATTCTTGAGTATGTGGGGAGAGTTTCACCATTCATCTTTTGAGAGAATTCTAAAGCGTTATAAGTCGAAGTGAATAATTCGCTTCACTGGCACCAGTTCTGACCATATTGTTTTCAGTGTCGCCTGTCTTCCCAAGCGTTCCATACAGCTACAAATTCACAAGATCTGCACCCTTCACATTCTTGACCTTGATTTCACATCCATGTCTGCTGTTTTCGTTCGAAGGTGCTCGGATTGTAATAAAATTTGTAATAAATCCCGAGCCTGGGAATGGAACCCAGGACCTTCTTGCAGTGAGGCAGATGTGCTAGCTACTACGCCACAGTGTACTCTTTTATAGAAGTGATCTAAGTTGTGTAATACGTGTTCAGATAAAATTGATTAAATGTGCTGCTTTTTTAGGTTCTTCTTGTGGAAGCTCCTTGTGGTGCTGATGGAGGAAGACTGGCAGGATTCCTACTGTTGGCCTCTTCTGATCTTTCTGTTATCCTGCTGCTTGTACCCACTGGCGTCCAGCTGTGCACACACTTTCAGTACCATGTCTGAACGTGCCAGACACGTCTGCTTCTTCTTTGACTATGGAGCACTAAGTTTCTACAGTTTGGGTCAGGAAACTGGAATTCATCTTGTAGAATAGTGATGTGATGTGATGTGATGCGACAAACAATGCTAAATTCTTACAGAACAGGTTGTTTATCAGAGTGATTATTTATTGTGGTGTTTGTTTAAATGTTTGTGCATCAACAGGTTCTGCCATCACATACTCCTCTTATATATTTCCTGAGAAATGGGTGAACAGTGTTTTCCATAAATATTACATTCCCACTGCCGTACTCAGTTCGATCATCTCCACTGGGCTAGCCTGTTACTCAAGGTGAGATGGATGATTCAAAATAATACAGTGCTTTGAAAATGGACATTTCCCACATTTCCTATTCCTAGTTTAAAATGCAAAATGAACTCTCTTCAGTTTGCAGTTTAAAAGAGTGACATTTTGTGGTACCTTCTACAGTACAGTACTTAGTTTTTCCCTATCAGTGTGAATGTCCCCTCTTTTCTGATTCTGACTGCTACCTGAAAACATTGTATTATATGATGTGATTACATGAGCATGTTTTAAAATAATAAAGCTGCCCTCACACGGGGGTGGTTCTGACCCTGGATCAGTGCAGTTCCAAACGCTGTGACATTATCTTGACACCCTGATGGTGTTTGCCATCAACTGGCACTGACTGCCATACATTACCAAATTTTCAAAATGTTTGAAGTTTCACAGCAATTTTTTAAACCATGTATCACCATCCTGCTGACTTGTAGCAGCCATGTTCTCAATTGTGTTCAATACAACTCCATAAAAACCTATTCACACCGTGTTTTCACTTACTTCTTACAATCGTTTTGCTACACTGCAGTCATTTTAGACTATGCTGATCTGCTATGAAACCCACCCCCATGTGAGGCTATTTTGCCACACCGCCATCAGTGTAAGGCCTCTTTAACACTGATCAGCTCTCATCTCTGTCTTTATATGCTTTATTTTTTAGGCTTGGATTTCCTTTCATTGATTATGACTACCGTATTCATAAAAGGTAACTTCACTTGGCGGTTTCCTTATTAATAGTTTTTAAAATTATGTAAAAGTTGTACATAGTTTATTGTCACGAGGGGCTTCTATCCTCAGGCCATAAGACTTCTGAACCAAGACATGCCATTGTAACTTTTTTATTGTTTGTAATAATACAAACTGGACCTTTAGTACTTTACCTCACCACCCATTAACCTGCTGGTATGACATTCATGTCTTTGTTTACACAATTCTTCGCACACCATATCTTACATTACATTTAGAGAAATGTATTTTATAATCATTCAAAAGATTTTTTCATTTCTGATTGGTGAAAGGCCATCAAACAACTCTTGGTATTTTTTACTAGCAGAATTATTGCATTATTGCCAGCAGATAACCGAATTATTGCAATATTGCCAGCAGATAACCGAATTATTGCATCATTGCCAATGGATAAGTCGAATGATTATTGCACAATTGGCATGTGTTGCATAGTACCATGACTGACTATTTGAAAATATTTTGAATGAATACAGCCCCTCAATGCAATAATTCTCTATATCATACGTAAGCCAAATTCTATAATTGCTTAATTTTACATGCACACTGCACAGATAATGTTGATACTAGTCATGTTTATTTTAATTATTTAAAAAAAATTTAATTAATGCAGAGCTCAGAAATAATTGTGGAACAGTAATTCTGCATGGTCTTTCACTATAACCCACTACATTGTTTGAGGTCTGCACTCTCTCAGTGCCATTTCTATTTACCTTAGATTAGTCCTTTCTTATTTCCTAATTTATCATTTGCCAACCTTTGCACAGTCTCAGGACAAAATCAGAATATTTCAGTATATGTTATACTTGTACGTGAGTATGTTGAAAAGTTCATAGGCTGACTTAAAAAGAAGTAATACCAGAGCACTGAACACTGGTGGAAGAAATGTGTAGCCTACAGGGGAGACTGAAAAATATATCACATGTGGTCAAATTCGACCACTGCATCATGGCCCGTATATGAACTTTTCATATTGTCCTCATATAACTGTGTGCGTGACAATTCAAGAATCTTTAACCTTGTATTCTAATGTAAAATATGTTTCTTAGGTCTGTCGAGAAAACAAACGTGAAACTAGGAAAAACTCTACGGATTGTGTCCTTTGCATTTCCGTATTTCTTTGACAATATCCCTTTGTTCTATAGGGTGAGTACTTGCCGTCATTAGTCATAATGGCATCATGGTTATAGTCGATATTGTTGCTGTTGTCAATTCTGTGTCATATGTATCAGCTGTCCTTTTGATTGGCTTGTCTGCCTTTTCAGATATTTGCGTGTGTTGGAGAGGATTGTACACTTAATGAAGCCACTACTGTTCACTACCAGCACACTGCGCTGGCTCTATTCACAGGATTCCTCTTCGCCTCACACCTACCTGAACGCCTGGCACCTGGGAGTTTCGACTATATAGGTGTTTTATAATATTCAACTACAAACACACTAAACATGTGCACTTTATCGGGAGCAGCTATACATTCACATGGTTATTATTTGATTTAATGTGCCTTTCTTATCTCTGCAGGACACAGTCATCAGCTCTTTCATGTGTTCGCAATTATTGGCACATACTTCCAGCTCGCTGCAGTTGAGCTCGACATGACCTTACGGAAGCAATGGCTTCTGACTCATTCACAACCCATTACATTCACCAACACAGTGGGTGCAGCACTGCTCTGTGGAGCATTCAGTCTATGTATAATCTATGTCTTCAGTAAGGCACTTTTCTGCACTAGTATTCAGAAGGACAATGATTTGAAAAGATCACATTTTTCGGCAGTTTCTGACTCATAGCATAAAAGAACTTGCTTTATTTTAATGCATTAAAAATTAAGGTGAAGGTTTTTTTCATGGATTGAAACAGGTTCTACACAAGACTACGTTATCTGTGTTAATTATTCGGGATCTCCTTTTAGAGACCTGGTAATTATAACAGTCTGACAGTTGTTATAATATTATAGCCTCATATGTTTAAAAATGAGGATTAATGCTGTGCCTTTCACTGGGTTATGTTTACAATTACAACATTCAGTATGTCATTTATTTATTTATTTTTACTTCTATTTCAAGACATGCATTCCTCGCATGTGCACTGAATTTTTAAAAATATATATTTCTGTGAAGTTTTGTTACTTGCTATAATTATATATTTTATTTATCAATAAACATTTTAACTGATTTTGCTTAATTTTTTATTTATTTAATACTGTAATAATTCCACAAGGGAAACCTTGACTTCTGCATTTAACCCATCCAAAGTGAGCACACACACACACACACACACACACACACACACTTGGGGCAGTGGGCTGCCACACACTGCAGCACCTGGAGAGCAGTTGGGGGATAGGTGCTTTGCAAATGTGGCAGAAGGGAAGGTGCAGCTCACTTTTTGAGAAGAGAGTGGAATACCTGAATAAAACTGACACAAGCACAGGGAGAGCATGCAAACTCCACACAGAAACGCCCTTGCCGAGCCTGGGGCTTGAACCCAGGACCTTCTTGCTGAGAGGTGGGTGTACTAACCACTACACTTTGGGAATCCTGGATTCGAGTCTTGGGCTTCGCGAGGGCATTTCTGTGCAGAGTTTGCATGTACTCCCCGTGTTTGTGTGTTTTTTCTCCGGGTTTTCTGGTTTCCTCCCACAGTCCAAAGACATGCACATAAAGCTAATTGGCTGTTCCAAATTGCCCCTAGGTGTGAGTGTGAATGGTTGTGTGTGTGTGTGTTGGCCCTGTGATGGTCTGGTGAGCTGTTCCGGGTGTACCCCACCTTCGCTTGAGGTGTCGGCTGAGATAGGCTCCAGTCTCCCCATGACCCGAGTAGAATGAAGTGTTTCAGAAAATGAGTGAGAGAGAGAGTGAACACATTTGGGTTTAAAATGAATAACTGTACAGATCAGAAGCTTTCTGATATTTCCTGATGTTTACAACTTAGACCAGACATGTGTCAATCACCCTCCTACACACGTACATAAAAATACATTTCCCAGATTTCCTTCTTTATTACTTCCTCATGTTTTTATTGCGTGAAGGTTTATTTCTGAGTGAAAAATATTTCGATCCAGAAAGGGTTAAAAGTCGAGTTAGGCGGATCTGCATAACGGATATGACGTAAAGGCAGAGGCGGGGCATGACGAGGCTCGGGCGCTTTTGCTGCATTCTGATTGGTGCGATTTGAAAAATTTGTTTGTCGGTAGACGGAGGGAAGTTCGAATTTATCCAAGGAGACAGAAGAGAGAAAGGAGTTACCGAGTTGGCATTTTGAACAAAAAGAATACAAGATGATAAGACCTACGTGAGTATTGGGTTATTATTTAATAGGCGGGTTTTCATCTCTGATATTTTTTTAAGGAATAAATAATAGTTTGTTAATGTAGCTTTACACAGTTAGCTATCAGAGAGGAACTGGCTAGTTTGAGCCGGTGGCTAATTGATTACTTTATTGCTAATGTTATGTGGTAAACTACTATATTCAACTGTCCTCTATTACTAAACAAAACATGTTCTGGTCTAATATTACTTAAATTTATCCGTGTATCAGTACAATATCTATCACCTGACTAGCCGCTGCTAATCCAGTCAGTTAGCAACTTTAGTAATGCTAATAATTATATATACACATTTAATTACAGCAGGGGCAAAACCCCACGTCGACCTCCTCCTAAAAAGCCAACAAACAACCTGAAGGACCCTGTAGGGGTGAGTACACTTTCATATTTATTTCTAGAATATCACACAACAAACCTGGAAGTTTATAATGGACGTGTGTATTGATCAGTTTCTGACTTTGCTCCTGTGTATATGGACATGGTATCTGTAGGCTTTTGTTCAGACTGTGTGTGTGTGTTTGCGTGCGCAGGTGTATTGTCGTGTCCGTCCACTAGGTGCAGAAGATGAGGAATGTTGCATTGAGGTGATCAGTAGTACAACCATCCAGCTTCATGCCCCTGATGGCCTAAAAGCCAATAGGAATGGGGAGTTTAAAGAAGTAAGTGCATTCAAATCTCGACAACAAATTGTTTGTGATGGACATCCTGATGCCTAAAATAACAAACATGGCTACGGTGCAAAATACCACGACTACAAAACATTTTGTACATACATGATGAATATTTCAGTGAACAAATATGCAATGTACCTGGATTATTATTATTTTTTAGATACTTTTCCATGAATTTTGGGCAAGTAGTAAATATATCTTTATGTTACATAAGTATACAGACTGAACACAGTGAAAATGTTTTCATTTGGAAAAGTAAACATTCCATTTACTTTGGAAAACTGTGGTGTCACTTTTATAGAAATTTTTGTTATGGATGGCTCAGTGTTTTCTCTCTCTCTCTCTCTCTCTCTCTCTCTCTCTCTAAAGCAGCCAGCCACACAGATAGCTGTGATAAATCATTTATATTTTCCCTCTATATTAAAAACTGCAATGTGTATAATAAATGTTTATATTTAACACCTAAATATATTTATACAAGTGTGTAAATTCATCTAAAATAAAACATGGTATGTATATCATGATGTACATCATTTAAAGGTGGAAGAACCTGTTAAACTATGGCTGTAGAATACACGGTGGTTAATAAGAGAGAATAGTTACCCCAACATGGTGTAGTTTTGTGTTCACATACTGTGAAAGGCTTTTATTGAACAGTTTTGCAGTGATGCTCTTCACAATTTCATGATTTTAAAAAAGGAAAACAAGAGAATGTGCTTTAATCTCTCTGAACTTCTATTTTAAACTCTTCAGTTGTATTGTATTTGTACAGCACTTTTTACAACTGATTTTGTAGTTGGGTAAATAATTTAAACTTGTTTGCCGCACGGTGGTGTAGTGGTTCGCATGTCTGCGTTATAGCAAGAAGGTCCTGGGATTGAGTTCCTGGCTTGGGGGTTTGCATGTTCTCCCGGTTTCCCCCGGGTACTCTGGTTTCTTCTGTACATTCTGCAGGCTGAATGCCTGCATGGATTTTGTTTAAGCTTCATGCCATTATGCATTACTAAATGCCCATATACATGTTTGAAGGACATAGGTCAGAGATCAGGGTCACCGTTCAAGCACAATAAAAAGGTTAACGGCCGATGTGTAGCAAGCGATGCCAAGTACTTCTGTGTTTCTTTTCTGTGGGCTGTTGGGGTACTGTCATTGACTTAATTTCTTGAGAACTGCTGTAAGAATCATTCTGAAATTTTGCATGTAGGTTTCTGATGGAGTGTGCACAGGCTGGTCAGATTGTTTGATCTTTGACATTGTCAAAATAGATTTGACTCTGTACAATTTGCCTGGGCTATGATCGTTTGAGGGGTTTCACCTTCTCTGGTGGAAATTTTTGTATCTCTTGTGAGCTATCGTATTATTCCTTACATAATTCAGAACTGATTTTTTGATTGTAGCAATAATTTGTTATTGCTTTGCAGACTCAATATTCCTTCAAGAAGGTTTTTGGAATTAAAACCTCCCAGACAGAATTGTTTGAGGATGTTGCAAAGCCCCTCGTGGAAGATCTCATACATTGCAAAAATGGTATCAGAATAATTCACTTGCTACTAAATTTGAACTGGTTTAATTTTATATACTGATTGACCCACATTTGTCTTTTTCAATATTAGGTCTTCTGTTTACCTATGGTGTTACTGGCAGTGGAAAAACCTACACAATGACCGGTTCCCCGGGCCAAGGTGGGCTCTTGCCCCGTTCACTGGACATGATCTTCAACAGCATTGGTCCCTACCAGGCCAAAAGATTTGTATGCAACATTTAGTGCTTTTTGTTTAATAAGTCAGTGTCACATGTTCTATTATTTATGAGATTTATTTGATTATTTATGTTTCAGGTCTTTAAGCCAGATGATAAGAATGGCATGGAAGTGCAAAACCAAGTGGATGCTCTTCTGGAACGACAGAAACAAGAGAATCAGCCACTGGTACCAAAGACTCCATCCTCAAGGTATGTAACAGTTTAATGTAATATGATGTATTACCTGGTTATTGTTTCCCCATCAAACTAGGTTATACTATGTTTTCAGGGGCTGTCCGCATCTGCCGCCGCCGCAGACACTTCTTGATAACACCCTAGCCATAGCGGATCTTAATGCATTTATTTTAGATTTCTGTTGAATGGTCCCTTATGCACGTCCTACCAGCCTATCGAAACTGGGTCACCTAGACCTATTTTTCACCGGCCAATTTTTGACCTTATTTTTCACCGGTCACTGAGGCCAATTCATAAAAAATTTTTGTTAACACTAGGGCAGAGATCGCCAACCCTGTTCCTGGAGGTCTACCTTCCTGCAGGTTTTAGCTCCAACCAAAATCTAATACATGTCTTTTAGCTGCTTAAGAACTTCTTAAGGCAATAATTAGATGGTCAGGTGTGTATAGTTAGGGTTGTAGCTAAGGGTGCCGGAAAAAATGGATTCACGTCTGAATCGCAATTCTTATTTTTTAGCATTCTGAATCGATCCAAGTTTTCAAGAGTCAATGTTTGCAAGAAACATGTTTTTTCGAACATTTCCAACCTTACAGCTCGTACCGTTTGTCCAGACATGGTCTCTGTCGTGAATTGTTCCAGTGAGTGGCGGGTCCAGAACTAGCTGTTAGCGTAGGTTTGACATGGATGAGGAAAAATAAATACAGCCTGCGCCATCCAGCCAAGTAAATGTTTGGGTGCAGTCTGGATTTTACAATTTTCCAGGTAAGAAGGAGCTTGACATGACACATGCAGTGTGCAAAGTCTGCAAAATAAAAGTCAAGTATTTCGGGAACGCTTCAAATCTCGAGCCCACATCTTATACCATTACCTGGAGCTAAAAGAACCGGAGCAGCAGCACGACCAACTCCTGACCAACACACACTCCATCACTTCACTAAACTCCCAACCAACTCTGAACGTGTGTAAACTCTGAACGAGCAAAGCGGATCAGTACATCTACAAAACCAGCTGTCTAGTAATATAATTTTTCTTTCTTATAGAAGAGTTGTTCCTAGCTTATAGAAGAATGTAGTTACTCGTGAAATTGGCTCCCTTTGTATGTAATGGTTATGAATCAAACATTGGATTGAATAGAGAATCGATTCTGAATCGAATCATCACCCCAAAAATCGGAATCGAATTGAATCGTGAGTTGTTGTTAGATTCACATCCCTAGCTGTAGCTCTCCAGAAACAGGCTTGGAGTCCCCTGCTCTAGAGGCTGCAGTTGACCATGCGGGAGCATACAACTGGTGTTCTGTGATATGAAGGCATTTCTAGTTGGGTCTTTCTCTGAAACTGGGTCAAATTAATTACAGTTTGACCTAATGTTTTCCAAAAACTATAAAGCAGTAAAGATCTTGCAATAAAGATCTTGCATTTAAATTTATATCCAAAATAGAAATTGCTGTTTTTCTTACTTTGTGGATTGAGAATCGCTCATCAATTTATGGTTCCGAGCATAACCTATGGTGTCCGCACCAGTTATATATAGAACCGACCCATTTCTCCTGTGAGGGGAGAGGTTCCATGTTACAATGTTCATTTTACAAATGAGTTCCTCCTGAAGCGTATTTACTTCACACGTTGTCAAGCCGTAATTAATTTATTCACCAAAAACAAATGGTATGATTTTTGTGTCCATATGTGAATGAATTTGAAGTTCCATTTATTTCTGTTTGTTACTAATAAAAGTGCAGTTATTTGCGTGAACTAGTTCTCTCACTGTCTTTGTAAAAATGGTTCATGAATTGGTGGTCAATATAGAGGAAAATAAGAAGGACTTCATTGAAACTTGGGGATTGTGAATTAATGGTATCAGTTTCAGAGAGTGACCAGTTTTATTTTGTGAAATTGTCACGTTTCATCCTATTTTGTTTTGCAGGCAGAGAGCTGATCCTGAGTTTGCTGATATGATAAGTGCAGAAGAAGCTTGTAAAGCTAAGGGGGTGGATGAGGACAGTAGTTACAGTGTGTTTGTCTCCTACATTGAGATATACAATAACTACATCTATGATCTGTTGGAGGAGGCTCCATTTGACCCAATAAGACCAAAGTAAGCTTTATTGGTGTAGTCATGTTAATTTTTTTTGTCTGCTTTTACATATACGTGTGCAAGAATGTGTGTAGAGCTTTCAGATTAATGTAATATAATCATTTAAATGTATGTCGAATGAAGGCTTGGGTTGTACATGGTGGCTTTTCTACTGATAAAAAATTCTCTACTTTCCTAAAATTTCTCTTTTTGGGCATAGATGCACATCAGATTCTGTTTGCAGTTGAAATGTTTGTGTTCCTTTGCTAGGTGGAATGGTGCAGGGACACCTCTGCGGCACAACACTGAGTTCATGTACGTGACCAGTGGATCGAGCCTGTAGATAGACAGAAACATAGGCAAAATGTCCTGTCTTTTTCATGTAGCTTGGATATGCAGTGCTGTTGTCTGAGCTTTTTTGCCCCTCTGCTTTTTGGCTGATAGAGGATGTCTTGCTGTTTTGTTTGTTTGTCTTGTGCTTCTTCTGTAAGGCAGCATGGCTGGGGAAGCTTTTTTTTTTTGTGCTTGTTTTTTTGTAAACGTAAGTTTAAGATGTTGGATTTCGTTCTTGTAGACCACCCCAATCCAAGATCTTACGTGAAGATCAAAACCACAACATGTATGTAGCAGGGTGCACAGAGCTTGAGGTGAAATCAACTGAGGAAGCATTTGAAGTCTTTTGGAGGGGTGAGTTTAATATATTTAAAAAAAAACAAATGGTGTTGATCACCTCATACACGAGCATCTACAGCTTCAGTTATATTTTGCTGTTACATGCTAACCAACAGGTCAGAAGAAGCGCAGGATCGCAAACACTCAGTTGAACCGTGAGTCAAGCCGATCACACAGCGTCTTCATCATTAAACTGGCACAAGCCCCACTGGATGCAGATGGAGATAATGTCCTTCAGGTAAACATTTCCGTATACCTGACCAATTGGTCGAAGGGTTCAGGGTGAGACAACCCTTTTCTATTTTTATGTCAGGGTTTTTTTTTTTGTTTTTTTTTAAAGAAAATAAATTCCTTCCAGGATAAGAACCAGGTGAACGTGAGTCAGTTGTGTCTGGTGGATCTGGCTGGCAGTGAGCGCACAAGCAGAACCCGGGCAGAGGGCAGCCGTCTTCGGGAAGCAGGTTAGCAGCATCACCTGAAAGATCCAGCTTTATGCAAAATTCCAAATTCTGTTTCATATGAAAGATATTTGTTTTGTTTCCCTCCAGGTAACATCAATCAGTCTCTGATGACTCTCCGCACATGTATCGAAGTTCTACGAGAGAATCAGATGTGCGGAACAAACAAGGTATTTAATTTTTTTCTCCCCTTCTCTTAATTTTCCATTGATCACATGATTTGTTTATATATACACTTCACCCTCGATTTCACGTACCCCTATTTCCCGCACAAAATCCGGCCCTGGACATTATTTGGTATTACAGGAAAAATGCTCAGATAAGTCCATGAATCGATGATGGAAGTCCAGATCTGTCATAATTTTCCAACTTCCCTTCTGTCCGGCCTGTTCCCGTCCGAGTGGATGGACGAAAATGAAGCAGCAGAGGGGCACAAAATAATGTCCGATGAACAGATAGTGGCATCAGTGATGGGAGAGCTAAGTCAAAGTAAGGACAGTGAACACGAATTGAATATGATAAGGAGCGTATCAGCACATTCTTTTAAGTTTGTGGAAACACAATATTGTGTACTGAGTGTCGGATAAGTGTTGTAAAAGTCCGGGACTGCTGCTGAATAATGGTGATTGCCGGACTGATTATGGTAAATGTCCGGGAAAAGTTAGGGACTCCGGACTTTTGAGGTTCCCAGACAGCCTATCCCCCCCAATAATCTGGGAAATCGAGGGTGGTGTGTGTTTGTATGTATGTGTGTATATATATATGTGTGTTTGTGTGTGTGTGTATATGTAATTTATTATTATTATTTTTTTTATGTGTGTTTTTTAAGTGATGTACATTTTTTTTCTTCTTAGATGGTCCCTTACAGAGACTCTAAAGTGACCCATCTATTCAAAAATTATTTTGATGGAGAGGGGAAAGTCAGAATGGTGGTCTGTGTGAACCCTAAGGCTGATGACTACGAGGAAACGATGGTAAATAAAATTGGTCATGACTTCTGATAATTATGTTGTAGTTCTGAAGGGGGCACTCTGGTATAGTGGTTAGCATGCCTGTCTCACAACAGGAATGTGCTTGGTTTGAGCCTCATGCACAGTGAGGGCAGGTTCCCCCCCCCGATGACCTGTTCAAGGTGTACCTCACCTTCATTTTCCGTTGGCTGAGATAGGCTACAGTCTCCCCATGACTGTGAAATACTATAGTTCTGTAACTGTGTATGTGTGTTTGGCAGCTGGTGATGCGGTTTGCTGAGATGACTCAGGAGGTGGAAGTGGCCCGGCCTGTTGATAGGCCCATCTGTGGCTTTGCAGCAGGACGCAGACACAGGAACCAGGCTTTTAAAGAGGAGCTCTCTCGCCGGCTAGAGGAACGTGGAGGTCCAGTAGATGGTGGTACATGGCGTCTATTTTGTTTCACATAATTCTACCCCTAAGCAATGTGTAAGCTGTTTGTTAAATTTTTTTTTTCTGTCTAGATCCTTCCACACCCCTCGGTCACCTGTTGCAAACCCTGCCTCCACTACCTCAGTGTGAAATCTCTGACCCTACTGATGACCTTACACTCCCTAGACTAATCGAGGCCTTGGAGAACCGGCATAAAATCCGTCAGATGGTGACCGAAGAGTACAATAAAGCTGGTATGTTTCTCTCTCAGTACTTTGGAGTTGCAATGTCTGCTGTAAATGCCAGTATTAATTATTTATTCTTTATATAGCCAATATGTTGAAGGCCATGCTTCAAGAACTAGATGGTAACCTCATCTCCAAAGAGAATTTCATTCATGAGCAGCGAGGTAAGCTGGGTGAGAAGGACAAAATGATCCAAAACCAGAAAAATGAGATTGACCGCCTGGAGAAGAAATCCAAGATGCTGGAGTACAAGGTGATCCTAAACAACCAACATAAGGACAGTCATCATTACAGTTATGTGGGGTGTGAAGGTTAATGCTGCTTCTTTGTGTCCAGATTGACATCTTGCAGAAAACCACAAACCTCTATGAGGAGGATAAGCGCGCCTTACAGCACGAGCTGGAGAGCAGAGAGCAGAGGTTACATCGGGAGCTTTCAGAAAAGAAGCGGATGGAGGCGCGTATGCAAGGGTTGGTCTCGGATGAAAAGCTCCGGTGGCAGAAGGAGTGTGTGAGTAGCCTTGCTGTCTTTGACTTTCAACCCTTGACTATATGTTAATGTTATCGTTTTGTGTTTGGGTGTGGGGCCGATGGTATAGTGGTTAGGGTGCTGGGCTCTTGATTGAGAGTCATGAGTTTGAATCCTGTCGGATCCCCACCATGCTTAAAGCCCCTGGACAAGGTCTCAACCACAAGTGTACCACTGTCGAACCAGCAGTATAAATGGGTACCAGTAAAAGTACTTTGAGTGTAACCTGTGATGGACTACCATTCCATCCACTAGTTGCATCACACTGCAGAAACCGGGATAAGCTCCGGCCTGATGAGCCACTAGGCTGGGGTGTAAATTCATTGTTTGTTTATAGAGAAATTTTATTCCTTCCCACAGGTATCAGTGTATTTTAATATCTTCCATGTATTGTATACACACTGTACTTTTTTCATTCTAGTTTACTAATTATTTGTTAAATTATTTATACCTAAGCTGTACATCAGGTATTTGAGGTTCTGGTAAAATTTTTGGCTTGGATCTTTATTTTTCAGGAGAGACGGGTTAATGCCAAGGAACTAGAAATGCAGAACAAGCTTTGGGTGAAGGATGAAAAACTGAAGCAGCTCAAAGCAATAGTAACAGAAAGCAAAGCAGATACCAGACCAGATAAACCCCAGCGTCCTTCCAGAGAGAAGGACAGAGTGCCTGCCAAGAGATCAGCATCTCCCTCACCAATACCTGTACGTCTTTAATTTATGACCCAGTCTATTGCGCCCCTTTACCGTGGCTGCTCCAAGTGTGTGGGATTTTATTTATTTTTTGCATGAGCCTTTTCTGTAATATTTCTACGATTTTTTTGTGCATAACAGTTCAGAATCACTTGCTATTTGTGTGCTTTCATCCCCCCCCCCCTTCCTTAAACAAGTATGGAGGGCATGTGATCCGTTTGTACTAACTAAAATCTGTGTGCTGTCTTACTCCACTGTTGCCTTCTCCCATCAGGCCCCAGAAAATATTCATCCCAAAGTTGTCAGGCTAGCCCCTCTTTCCCCCAGCACTAGCAGTGTCTCTGTGTCCTCCTGCATCTCTGAGTGGGAGCAGAGAGCGCCACAGGCTGACAGGCAGGGCAGCCCTTCCCCTCCCCGTGGCAGAAGCAGAGCTCAGGGACCTCCTGGAAGCCTTAGCAAGAGGAGAGGCAGGTGCTGGGACAGAGACACTGAAATACCAGTTCAGCCAGCAGATGTAGACCTAGAGGAGGGAGGTTACAGGGTCAGTGATGTGTTATGCTGTATCTGTAGGTAGAGCTGCCTTGATACTAATATAGCGCTTGCCGAGCTTTGTTCTTAAATGTGTGGTTTGATGGATGAAAAAAATTTTGGCAAATTATTTGCTGCTTATAATTAACCTGCCATGGTTTAATGTCCTGTTGTGCAAATAATTAACCAAATAAATGGAGTTCTATTTAAGAAAGTCATTGAAATCTCTGGAGCATTAAGTAGCAGCATCCTTATATATGTAACAGCTTGCCAGTTAACTTTCACTGGTGCTGTAAAATGTATTGAGTTACTCTCGTTGTAGCATGTGTAGTTTCTGCCTTGTTAGAATATAGTTCCACTAACCTGCTAACACCTGTACTGTATGTACGGAGTAGCTGACTGGGATATATCTCGACTGATTTGTGTTTTGGTTGTATAGACTGGGCTGGCAGTTCGGCCTATGCATAGACGCTCACACTCCGCTGGTGGTGAGAGATGGGTAGATCACAAACCTATCACCAATGTGGACCTGGACACAGTCATGCAGCCCAGCGTTCCCAACTCGATCAAGGTAACCACTCCCAGTGAGAAAGCCTTGTCCAAGTGTGATAAGTACATGCTGACGCATCAGGAGGTGGCCTCGGATGGCGAGATCCAAACCAAACTCATCAAGGTACTTTTGACAGTCTAGTCTATTGATTATATAATGATTTGGTAACTGTGTACCGTGACTAAAAATGTATGGGGTGTTTTTATTTTTTTCTTAGGGTGAAGTGTTCAAAACTAAAGGTGGGGGACAAGCAGTTCAATTCACTGATATTGAAACACTAAAACAAGAAAATCCTGTTGGTCCAAGGTGAATATATGTATATAATAACAGTTATGTTCTGAGGAACTTGCAGAAGACCATAGCAGTGTTATTTTGCTAGACTTCATATGTTTTATTATGCCATGAATGTGTTTTACTGCAGTCGGAAAAGGAGATCATCAGAGAACCGCCAGGATGAGCATAAGGATGGAAACTGGACAGATGTAGAGACCAGGGTAAGGGATAGTTAGTTGTTCTGCTTTAACATCTATAGTGATTATAATGTGACAGTTCAGCGGAGCCCCATAGGCATGGAACAGGACTTAGATGGTTGACCTGTGTCCATGCCTCGTTGCTGACTTGATGCTGATGTATAGCTTGCACAATAACGAAATTGAAAACAAACACAAGCTTTAGAATGGAAGAGACATTAAATGAGAAGGTTCGTCACAATTTTTCCCCATTCATGGTTAGTGAAAAAAAAACACACCAAGTTCCTTTTAACTGACTTAAAGAACTGAGCTGAATGCACACATTCTTTCTTTATATAGTTTAGAGAACATGAACCTTGAAATGTTTAAATTTTAAAGGCATTTGTTTTTTATTCTTGGTGTCAGACTGGGAGTAATCAGACTTTTGAGTTTGGTATCACTTCACCCACTATATATACATACATAAATACATTTATGGCATTTGGCAGATGCTCTTGTCCGGAACAACTTACAATTATAATTTTTATACAACTGAGCAAGTGAGTGCCATTGAGAGATCTATCTGGAGTGCCGTCTTTAGGCAGTGCCTAAATCTTTGTGAACAAAATCTTTACAATACACCAAACAACTACTGATCCAAAGCTCATGGGTTCAAGCCCCATTCCCATCAGTCTTCCACAGTTGGGCCCTTGAGCAAGGCCCTTAACCCTCATCTGCTCAGTGGTATAAATTAGATGAAAAATGTAAGTCGCTCTGGATATAAGGGTGTCCACCAAATGCCATAAATGTAATAACTCGAATGTGTATGTTGAATGTTCTGTTTTTTTTTTTTTTTTTTTTTTAAAGAATGCTCATTGACACTCATTGTCTCTGCCCTGTTCAGTGTGCTGTGGCTGTGGAAATGAGGACTGGCTCAAACCTCGGACCTGGTATTCAGCACCATGGATATCCAAAGTAAGTTCTATTCTAAACACACTCAATCCCACAAAACTGAATTTTGAGAATGTATCTCTGCATAAAGGATTTTTATTATTATTTTTGCAGACGCAGGAAGCCCTAATTGTTGCCCTTACATTGCTGTCACAGACAAGAGTTCTTCCTTCTTGAACCCTCATCACTGTGCAATACTTTCTACTATTTAACTTTTTAAAAATATACTTTTATAAGACATTTTTATATATATAGGCCTGTATATAAATTCACCAAGGTGGTTTTGTAATGTAATGCATCTTTATTGTTACTATCAAATAGTCGGGCCTAATTCAGTGAAGTCTCTGAAATGGCTTGAAACAAATGTATGGTGTATGTTCTTCCCCCGCTGACCCTCTTGTGTGAACTTTTCTGTAATCCTTCCCCCTGTTTTGAAATATGCTGTTGCTGATGAAGGGTAATGTAAGCATATGCTAATCTGAGTTGTGCTTTCTAATGAATATCCCATTATTGAGGGTGATATTGATTTGTAGTCAGTCATATTCTTAGAAGAGCACTGTTTCTCACTTGTATTATATAACTACAGCTTATCTGAACAAATTTGAACACAGTGGCATTCACAGTACACAGGGACTGTTAATCTGTCTTTCTTTTTTTTGAATGATATTTTCATATAAATTGAATACTTGTGTACTTGTTACCTTGGTTGGGTTTATTTATTTCACTGAATGAACAGAAGAGGGCAGCAGTGCTTTAACTAATTTTTCCTGTAAAAGAAACCTGGTGTTTGTTTATAGAGTAATGGGAGTTAAATCCTACAAATATCCAATGAACAATATGAAAACATGGCTCTTTAATAAATGATAGCAATCCAAATCTTATGTGCAATCCTATTACAAAGGTCACTAATCCTCCCTTCAAGGAAAATCCCTGCTCAGTTAAAACTGGTTCACTCTCTAGGGGTCAAATTGAGCCTAAATTAAAGAAGCTTCACTTTTAACTGGAAGAAAAATTCACATTCTGAAGCAACATCACTTTAACATCGATTTCTTTAAAAAAAAAAAATCACTGCCTTTGAAAGCCTTTCAACACCGTGCATGGTATGACAGTCTGGTGTTTAAAGGGATGAAGCACAGATAATCTGCTGCCTGCTGGCTTTTGTTGATTTACTTTTTTTTTTCTTCTTTTTTTGCTCATGGAGCGGCACAGTGGTGTAGTGGTAGCACGTTCGCCTCACATCAAGAAGGCCTGGGTTCGATTCCCGGGCTCGGGTGTTGCTGTATGGAGTTTGCACGTTCTCCCCGTGCTTGTTTGGGTTTTCTGTGTACTCCGGTTTCCTTCCACAGTTCCAAGACGTACTCAGGCTAACTGTCTGTTCTAAATTGACCCTAGGTGTGAGTGGCTGTGTACATGTTGCCCTGGGATGGTCTAGCGAATGTTTAATTTGTACACTGCCTTCACCCAGTGTCGGCTGAAATAGGTTCTAGTCTTCCCTCAACCCTGGTGGGATTAAGTGGTTTGGCAATTGAGTGAGTGCGAATGAGGGGAGTCGTGCTTGTGAGATGAACACAGGGGTTTCTTATACAGGGACAAACTTTATATGCTTCATTGTTTTAAATGAGAATGGAGGGAAAGCCATTATAGAAGCATGGGCCATAGCCAGTACAAGAATGTAGTCCTGAAAAAGAAATTAAGTACTGGTCTAAACAATCTGTATTATTAAATTCCAGATACAAACAACACATTTACATATTCCTATGAACATAGGAATAGCACAATCTGTTTTTTTCTCAATCCTGTCCTTCATATTTGCTTCCCCTGCACTCTCACACCCACTTCAATTAACTAATCAGTTAAATAACGTGTTGGGACGAGGGAAAACACTGAAATACACACACACACACAAGGTGACACGGGATTTGAACCTCTGGGATAGATGTTCCCTCACAACTTAATGTCACAGCCTATAAGAAATGTTCTGTTTGATTTAATATCACTGCAGAAGTTAACGGCTAGTAAAGGTTCAGCTTGCCTTAAATGCCTTTGTTTTCACCATTTTCAGTTCCATCAGTGTTTCACCATGTCATGTTTGAAAAAACTGCAAGAATGTGTTGATATTCTAGGCCTTTGATCATGAACAGGGTGTATGGTATGAATAAGGGTTGGACAGGCCTATGGGTTTGTTGAATTGGATGTTTTTTTTCCCTACCGTGTTGGAAAAAAAAATGAATTCCATGTGCACTGATGCGCCTGTAGAGCACTTTGTTTACTTGTTACCCCTCAGCCGGTTATGGAGGGGTATTGTTGTTGGCTTGGCGGGCGGCATGACCGGCCCATTACTCAGCTCATATGCATGATAGCTTTCTGAAATTTTGCATAGGAACTCCCTATGACCTAAACCTGTGCATGGGTTGGCTAATAAAATGTCGATTGTCTGAAACTGTTCGTATAGGGAATGGCTTTTTTTCCTCTGTGCTCTGGCTGAGGTGTTACGGCGTTCTACAGAATGGCTATTTTTTGTTATTATTGTTGGTGTCTGCCTTAAAGAATTTGGGTACTTGAAGTTTTTGTTCAGGTTTCTGTTTGTATTTTCTGCTTACAAAATAATGTGATTAAAGGGCTAGTCTTCTAAGTATTGTAACAACACTGACAATTAGTTGGGATGTCAGTACTGTTACTGAAGAATTTGAGCTTTTCATTAAAATCCAACATTGACATTCAGAAGGCCATGACAGATATTCTTTCTACCATGCGATTTTAATCATTTTGTCTCTTGATTCTTGCTGTAAGTCTTCAGATTTTTGTCTGTTTACAAGTTTAATGTTCCTGTTACAGGTTAATACATTTTACGTTAACGCTTATTCCCAGATTTCATTTATTACAGTCAAGTTATTGCAATTTGTGAATTGTCAAATGAAAGGGACAAATTTCACGTCTGTAGGCCATCAGTATCCTACAAAAACATTTCAAATTCAAATTTATTTGTCACGTACAAAATCATACACAGTACAGTATGTAGTGAAATGCTTGTTACGACTGTCCTAAAATTTGAGGAATAAGCTATCAATATCATGAAGAAAAGAACAATAACTATACCTATTTAAAGAACTTTATAGTTAAAGGTCAGTTTAAATATAAAAATGTAAAATATAAAATAAAATATAGGATACAAAAATGCATAAATGCAATATAGATGCAATATAATAAAATTTAAATGCAGTGGCGATTTTACAAGTTATACTGTATGTAAAGTGTCTATGTGCAACCATAAGGTAGAATGTAATGTTTATGTGTAGGGTAGAGTCTACAAAGTCCAGGTACCAGTGTTCTGGTTCAGGGCCCGAAAGGTCTGTGGGAAGAAGCTCCTCCTCATTCGCTCAGTGTTTGCTTTCAAGGAACGGAAACGTTTCCCTGACCGCAACAGAG
>JAQMYF010000004.1:32716545-32741805 GCA_030014195.1 Neosilurus mollespiculum
CCTTCTTCACCAGGGTGTTAACATGACAGGACCATGTCAGGTCCTGCATGATGTAAACACCTAGGTACCAGAAACTGGCCACTCTCTAAACTGGGCTCCCGTTGATGATCAGGGGCTGGTAATTCCTCTCCTGCTTAGTGCTGGTCCATTATCAGCTCCTTAGTCTTGCTGACGTTCAGAAGGAGGTTGTTGTCCTGGCACCATAATTCCAAGTTTCTAACCTCCTCTAGGTAGGCCGTCTTGTCGTTGTTAGTGATCAGGCCCACCATCACAGTGTCGTCCGCAAACTTGATGATGTTGGTGGAGCTAGAAGTGGCCACACAATTCACAGTATCAATTACTGTGGGAAAAAAACTATTTTTTGTTTCATTTCATGACCGTGCTGATGCTTATGATCACATCTAAGAATAAACAAACCTGCTTTCTTTTGACACACACTGTATGGTTCCTGACTCCCATTTTCAAACATGGTGTATTGTGGGTCAGTCTGAGGGTGGAATTATCCAGTGTCAGATCTTGATCAGAACCTTGGGATTCCTCTTTCCACAGTCAACAGAGTAATTGTACAATTCACCAGCAAAGGCAAGGAATCAACAGCATCCCGCTCAGGTTGACTTGGGGTCTCTGACAGACTGTTAAGGATAATCCCTGTAGTATAGGCAACTGATGATGCAGAGAAACTTCAAGTGAGTCATGGTCCTGCTGTGAGGAATCTCCATCAACTTGCATACCATGTATATGTATACTGCATATATGTATAAATCTTTGAAAAGTGATGGTGTTCATTTACTTTTGAAATGTCACTGTATGAATTTAACAAGTGGGCTGAGAATTTTATAAATGTATGCCTGCTTGCAAAACTATCTGACATGAACATGTGTATCATACTTGTTCATCAATGCACATCTTATGGCATGGAATAACCAGGGTATAGGTCATTTGCATAATGTCAGCCTCCTGATGAAATGTGCTATCTCCATTTTTTTGACAAAGTGAGATTATGTATGAATATAAATTATGATAAAAATTATGACTGGAGCAGTGGGCTACCACACATTGGGGCATCCAGAGAGTAGCTGGGGTTAGGTGACTTGCTCAACCGCACTTCAGCCATGAAGGTGGAGGAAGGTAACACATTTTTCCTGCTGGTTTTGAAATCGAACCTGTGATTTTCAATCGAACCAGTGACCCGCTTCTCTAACTATTTGGCCACAGCTGTCCCCAGTTGGATAACTGGCCAGTTTTTGTATAACACACAGCTTCAAAATACTTACAAACTTCCACAGATCTCATTTTTGGGACACTTATTTTCTACTTGAAAATATCATTATTTACAGCCTGGAAGTTGAAAATCAAACTGGATTTTAAAAATACCCAACTGAATTTAATTATAGTGGAGCTTCATATTTATGCGAATGTTGTAAAACCATGGGCTCCAATTTTTTTTGTGCCCATGCTCACGTGCCCACACCCTTTGTGTGACTGGCATTGGCGTTGGGTCGGTGTTTTTTCTTTTTAAAGAGAGATAAGATATTGAATTGAAAAGACTAAGTTATATTATGCCTGTTTCGTTACTGAAAATAAATACAAACATTTTTCATAGCTCCGCTTTTAGGCAGTGCTTAAATATACAGTGAAATAACAAATGGTATATTAATCATCGAGGCAAGTGTGTGATTCAGTTGGCATAAAGATTGTAGTAATTATAAAAGTATTAATTCAAAATTCATACATCTCTCACTCACTCATTTGCCGAACTGCTTAATCCTGCTAACAGCTCGCCAGACCATCGCAGGGCAATCGCACACACATAACCTTTCACACTCACACTTTGGGGCAATTTGGAACAACCAGTTAGCCTAATGTGCATGTGTTTGGACTGTGTGAGGAAACTGGAGTACCTGGATTAAACCCATACAAGCTTGGTGAGAATATCTACACAGAAATGCCTAAGGCCAGGACTCGAACTCAGCACCTTCTTGCTGTAAGGTGGACGTACTAACCACTATACCACCCTATATGTCTTCACTCATCAACTAGTGCACATACAGTACAGGAACATGACACGAGACAAACCTAACAATGATTTCAAACAAACCATTTTAACCAATTTCAAGCCGTTTTAAAACGTTTGTATGGCAGGCTAAGTGGTTAAGGTGATGGCGTACTGATCCGAAGGTCACCGGTTCAATCCCCGCTATCTCCACTGTTGGGCCCTTAACCATCAATTGCTCAGTTGTATAAAAATGATAATTGTAAGTTGCCCTGGATAAGAGCTTCTGGTAAATGTAAATTTGCCTTATTAATTGTTCAGTAGTGAATCTAACACTGAGGATTACATTTAGATATAGTCATCAGTCAGTTCTATGTGGAGAAGCTTTGAGAACCACTCAGGATCCCTGCTGTTCTGTCACCAAGACAGATATAGTGGGTGTATAATTTACCTCCGCTTCTCTGGCTTGGATTCAATTTAAGCTCGCTGGAGAATGACTAACCTGAGAGAAAGGGGTCAAGGGCTTGCACATTAAACTCTTTTGTGCAATAGCATGGAGCTGTGATGACGCACTCTAAAGTAATAACCATTCGGCTCTCGACATCGAGATGCGGGACAAGGACAACTTCATGTTGTGATCTGGAACCTTAAAATGACTGCATTAGAATGGATGGATGGAGCTATTAAAGAGAGAAAGAGCGACTTCATCAGCTGTTCATTTTCTAGTAAGGACATGTTAAAGGATGTACTTGAATGTTTTCAGCTTTCCAATTTTTCACTCACCCATCACTCATTTGCTGAACCACTTAATCCTACCTGGGTCACGGGGAGGCTGGCGCCCATCTCAGCCAACACTGGTGGGGTACACCCTTTGCCCAGGCTCCAGTCTCCCCTTGACCGTAATAGGATTTACTTTGGCAAAAGAGAGTGTTGAGTGAGTTGGATTAACGTGCATGTCTTTGGACTTTGGGAGGAAATTCAAGATTTTAAGCCAGAACTTTCTTGCTGTGAGATGACACTGCTTACTTCGGAGTCTGATCTGGGTCGATATTCATTCATATTCATTCATTCATTCATCAAACTACCTAATCCTAGTATGATTGTGGGGAGTCTGGAGCCTATCCCAACCAACTCTGGGTGAATTCTGGGTGCACACTAAACATTTCACTAGTCTATCACAGGGCAAACATACACACTCACACCTGGGGGTAATTTAGACCAGCCAGTTAGCCTAATGTGCATGTCTGTGGACTGTGGGAGGAAACCAGAATACCCAGAGGAAACACGGGTAGAACATGCAAACTCCACACAGAAACACCCTCGTCAAGCTCTGGACTCGAACCCAGGACCTTTTTGCTGTGAGGCTGACGTGCTAATCACAAGGCTCCAGCAACTCACAACCCCAGTAGGATTAAGCGGTTCGGCGGATGGATGAATGAAAATTAAATTAAGTACAGGAAGGAGTTACTCAACTGAATCTGCCAGTTACTGTTGAAAACAAAAACTGTCATATTCCGGGAATACATAATGCTGTCTATTTTAGTTTATAATCTTCACAGTACACATCAATGCAATTAAGTGTGTAGAAAGGAATGCCAAATTCCTGCTTGAAATCACAGCGTTAATTAATCAGCTCAGGTTTTTTTTTTTTTTTTTTTGTAGGGGAGAATAAATGATTGCCATGGGTTTATCTGCTATTTGCATGAATAAAAGAATTTTTTTCCCAGGCTGTCTGTCTTCTTGTGCAGAAAGGGATGGACTAGCAAAATAATTTGGAGTAAAGTGGGCTTCTAATGAGCTTCTGAGTATTTCATCTCTGAATGTTGAAATCATTTGAGATGCAAATTCCATGTTGTTTATTTGCCTTATAGGGTAATCAGAGAGCATGCGCCGCCCAACCTGCAGGCTTCTTTTATTCAGTATTCAGATTCCCTCTAATCATCTCACACACTCTAACTGATGATTATAAGAAGAATTTCAAAGTTGACTTGAACTGGTTTTTGATGGAAATTGAGCCTTGTGTTCAAACATGACGCCATTGAGCTTCTGTATTGTTCCAGTGAGTGGAAGTCTTGAGCGTGCAAGTTTGTTTCAGTTTGTAGATTTTATGATCATATAATCTATGCATATCTTCGGAGAGCAATTTACTGTTTTAGAGTGTATATGTTTTAACAGCCTGTCACGTGCTGCTCTTTTACTTATTAATGCACTGGGAACATCAGGCTTCAGTGGTGTATGCTGTTTTTTTTCCAGCCTCAAGCTGTATTAGACTCTGTGTGTGTGTGTGTGTGTGTGTGTGTGTGTGTGTGTGTGTGTGTGTGCGCGTGTGTGCATTTGTGTGTCCTTTATCGCCTCTGGGCCAGCAGACATCAGAGCAAAGCATCGTGGTTCACAGCAGTCTAGTCACAGCCGTATCTACTGCCCTTTAAAGTCTCATCTACCTGGCTGTGATTGCGCTTCCTGGGGAGAACGCCCTGACATTAAAACTCAATTAGCAGGCCACTCAGTAAATAGTGCATGAGCCCAGTCCTCAGATAATGAAGGCCCAGAGCAGGGTTTCCGACTCTACATCTCAATATATCAGTCGGACCACCAGTGCACATGCCACTCCAGAAGGAGGTTAAAATGCAGATGAGTGTTGACAGGTTGGTCCTGTTGTCATTCAGAATGTCCTCTTGTCTCCAGGGTCTCATCTTGCTGTTTCTTGCTGCTGTGCTTGTCTGAGATCTACTGCTCATGCATACCAATATCTCACTCACTTCTTTTCCATTTAACCAACTAAAGGACAGATTTATTATCAAAGAAGTACCACTCTCTCACTCATTTGCTGAAGTGCTTAATCCTGCTGGGGTCACGGGGAGGGTAGTGCCTATCTAAGCACAGTCTCACACAGGGCAAAGGCAGGGTACACCCTGAACAGCTTGCCAGACCATCACAGGGAAACACACACACCAACCATTCACACCCAGAGGCAATTTGGAACAGCCAATTAGCCTAATATTCATGTCTTTGGACTGTGGGAGGAAACCGGAGTACCTGGAGGAAAACCACACAAGCATGGGGAGAACATGCAAACTCCACACAGAAACACCCTGAGCCTGGGAATCGAACCCAGGACCTCCTTAGTGTGATGCAGATGTGCTAACCACTACACCACGCCGCCCTAAGGAAGTTCCAACAGGTATAGAATAGTCCTGCAATATAAACTACATGAGGTCTGTACAGAGAATCTCACCCCTGAGGTCTTTAGTAAAGGGCGAACTGAAGGCGAGGTCTGTACAAAAAAGACCACAGGGCTGACATTTCTCAGTACAGACCAAGCAAACAAAGTTAATCAGTAGTTTATTTTAAGCCATTTAAAAATGGCACCCTTTTTAAATGTACTTCCCTGTAACTTGCTAATCCATGTCTGTTGTGAGATTGGTAGAGTCACAACGCCACTTCTGATTTGCCAGCGAACTGCATTTCACTGTGTGGGTGGCATTCGTGAGCACAATGAGGAGGTGGATTTTTTGCTCCCTCCTTACATCGCCAATGTGTTGAATGTTATGTCTTTCAGCAGCCTTCACTTCATCAGCATTGGTTTCCTTTGTTGTGTTCTAGTCTTCTAGTTTTCAGTATATTTTATGTTCTTCAAGTTTTTCTTAGTTTGTACTTGCATGTATAGTATGTATAGTAAGAGTCAGCTACATGCAACTTGTTTCAGTTTGTGTTTCTTTCCTGTATGTCTTGGGTTGCCAGTCCACAATAAACTTCTCATCTAGCGTATTCATTCTGTCTCCACATGCATTTATGACAGGTAGCTTTTGGCTTGTTTCCCTTCCCCTGGAAAGTGCTAAAGAATATATCGCACAGTGTAGCTAGCTAAACTTGCAGGCCATTACGCACCTGATCATATGCAGTTTATCTCCTCCACATCAACCAATCAGATTGTGCATACTGTCATTGCCATATATATTAAAAAGCTATACGTAGATGACACAAGCATATTCTGGGAAACTGTAATCATGATGTAATCATGCATAAAGTACGCTTGATTTAAAAAAATAAAAATTGTTATTTAGAATTGGGGATTTTGCCTGGATTGAGTCTTTTTTGCTTTTCAGTGTTTTACACACCTCTCGCTGTCATGTGTTTGTTTTCTGGAAGCTTAGGACATGTTATGACCACACAGTAACAAGCGGTGACCTTTGAGTAGTGACAAACTGTCAGCACAAACTGTCACTCACATTCCATGGAACCTCCATGAGTGTGTATGTGTTCCCCATATTTACCAGGAGGTTTAGTTTAATCCAATCATGGTGACAGTGCGCTGTTATAGAAGCCATAATCCTTATAACAACTTACCAGCCGCATTAATAGGAACACCTGTACTCCTGCTCATTCATGCAATTATCCAATCAGCCAATCATTGTCAGTAGCACAGTGTATAAAATCATGCATATACAAGTGAAGAGCTTCAGTTAATGTTCACATCAAACTTAAAAAAATGAGGGAAATGTGCTACAGTAGGCACACCTTACTAGGTTTTTCTCCTATCTTCTACTACCCAACCTAGGATTCCTCTACTTGGCTAGCAGGGGGCCCTGCCATGGCCTGGCGAGCTGTTCAGGGTGTACTCTGTCCTTGCCCAGAGTCGGCTGAGATGGGTGCCAGCCTCCCTGAGACCCTAATTAGAATTAAGCGGTTCAGAAAATGAGTGAATGAATGACTAGCTGGGGTGGAACATGATATAGGTTCAAGTTTCTGCTAAAGGATTGTTGTGTATTATGCGATGCTTTTCTGCTCACCACAGATGGAAAGAGTGATTATTTGAGTTATCACCTTCCTGTCTGCCGAGATCAAACCTTTGATCTCTCACATGAACAAAGCATTTCCACTGATGCTTACTAGATGTTTTTGTACCATGCTGTAGAAATTATTAAGACTATTGTGAATGAAAATTCTAGAAGATCAGCAATTAATTAAATACTCAAACCAGCCTGTCTGACATTAACAACCACATCACAGCCAGTCATGGCTGTGTTTGGTATGAACGGTAACCGAAGCTCTGAAACAATTATCTGTGAACAAGTTCAACACAGCTTTTTCATTGTTAGCCAGATAGTGGTTAGCATGTCTGCCTCACAGCAAGAAGGTCCTGGGTCCAAGTCCTGGACTTGGCAAGTACGTTTCTGTGTGGAGTTTGCATTTTCTCACTGTGTTTGCATAGGTTTCCTGTGTGTACTCCAGTTTCCTCCCACAGTCCAAAGACATGCCTGATTGCCCCTAGGCATGAATGTGAATGTGTAAATAGTTGTGTGTGTGTGTGTGTGTGTTGACCCTGTGATGGTTTGGCAAGCTGTTATACATGAAACGTATAATAATTCCTGACAGATAAGGAGACAGGGTTGCACTGTGGTCCCGTGGTTAGCACAGTCACTTCACAGAAGGAAGATTCTGGGTTTGATCCTTGAGCCCCACTTGGTCCTTTCTCTGTGGAGTATGTATGTTCTCCCTGTTCTTGTATGGGGTTCCTCCTGCAGCTCATTGACATGCAGCTTAGGTCAACTGCCTGCTCTAAAGCTGCTTTTACATGGGTAATGGGAACAAGTTGCCCCCTTCCCCGGACAGCTTGCCCCTGTGTTTATACCCTCACTCTCAAATCAGTGGCAAGCCGGAAGCTAGAGGGACGATACGCAAGCACACATTCTTAAATCAGTGATCAGAAACATAATGCTGGGTGAGGATGTAAGGTGTGCTTTCACATTTTTTAATGATTACAAGTTGCCCCAGCACAGCTGCTCTTAGAAAAACTATTTGTTCCAGAACAACTTGACACCGGTGGGGGCAACTTGCTTCACTTTACGAGGTGGTGCAAGTTGTTCCAGAACATCTTGCTCTGGCTGCAGCATGCTGTCTGAACTGCACGAAGTAGCGTCAATCTGGGTTATTAGGTAATTTCATAGGTGTTCGTGGTAGATGGGTGGTTCTGTGTATTGTACCGGTTAGACAAGGAGAGAAACTACTGCCATCAATACGAAATACAATGCAATTCTCTCCCTTCATTGGCATTCTTGAAAGATTCAGACTCGATGCCATAATGTAAACGTTGTACATATTTATGATTGTTTCTCACTGCCTTTTTATTAAAGGTGGCACTGTGGGGTAGAGGTTATCACGTCCACCTCACAGCATGAAGGTCCTGGGTTTGAGTCCTTGTGTGAAGTTTGCATGTTCTCTCCGTGCTTGTGTGGCTTTGCTCCTGGTACTCCGGTTTCATCCCACAGTCCAAAGCCATGCAGATTAGGCTAATTTGTTGTTGCCCCTTGGTGTGAATGTGAGTGTGAATGGTTTTGTGTGTGTTGGCCCTGCAATGGTTTGGCATGGTGTACCCGCCCTTCGTCTAGTGTTAGCGGAGATAGGCTCTGACATACCCATGGCCCAAGTAGGATTAAGTGGTTCAGAAAATGAGTGAGTGAGTGAGATAGTATATCAGGTGGCTGTTGGCTGGGGGTTTGGCAACCTTTTCAAGATGTAAACCACTTCTTGCCCAAAGTCAGCTGTGATTGGCTCCAGCTTCCTGTGTGACTCTGACAGATCGAGATAATGGACAGATGGATTATAATGCAACACATATATATTTCCAAAGAACTGGGAGACTGTTTGTATCTGTTCTGGCCTCAGGGTTTAAAACAATTTCCTGCTATTTCAAGCCTCGTACTTATTACACGTCTAAACTTGTTACATGAAGTGATAAAAGGGATAACGGCACCACGGTTCTAATCAACATACACAAAGAGTTTCATTTACCTTAGAGGCAAACTGTAACATCCACAGTGAGAGCGTGCAACAATCGAGACAATTATTTACCCACAGGTATACCATTTCCATAAAAGCTATTATCTGGCACATCTGGTGAGCCATCATTTATTAGTCTCTGGGTGTTTGTTCAATGTTGTGTTGTTGCTTAGAAACAAAGGGTAATATTTATCCTTTCAAATTTATGTTCAGTAATATTATATTTGTACCTCACTCCATGTGACAAGTTAGAACGGTGAGTGACATTTTGTTTACATAAATTCCAAATAGTATTATAATAATACTGACAACTACTGTTTATTAAGTACTGCTGTATTCTTGGGGGCACGATGGTGTGGTGGTTAGCATTTCCGCCTCACAGCAAGAACGTCCTGGGTTCAAGTCCTGGGCTAGCCAAGGGCATTTCTGTGTGGAGTTTGCATGTTCTCTCCATGCATGCGTGGGTACTCTGGTTTCCTCCCACACATTAGGCTAATTGGCTGTTCTAAATCGTCCCTAGGTGTGAGCATGAGTGGTTGTGTGATGACTTGCAGTGGTGTGGCAAGCTGTTCGGGGTGTACCCTGCCTTCGCCCACTCTTAGTAGGATAATAGGATAAAGTTTGAGAAATTACATCATTATTATTATTGTTATTGTTGTTTATAATGCATCTCACACACACTACAGTATATCTTTAATCTTAGTTTCATATTAATTACAAGCTTATTTATTTATTTATTTATTTATTTATTTTTATTGTTATTATTATTATTATTATTACTGAATTATAAGGAAGAATAGGAAATCAGAGTTTCAGTTATGGACAGCTCTTATGACAACAGTAGTGTTATTCCAGGTCCAGGCCTCACTAATCCATATGAGGGTGTCCAGGTCTGCCCCTGCTCTGTACAATCAATATACAATGCATCAGAGGTTAGGAAGAGGTAAACTCATTCTTTGAAGCCTTGTGTGTCTGTGTAGAGGGCTGGATTTGCTGAGCTAACATGGCTCAGAGAAATCTCCTTTTGATTGAGCTTATTTGGCCAGAGCTCTGGAGCTTTTGTGTTTGCTGAGAAGGCAAAGAGTTCCATAGAAGGTTGCAGAGGCACAAGTTCATTCCTTACTTTGTGTTAGAGGAGCACATGGATGGAAAAATTTAATAAAAAGCAAGGAAATATTTTTTAGTTTGGACATGAACCACTTAATCCTACTAGGGTCAAATGGAGTCTGGAGCCTATCTCAGCTGACACTGGGTGAAGGCGGGGCACACAACAAACAGCTTGCCAGACCATCACAGCGCAACATGCCCACAACCATTCAGTCTCACACTCACATTTAGAGGTAAATTGGAACAGACATTTAAATGAATGCATGTCTTTGGACTGTGGGAGGAAACCAGAGTGCCTGGAGGAAACCCACACAGAGAAAACATGGAAACTCCACACAGAAACGCCCAAGCCTGGGACTCGAACCGAGGACTTTCTTGGTTTGAGGCAGACGTGCTAACCACTATGCTACCATGCCGCCGATGATCAGTATACTGTTATGCATTTTTAACAGAATAATAATACATGAAATATTGTTTTCTAATTACTCCTATAAAACAGCATGAATATTACCAAACATGGCTTTATCGCAAACTTTTTCTTCAGCAGCAACAATGACTATACATGGACTGGAAAAAACGCACACAGAGGCAGTTTCACATAGCTAATGTACACACCTGCATGATTTTGACACCAGAATATGGATGAAACCAAGGAGAACATGGGGAGAACTCCAGGCAGGCAAGGAGCCTGGAGCTGTGAGATGAAAATATTACCCATGGTTCCACCATGGTTTTAGTGGCACACAGGGATATTCCAGTATTCTGGAATACATAGCTGTGAGGAGGTAGACCCAGTGGTGATTCACAAAGTCTTCATATGAGTAAGACAAGAGCAGCTCATGAACAGCAGATGGCAGCACTGCTCTCTGTTTGTATAAGTCTGTTTGGGTAATCCACCATGTTCACTGTTTTGCCTCTCTTCCCCTCTGCTGGTGGGAGTGCAGCAGGTCCATGAGCCTGCAAGGCCCTGTGCAAGCTTGATGTCTGGAGGTAAAATGAATGCCCCACAAAAATGCCCTATTTTCATGTCAGAGCACAACTAAGTCTGTAAATCATACTTCCCTCCCAAAATCCACAGCTAAGAGGAAATATGGGGAAGTAAGATGAAGCCCGATAATAATGGAAAATCTGTGAGGTTTGGGAAGAGTTGGGGGTGAACTTTTTGAGTGCATCCATTTCCATGCAGGACTTCATTATTAGCTTACAGTCTGGCCTTGAGTCACATTGTGGCCTCAACATAGCCTACTGCTTGTCTCGACCTGTTATCACAATGATGTACTAATACTAGTCAAACGTTAGTGTGAAAGGCTGGGCTCAATAGAGGTAGTGTGAGCCAGGAGAGTCAATATTAGCAGAGTACACAGAGAGGGGTTAGGGTAGGAGGAGGTGTGTGTGTGTGTGTGTGTGCGTGTGTGTGTGTGCGTGTGTGTGTGTGTGTGTGTGTGTTGGGGATGGGGGGGGGGTGTATTGCCTCGTTCTACTTTAGACTGTCTCCACAAATCTTGGCATGAAGCAACAGTAATCATTCTGAGATACACTGAGAGATCCATTTCACTGGCACCTCTTTTTGGAGAGATCACTGAATACCTATCTTAAAGTTAAGTGTTTCATGCTAATCCCTGGGATTATCAGGTCTATATTTTCCCAAGGCAACAGTCTGCTGACCCAAGGTCTTTTTTCTTTAATTTTGGTGCACTGAGTGAATCACTCGTCCCACACCCAACCCCACCTGCACTCTCATATCAACACATCCACTCCCCAATCACGGCTGCTTTATATACCAAGAGCTGTGCAAACAATCGATTCTGGTGAATCAACAGGGGCTGTCACATGACCCTCTGCAAACACTGAAGGTTTTTTGTGTGAATCATAATGTTCATAAAGGAGATTGTGTGGGGTGAGTACCTTAATAACAACACGAGGGTGACTAATGTTTGACTTACATCTCACTATAGAATGTGAATAAAGCACAAAGATTGACTACTCGTTGACAGTATCGAACTGTTTAGACGAGGTTTGCTAACCTGTCCTATTTAATCTATAGGCCTTCCTGCAAACAACTAATATTGACCGTCTGGATCCAACGCTCATTCAGTATTATAATATCCTTGTAGCAATTTCGTCCAAGTATCGGGATGCTGTCAACGTGACAGCAAAAGAAAATATTTTTTCTTGCTTAGAGACATACGTAGGGTGGCACAGTGGTGTAACGGTTAGCATGTCTGCCTCACAGCAAGAAGGTCCTGGGTTCGAGTCTCAGGCTCGGCGAGGGTGTTTCTGTGTGGAGTTTGCATGTTCTTCCGTGCTTAAGTAAGGTTTCCTCCTACAGTCAAGAATATACACATTTGGATAATTGGCTGTTCCAGTTTAATAGGTGTGTGTGTGTTGTCACTGCAACACTCTGGTGATCTGTTCAGGGTGTACCTTGCGTTTGCTCAGTGTTGGCTGAGATAGGCTCCAGCCATCCCTGACCTTAATAGTTTGAAGCGGTTTGGCAAATGAGTGAGTGAGTGAGGGACATACGTAAACAATTTGTGCTCATGCTCAAAAGTCAGGGGATGTGCTGAACAATGGGCCTGTGTGTGTGAAAATATAGCATGAACCATATCATTAGAATATATAGTGCCAGTTCAAATTTTAAGACAAACACTGCACCCAAGTCGTTAGCATCACTGGCGGCCATTGTTCTCTCTTGCTGCTTCCTGCTTTTGTGTGTAGGTTTGAGTTTCTGATACAGATCAGTAACATCTGAGGTGAGTCTCAGACTCAAACCCTCCTCATTAAGCTAACGGGTTTGTGCTATATTTAAACAACAAAACAGCAGAAGAGCGAACAACAATTCTGATTACCACTGAAAACACCCCCCCCTCCCTCCCTCCCCTGTACCCCCAAGTCGACAGTGTCAGCACAACACAAACACCTTTTGATGTGGAAACACACCGCTGCAATTCGGATCTGCTGACGTGAAAAAAGGAAGCATTAGCTAATGCACTGCTTAAACACCATAATCACTCTTTCCTCCTTGCTCCTAATGAATGCTAATTAGAACTCTTGCACCCCCCCACCCCCACCCACACCCACCCGCACACACACACACACACACACATACACACACACACACACACACACACACACACTTTGTGTTAGCTGGCTGCCTCTCTAATGCACAGTATTGTTCCTTTTCCTTCTCCAGATCTCATCCAGGGATGTTTCACCAGCTACCACAGTCAGCTTAACCACACACACCCCCCCCCCCCATCTCTGATGCTGCAAACTCTGTAAGCCGCTAAAAGCCTAGCCACAACATTTATTTGTTTCATCTGGAATCATACTGCTAAAATATGTGGGTGGAATTTGAGTTAATGCCTTAGTAATTTGGCCCTGGGGTTAGGGTGGCAGGAACTTTTTTTAATGACCATGCTGTTAAACAAACAAGCAAAAAAAAAAAAAACCCACAAAAAAAAACCCTCTACCTCCATCTCTGCATGACTACAGCTCGGTCACACAGGTGGAACAATAGGATTGTGTTCCCAGGCTTTAAATACTAAAGCATGATAGGGCATGCTGTTATAGGAAAATCATCGAGGACAAGGCTGTGTGATGTGACACTCTTGATGCCAATTATTTTCCAAAGCGTACTTCCTGAAGCGTTATATCTGTTCAGCAATTTAGCAATAATGACCATTTTAATGTTAAATCATCACTCTCTCACTTACTTACTCATTTTCCAAATCGGGTGCAATGAGCCCAGAGTCTATTTCAGCCGACACTGGGTGAAGGCGGGGCACACCCTGAACAGCTTGCCAGACCATTGCAGACCAAACACACACGCAACCATTCACACTCACACCTAGGGGCAATTTGGAGCAGCCAATTAGCCTAATGTGCATGTCTTGGGTCTGTGGGTGGAAACCGGAATACCTGGAGGAAACCCATAGAAACAAGAGGAGAATATGCTAATTCCACACAGAAACACCTGAGCCAAGGAATCAAACCCAGGACCTTCTTGCTGTCCGGCGGACGTGTTGACCACTGTGTTGACTTCTTGTTGTCACCTACAGTGAAATAATACATTGTAGTATGCAAGAAGTTTGCATGTTCTCCCTGTGGTTCTCCCACGGTATGCCAGTTTCCTCCCACAGTCCCAAAACATGCACACTAGGTTAATTGGCTGTTTCAAATTGCCCATGGGTGTGAGTGTGTATGGTTCTGTGTGTGTGTGTGTGTGTGTGTGTGTTGGCCTTGCAATGGACTGACAAACTGTTCATGGTGTACATCGCCTTCACCCAGATTCGGCTGAGATAGGCTCCAGCCTCCCCTCAACCCTAATACGATAAAGCACTTCAGAAAATGGGGCAGTGGTGGCTCAGTGGATAAGGCTCTGGGTTACTGATTAGAAGGTCAGTGAATGAATGTTGCAAATAAGACAAAAAAAAGAAAAAAGAAAAACAGCTTGTTAGGTTGCCAAGAAACTGAGAAATCCTCTGTCCTGAAAAGTCTTTTGGTGGATAAATAACCGTTTCCTTCACCATAATTTAAGAAAATTAAGACACATTTTTAATCCATTTATTATTTTGTGACATGGTGGTGTAGGGTTTAGCATGCTCGCCTCACAGCAAGAAGGTCCTGAGTCCCGAGCTCAGGCGTTTCTGTGTGAAGTTTGCATGTTCTCCTCGTGCTGCATGGGTTTCCTCCAGGTACTCTAGTTTCTTCCCACCGTCCAAAGAGATGCACATTAGGCTAACTTTAAGTTGTTTGTTCTAAATTGCCTCTAGGTGTTAGTGTGAGTGGTTTTTAAAACCGATCTTAAGATGAACAATAAACAGAAACCTTTTGTACAATCAAGTGGAACAGGTTGTCTTAACAATGGACTTTTAAACAGCAGTGTTTAATTTCGGGTAGGCGATGTGACCCTGCACAGACAAAATTATCTTTAGTCTTTCTTAAGGTGTGAATCACCAGCTGTTTACTTGAAATCGGTTGCTGCCACCTAAAGGATGAATCATATTCCTTAGGGGAAGCTGTGGCCTAATGGTTAGAGAAGCGGGTTTGGGACCTAAAGATCGCTGGTTCAGTTCTGGAACCAGCAGAAAAAAATTGTGGCGGCGGTAGCAGTGGCGGTGGGGAGAGGGGGATGAGCAGCACCTTACCTTCCTCCACCCTAACTGCTCTCCTGGCGCAACAGTGTGTGACAGTCCACTGCTCCGAGTGTGTGTGCTCACTCTGGATGGGTTAAATGCAGAGGCAATTATTTCCCTTGTGGGATTAATACAGTATATTAAAAAAAAAAAATCAAGCTCTTGCGAGCCACATCAATTGAGTTGGCAGGCTGGATTTGGCCCACGGGCAGTGAGTTTGAGACCTGTATCCTGTAGTAATCAATTACATAATAAAGGTAAAACAAAAAACTTTGCAAATAAATAATATTGGATACATCAATGTGAAACACATTAGCATATCATTACTCAGTTACTAACTTCGTCTGAAAAGATGACCTGAACAAACACAACATTAACAGCTACGGATACTTAACAGTTAATGGAATATAACATATTAGAGTAAGAAATGTTATCACACCATCCAGTTATATCTATCACAAAAAGACTGGAGTCCTAAATCAAGCATTAATAAACAAACAAACAAACAAAAGTATTGTAAAAATAAACACGTTAAAGTTGCATGTTAAAAACATATGCACACAAAATCTCTCTGATGCAAATTTCATTCATTCATTCATTTTCTTAAGCGCTTAATCCTAATTAGGGTCACGGGGAGGCTGGCACCCATCTCAACTGACTCTGGGTGAGGGCGGGGTACATCCTGGACAGCTCACCCAGCCATCACAGGGCGGAAACACTCTGACAGCAACCCAATGGCCTACTCTTTACGAAGGACATCAATGGTTCTTTTACAGGCCTCTGGCCTTAAAAACTGGCCTTTGATAACCCAGTTAGCTGCACTGGGGGGACAGCAGTGACAACTCAGTGACAGTGGAGCTTGAACCCCCAACCTTCAGATCGGTAAGCCAGCACCCTACCACTGAGCCACCACTTGCCCCCATGGGTAAACAGTGATAGCAAATCTTTAATCAAGAATATTTTGTGTTTATTCTGTCATGAATTGGTACAGATGTAGTGTTTTACTTTTAGTACCCATGTGTTACATAAATACCTAACAGGAACAGCCGATTAGCCCAAAGTGCATGTTTTTGGACTGTGGGAGGAAACCAGATTACCCAGAGGAAACCCACGCAAGCACAGGGAGAACAAACTCCATACAAAAACACCCTCGCTGAGGCCGGGACTCGAACCCATGACCTTCTTGCTGTGAGGTGGACGTTTTAATCACTATGCCACCATGCTGCCTGCCAGATGACAGAAATATAAAATTATGCGTAGAACAGTAATAATTCTGCATAAACCGGATGATTCTACTGTTTTCTATCGTCGTAAAATGACTCATGCAGCTATTTTCAAATCTCTCTGTTTTTCAGCTCTGAGACCATAACAATCCCCCTCTCAATGACAGGTGAAAGGTCCCTTTATGCTCTAAACCCATTCCCAAGCATGGAGACACACCAAGAATTACAGCCTCCCAAACAGCTGTTAAAGCATCTGAATAACAAATTAAGTGAGTGCTTACACACAGCAACTCAACGAACAAATTATTGCAACAAATAATGACAGTGCAATAACATTCTGTGCTATAATTTAAGATTAAAGAGGATATAATGAGTAAAGTAAACCAATTTGCCCAACAGAGCAGGATCTTACACACAGGATGTGTGGTTGGCAAAGGTTGTGGTCGGCCAAACCGAAGAATTATAGGCCTCTTTTCCCCGTTCAAAGCAATGGAACTGCTCTGAAAGGGGAAAAACAGGGCTGGATTTACATAGGCGGCCCTCCACGTGCTGAACACGAGCCAAAGGAGCTGAATCCGTTCCACTTCCTTGCTGCTGTCAAATTAGTCCTTAGAGTTCGAACTCTTTAGAGGACTCATAGCTTTCAACATGTGCTTTAGCACCCACTGCTCGACCCTCCAATGTCCTACAGAGGTGTTTTTAGAGCTTGATGAGTGTGAGCAGATTTGCCCACAGCTCTCAGCAGGAGTACGCCTGTATGCTGGTTGTCTACTGATCCTGTTTGGGTCAGAACTTACTCAGTGTCATTATGCACCATACATAGGCACAGAGACACACATACACATACAACTCTTTTGCCTACAGGATTGATATTTTATATAACATTCATTCATTCATTTGCCAAACCGCTTAATCCTACAAGGGTTGCAGGGATGCCGAAGCCTATCACAGTTGACTCTGGGAGATGGCAGGGTACTCCAGTACTACATAAAGCCATTCACACTCACACCTAGGGACAATTTGGAACAGCTAATTAGCCTAATATGCATGTCTTAAAACTGTGGGAGGAAACCGGCGTACCCGGAGGTAACCCACGAAAGAACATGAACATGAACATGCAAACTCCACACAAAAATGCCGTCACAGAGCCCGGGCCTCGAACCTAGGACCTTCTTGCTATTAGGCGGATGTACTAACCACTACACCACCGTGTTATGTATTATTGTGAAATAGCTTAAAATCAAAGCAGTGCACATTGTATATTGTCGTACTCATTTACTCACTGATTTGCCAATCTGCATAATGATACTAGAGTCACGGTGATGTTGAAGCCTATCTCAGCCAACACACGGTCTGAAGGTGGGGTACAGAATGCACAAGCCATCACAGGTCCAAAATACACAACTACTCATATTCACACACTTTTATATTTTGTCATATTTACACCTGGGGTCAATTTGGAACAGCCAGTTAGCCTTAGGACTTAGTTAGTCTTAGGACTGTGGGAGGAAACTGGAGTCCCAAGTGGAAACCCCATGCAAGCATGGGGAGAACATGCAAGCTCCACATAGAAACACTCGGAACTCAAACTTAGGACCTTCTTGATGTACGGCAGATGTGCTAACCACTACACCACCGCGCCGCCCATTTCACATAACAGTAATCTAATATTATGGAATAGCTTGAAATGAAAGCAGTGTGCAGTGGATGCTGTCGTGTACAATGAGAAAATCTCTTGTGTCAATGAAAGTAGGTATCTGCCACATGTTAATTGTTTTGGCATAAGAAATTCTATTTCACAAATCCACCCAGTAATATGCATAAAAATGTGATATGAAATATGAAACAGGAGTTCATGAATGCATGCCCAAATTGATTTCTTTCAAACATGAGCACTTGGGAATAAGTGTAAGCGTCAAAAAGGTGGCTAGACCTTCAAGCGTGATATTACTCCTTGTTAATCATGCATGGATTGGAGATGATTTTTATAGTGCTTCTGAAATTGGTCCATGTCTTTTAACAGTTACTTTTTTGCCCTGTCTTTGTTAACTTGAATATATTTAAAGAAAATATGTTTGATAAATTATATTTTATGATGCTTGTGATGTGGGAGATATAACCCATGCTTAATTTTATAACCTGACAGTAAGCATATAAAATAAAGTCATATCTACTTCTTTAAAAAAAATTCATTATGACGGAAATAATAAATAAAAAATAAAGTACTGAGCTCTGTGTGTGTGTGTGTGTGTGTGTGTGTGTAGGGGGGTTCTCAGCCACAGAGTACATGCCATGAAAAAGGAAGTGATGCATTTATCATTCTCCCAATAGGAATTATAATTCTTGTGGTTTAGTCGCAAACCGAGGCTGTGGTGCACTACATTTTAATGGGTAACGAAAGACATACAGAGACCATTTGTTATACTGAACTAACAGGAACTCAAATAGTTCTGCTTAATGTCTTCACTACAAAAGAGCAAAGGCTTGGAAAGAAGCTTAGCTGGAATCAGTGCTCTTTCAACCGTACACAAGAAGTCCCTAAACTGAGGAAACATGGGTGCGGCTTTCCCACCTAACAATCATGTTCGCTTTTGAACGTGTCACAAGCACCGTTCAGAATAGTAGACCATCAAGTCATACTAAAGTGAGTGTTTACTGACCTTATTATGACAGCTGACTGCTTACACCCGAGGCAACTGTCAACACTTAAAGCCTTGAACAAATGAAGGCTTTGAAGAGGTGATTTACGGAGACTTGTGTGTGTGTGTGTGTGTGTGTGTGTGTGTGTGTGTGTAGGTTGGGAAACAGGTGTGAGGTGCTCACGGAAGGATAGAGAGATATTTTGTGTGATGAAATCTGAGATTACATACCTCTGTAATGATGTGGTGTCTTTGCGCTCTGTTCTGTCATGCACAACATACACACACACACACACACACACACACACACACACGCACACACAACTCAAGTGCATGTCTCTCAAGTCAAGCAAAAAAAAAAAATCACACCACTGCTTTGCTTTAGATTAAACAATTACTTCTTATATCTCTGATAGTTTGGTAGTCAGTTAAGAAATAAAGAGGACTATATGTGTATATTTATCCCACTTCCGCTCATTTTAGTGATTGAGAACTTTATTCATTTTATTAATTTATTTTTGCTTTTCTATTCATTTTATTCATATGTTTTGAGACATAACATATGTTTCATTTAATTGAAAAGCAAAGTGGAGCACCAGATTTTACTTTGAACAAATGTTATTGTCTTGACGAATCTTCAGAAGTCAAACAGAAGTATGCCAAATATCAGTTAGTTAATAATACTCACTCTCGAATTAATTAAAATGGTCAAATTCAAACTTCTTTATTTACCATAGATGGCGTGAATGGTAGCGGTGGAAGTGCACTTTAAAGTGCAGCTCACACAACTGCCATTGGCACCTGTTCTATCTGACCTGCTTGGTGAGAGCTGGCAGCCATGTTCATCTATCCTGCATCGTAACGTTTAGATTTAGATTTAACATTTAGATTTAACATTTAGATTTAGATTTAACATTTAGATTTAACATTTAAATCTAACATTTAGATTTTAATTTAGCATTTAGATTTAAATTTAACATTTAGATTTAGATTTAACATTTAGATTTAGATTTAACATTTAGATTTAACTTTTAGATTTAGATTTAACATTTAGATTTAAATTTAACATTTAGATTTATCATTTAGATTTAAATTTACCATTTAGAATTAGATTTAACATTAAGATTTAAATTTACCATTTAGATTTAGATTTAGATTTAACTTTAGATTTAACATTTAGATTTAAAGTTAACATTTAGATTTAGATTTAACTTTTAGATTTAGATTTAACATTTAGATTTAAATTTAACATTTAGATTTAACTTTTAGATTTAGATTTAACATTTAGATTTAAATTTAACATTAAGATTTAGATTTAACATTTAGATTTAACATTTAGATTTAACATTAAGATTTAGATTTAACTTTTAGATTTAGATTTATCATTTAGATTTAGATTTATCATTTAGATTTAACATTTAGATTTAACTTTAGATTTAGTTTAACATTTAGATTTAGATTTATCATTTAGATTTAGATTTATAATTTAGATTTAGATTTATCATTTAGATTTAACATTTAGATTTAGATTTAACATTTAGATTTAGATTTAACATATAGATTTAAATTTAACAATTAGATTTAGATTTAACTTTAGATTTAAATTTAGTTACCATTTAGATTTAGATTTAACTTTAGATTTAGATTTGGATTTAACTTTAGATTTAAATTTAACATTTAGATTTAGATTTACCATTTAGATTTAGATTTAACTTTAGATTTAAATTTAACATTTAGATTTAGCATTTAGATTTAATATTTAACATTTAGGTTGGACATGCAAACATTCTCTCAACAGTTACATGTAAGATGTTTTACATGTGATTCCATCTTAAATGTGAGGCAAAACGTGCTAAATATGAGGAAAATTAGCTAAATATTGAAAATGTGTGCGCTAAATCTTTTCAGTCAAATTTTTACTTTTGGCGCCCCATAGGTAGTGTCTCCAGATGTTAAAGGTATGTATCCGCAATCTCATGACTGATTTCTGCTTTTTTGAGGCAGATTATAACGACAGCCAGTCAGAAGATGCCACTGAAAGCTGAGACTGTACCTCTCTATCACAGGGTCATGCATCACTCTAGCTCCATGTTTGTCTATAATACTCTCAGTTATCATAAAAAAAATTTTTTATACAGCTTATCGCACTGATTACAAAATTGAGGTAATCAGACTACATTTTTGGCATTTTCTTTGTGTGTGTGTGTGTGCGTGTGTGTGTGTGTGTTTGTTTTAGCTGCAGGTAAAAGCATGTATTCGCACACTTATTTGGGCGTGTGAAAGGCCGTTGGGAACCTGCAGCCTAGGAGGCTTTACTTTTCTACCCTGCACTTATGCCCCTATGTGAAAACTTAATCTAACTTGCCCCACCACATACCAGGGGTTCTCACAGATGTCATCTCTTCCCAGCACAAACCAGAAACAAAAGTCCACATCTATTATCACAATAAATGCAAATAGCGACAGGTGCCATCATGTTTTGTTTGTTCTCTGTGTATAGATATGCGCCAAGAAGCAGATATACACATATAACACTCGCTTCCCTCGACGGGATCAACTGCCACTCTGTTAACCATCTAACATTTTACCTGCTTTGTGTTTAAGCATCAGGAAGGATTAGTTATAATTCAGTCTGTATGATTGGAGGCTCTGAGCATAACCAGAGTAATTGCTGGTTTAAAGCACAAAGCTGGTCCTCATTGGGTTGGTTTAGTGAACTAGCCTGCAGTGAATTCTGACTGGCAGAGTGAAAGTGACAGGCATCTTTCCTGGCGGCCTCCCAGAGCCGGTTAAGGGAATAAATCTGCAGACAAGGGCTTGTTACACCTCTTAAGAGCATAATGAGTGCCTGGTCGGGTCAGGAATGTGGGATGTCTGCTGGCAGTGTTCTTAATTGTATTGTAATGCTGGGAGGTGGGGTGGGGTGAGGGGAGGGTGGTTTGTGAGTGATGACTGAAAGATGAGAGATGGAAGATAAAGCGGAACGAAAAGAAACGTCCGGGAGCAGCACAGCAGATCAGCCAGAGTTAAGCTGCCAACAGCAAAAGGCTTGTCAGGATTGAAGAGAGAGAGAGAGAGAGAGAGGGAGAGAGAGAGAGAGAGAGAGAGAGAGAGAGAGAGCGAGAGAGAGCGAGAGAGAAGAATTACATATTCTACTGAAATCTAATTTTGATTTATAGCTTTCGGGAGGGGGTTTAAGGAGCTGAACCTGTAATTAGATCAGACTGGTCTGTAATACAACACACTCTCAGCCATTATGTGCAAAGCCTTCCTAAATGCTCACACATCTTCTACACAGTGCATATGAGAAATGATGTTCGGAAGCAAGTGTGGAACGTCTAGAATTTGTTTTTCAAACCAACCAGAATGCAGCGGTGCCAATCATGAGTGGCGCACTAACATCTCCCTAAAATCTCCCTGTGCATCCATGACAGGATGGAGGATTTGTGGGTCAACTGTGCCAGTACTCCTTAGCTTGCCCACACATGCTCTTTCTGTCAGAGCCATATTTATGGCTTGGAGAGAACATTTCTATTAGCACAACTTACTCTTTCTCAGCCAGCAGAGCTTTATTTACGATCCTTCTCCCCTGTTAAAGGCTTTCTGTACAATTAATCAATGCAGAATGAAGACAATTCACCTGTAAACACCATCTAAAGAACACTGCTGGTCTCCTAGCTCTGGGTGCTAATCCTGGGTGGGAACGGCAGCTAAGCAGGGGGTCGTGGAGCTTGCGTCTAGTGTGTAGAAAGATACTCGAGCTCTCTCGCCATCAGCCAAGCAGTGTACACTATGAAGAGTGTGGCCTTTATGTCATGCCTGCTTCCAAATAGTGCAGAGAATTTGTGAGGTGGTTAGCGACTGCCATTAATATCTGCCCTGGCCTGGGCTGACAGCTACTGATTGGAATGGAGAACTCCTATAAAGCAGACAGCTACAAATTTCCCTGACAGCTTGGCGTCCATTACCCACGGCTAGGCTGCCAAAGCAACTGTAATAAGAGATGCAGGAAAAGAGAGAGAGAGAGAGAGAGAGAGAGAGCACATATGCACATTTAATATACAATACGAACACACACAAAACTGTGGACACACATTATTTCCAACCATAATAGCGCTGTTCAGTGCCATGTCTTCATCTGGAAAGGAAAAGCATAATTCCCTGAAGTGTGAAGTCGACTGAGTGTGTTACATGATGTGTGGGTTTTTGTTCAGAGACAGACTAGGAGATGGGTTTGGCCTTGGCAGGATGTGTGTGTGGGTGTGTTTGTGTGTGTGTGTGTGTGTGTGTGTGTGTGTGTTTGTCAGCATTCTGTTCAGTCTAATCTCTTACACCCATCCACCCACACACGCACTCATACACACGCTCAAAAATTCTAACACATTGCAGTACAGGGTTTGGGTTGACCTATATGCAAACAAACAAACAAACAAATAAATAAATATTGGTGTTGCAGTGTTTAGCACGTCCGCCTCACAGCAAGAAGGACCTGGGTTTGATTCCTGGGCTTGAGTGTTACTGTGTGGAACTACCGTGCTTGCATGGCTTTCCTTCGGGTACTCCGGTTTCCTTCCCGAGGTCAAAGACACACACATTAGACTAATTGGTAGTTCCCAATTGACCCTAGGTGTAAGTGTGAATGGTTTTGTGTGTGTGGTTTTTTTTTATGTGTGTGTGATTGCACTGCGATGGCCTGCTGAGCTGTACAGTACTTGGCCTGGGAAGTGCAACACAAAATTACAATGTGTGAAACACTTTTACGAATGTGTCCTTTTAGAGTGTTTTGCTAATGTAATTTTGTTTTCTTAAAATGTAAAAATGTTTTCTAAAATGTAAATTTGTTTCACATTTGTAAAAGTGTTTCACACTTTGTAATTTTGTGTTGCACTTCCCAGTCACCGTAGTTCAGGGTGTACCCCGCCTTCGCCAAGAGTCGGCTGAGATAGGCTCCAGCCTCCCCACGACCTTAATAGGATTAAGTGTTTTGGCAAATAAGCAATGAGTGAGTGAGCCAGTCAGCTCCTACCCCATGATAAAAATAAAACACGCCATAATAAAAGTCCTTCTCCCCAAGTTAAGAGTTCACGTCAAACTACTTTGAGTTATCAAAACAGAGTTGACATTATTTTATGATACGTAATCCTAACTATAACATCTTTCATGTATTTTTGGCATCTGGTGTGTGTGTGTGTGTGTGTGTGTTTGTAAATGGAGGGTAGATGTTAGTCAGCAGGGCAGATATATGTACATGTGAGTGTTTTATTTCAGCCGCTTGACTTCAGTATTAACACCAGCCTCAGCTTTCTATCAGGCTCTCTCTCTCTCTCTCTCTCTCTCTCTCTCTCAGCCACTTGTTTATGTATGCACTCTACACTTGCAGATGTGTCGCATACACGCACATACTTAGCCATGCGCCTCGCCTTCCCAGTAATTCTGTCACCTTTACTAGACAACTGAAAGCTTGGGGTGCAATATTTTACTACCCCATTTTATTGCATCTCCTCCCCTGCCAGTCAGCTCCTACCCCCATGAGCAATAAAACAATCCATAATAAAAGTCCTTCTCTCCAAGTGCCTGCCTTCTCACCACCATAGATAATCCTGCCCAGGTCACTACTCTCTGCTCCATGGATCGTTGGCAACACTGTCACATCTCTAACCCCTGCCAGGTTATTATAGCGCTCTCACCACTTTATTGTGCCGTGTAGCAATTGAAAAGAGCCAAGCCACCTAGGAGTATCCTGCTGAACAAGCCGTTAACACAAGCCAGGCACCCAAACGGGCCTCTGGAGTGATTCATCACCCAAAGAGGCCCAGTTTACCTTCATATCGTGAAACAAAGGCACTGCACACTCAATAAAGCTGATATTACATTCTATTTTAAAAGCTAGCGAGGATGAAAGGTCTGGAGAGCAGTGCTAAGGTAAAATAAAATGCCAATCCATATGTACGCAATATGATGAAATGGGGTCATGATGATCAGGGAGAAGGTTATTGTATTTCACAAGGGAAATTATACTCTAGCATTGAGAATAACAGGCTTCGCTTTGTGTATTGATTCTTTCATTAATTACATCTTTTTTAAATTGTAGTTTGCTTGATAACTTTTTTTAAACAAATTATTGAGCTGGGTGGCATGGTGGTGTAGTTGTTAGCATGTCAGCAAGAAGGTCCTGGGTTCGAGTCCTGAGCTTGGGTGTTTCTGTGTAGATTAGTTTGGATGTTCTTCCCCTGTGCTTGTGTGGATTTCCTCCAGGTAGTCTGGTTTCCTCGCACAGTCCACAGACATAGACATTAGGATAATTCAAGTCAAGTCAAGTCAGTTTTTATTTGTATAGCGCTTTTTACAATTGACATTGTCACAAAGCAGCTTTACATAGT
>JAQMYF010000004.1:32741905-32756033 GCA_030014195.1 Neosilurus mollespiculum
CGAACATTAACTGGAAGTTTATTCCATAATTGTGGGGCTTTGTAAGAGAAAGCTCTGCCCCCTGGAGTAGTCCTCAGTATTCGAGGAATCACTAAGCAGCCTGCACCTTTTGATCTAAGTTTTTCATTCATTCATTCATTCATTTTCTAAGCCACTTAATTCAAATTAGGGTAGCGAGGAAGCTGGTGCCCTTCTCAGCCGACTCTGGGTGAAGGCGGGGTACACCCTGAACAGCTTGCCAGGCCATTGCAGGACCAATACACATACAACCATTCACACTCACTCTTATATTTAGGGGCGATTTATATTAATCAATTTATTAGTGGAATGGAGTTACATTATTAAAGTCATCAGAGCTTAGTAGCTAAAAATAGACATCATGTAACCGAATCTTATACACACGAAATAAGACTTTTTTGGGTAAAATAAATGAAATGTAACAACAGTTACAGAATGAAAAAACATTGGAGATGATCTGTATAGTTTTTCAACGGAGCTAATGCAGAGATAGATGGCATTTTTGAGGATTGTGAGATAAAAGGAAAACGTCAGAGGAGAATGATTGAACAGATGTGATGTTGCATTCTGGGACATGCAGTCTTCATGCTCATGCAGCCATATTGCTAGACACCAGTGTGCCCCCCCACACCCCACCCATCTTTTTAAGACCCTGCTTATTCCAATGGAAGCATCTCCCATTTACTTTTAAACTTCTTAGGTTTTTTTATTGTTTTATAGACTACTGTTATTTTTTAATCATGCCTTCGTGTGCAGCGTTAAACTGTACAAACAGAAAGACAGGATGCGGGAAATCATTCCATATGAAAGTAGTAAATAATTCTATGTGTAATTATTCCATGCGTTTTAAGTATCTTTGTAGAATGTTTATTCTTTTGTGACTGTGTTAATATAAAAAGTTTAGATTGTGATTAACATGAATGTTATATTTAGATACTATTATTTTAAACTATCTGGATAGAATCAAATGTACATGTATCATATACAGTATGTGTAATTAAGTGCAAAAATACTACATGTAATAGATGTAAATTCTACATAAGATACTGTAAGTAAAATGCATACAAACAGTAATTATGTACTTATTAAATTACATTAGTAAATTATCTGTAGACCTATAATATAGAGAGAATTTATGTACATGTATAATATTTGTAATCTAAATGGCCTGTTATATAGAAATTTTGTACATATATGTATTTGTAAATTTATATTCCATATTTCCTGCGATGGCCTGGCGAGCTGTCCGGGGTGTACTCTGCCCTCGCCCGGAGTCGGCTGAGATGGGCACCAGCCTCCCCGCGACCCTAATTAGGATTAAGCGGTTCAGAAAATGACATGACATGACATATTCCATATTTCCAAATTTCTTTGTAGGCCTACTTTATAAAGAGGAATTATGTTATATTTGTGAATATTCTATATTATCTTAACTAAATAAAGTAATTATTTGGTCAGTATGTATATATTAACCATTCTTTGTACTTTGTTTTGTGAAATTTAATTTCAAGGCACTAAATAAATTGATATATATATTTAACTTAAACTGGTTTTATTATTTTTTTATTAATATAGGCTTAAACTATTTAAAATTTTTCTTTGGTTATATTGGCTTAAACTACGTCAGACGTGTTGTGGTTAAGATTGGTTTTGCAATTAATTTTAATTACTTCTTACAGCTTTAAATTTCTCATAAGAAGCAAGACAGTAAAATATTTCATAATTCAATTATCAAATATTTATAAAAAGATCCATCTTGACCACTTTTCTTAGTATCATGCTTATGGAGCGGTCCACATAACAGACATGGTGGTAATGTTTTGGGACTAGTAATATGGCGGCCGGTCTCACTTCTGAGCTTGCTGATAGGCCGAGTGCTTAATCAAGTTATTTCTAGATCGGTGTTTCCAACCAACTCTTCTTCTGTTCCACTCTGTAGCCACCAGGCTTGTACTAATTTATGCAGTGCATATTTTTGGACTGTGGGAGGAAACCGTAGTACCCAGAGGAAACCTGTGCAAGCACGAGGAGAACATGAAAACTCCGCACAGAGTGGGGGCTGGGGGTGGAGGATTTTCCACCTCATTTTTCTCCCCTAATTTAGTCGTAGCCAATTCCCACCATCATATAACCACTGCGAGACGAGCACATGCCCCCTCCATGACATGTGACTAGTCACCCACATCCTTATGAACTGCTGTGCATGCATATTCAGAGGCAGCCTAGCACACTTGGAGAGAAAATGCTATCTGCTATGCATGAGCTCACAGACATGATTAGCAAAGGATCGCATTATGTGATAGGGAGGTGAGCATATGTCATTCTGAGAGCTTAGCCAATTAGCTCCCATGGACACCCAGTCACTGATGGCTGCATCCATCAACCAGGATTTGATTTCCAGGCTGATAGCAGTGCACCTTGTCGATGCGCCACTCGGGAGCCACAGAAGGCTTTTGATTCAAATGTATCATAAAGAATTCAAGTGTAATTATACATTCTATGCAAATCAAACAGCTGGGTGACATATGGTTTCTACTACTCCACAGTATACCTGCCAAAGAATAAAAGGATGCTGGGAACAGTGTTTACAAGCGTTTCACACTGACACAATGACAGGGTGTATCAGTGAAAACTGGCAGGAGGAAGATTACAAATTTGAATATTTGAGGCAGAAGCCATTCTATTTGTCACTTGCAAATCAGAAGAAGGTCTTGGCTCATTTTGCAGAAACCTCATCCAATCAAGCCAGCCAATAAATTTGAATATGGTAATGTATGCACAAGACTCTGGCACTTCTTTCAAATACACTGTTTTTATTCTAACAAAGATCAAAAACAACATCCTCTAATATAAGCATCGTAAATAAATCCAGAGATTTTAAAAACTGTCTTCACACGTTGTAGGTTTACAAACCCAGTGATAGATAAATGCACAGGAGACATAGAATGTGTTTATGCAAAAACTGGACTAATGGAATTGATGAAACAGATGGGAGGAAAGTGTGTCTCTAAATAAATAATGTATACCATCTTTAGCTCTTGTGACATTTCAGTGTTCTATCTCTTCAGACGAGGCGTCTGTAGGAAGTAAAGTCTGGTTGATTGTGATTGCACTGAATTTGTTTTCCTTTACAGAAGATGCTGAATCCACGAGCACATAACACACAGCCCTGCAAAACTGCTCCAGCATGCTAAATGCTCCTTCTGATTAACAATAAAAAAATGTGGTGCTAAATATGTACTCTGGGGTGGCACGGTGGTATAGTGGTTAGCATGTTCGCTTCACAGCAAGAAGCTCCTATGTTCGAGTCCCGGGCTTGATGAGGGCAATTCTGTGTGGAGTTTGCATGTTCTCCCTGTGCTTGCATGGGTTTTTTTCCAGGTACTCTGATTTCCTTCCACAATCCAAAGACCTGTACATTAGGCCAATTGGCTGTTCCAAATTGCCCCTAGGTCTAAGTGTGAGAGTGAATGGTTGTGTGTGTTGGCCTTTTTATGGACTGGGGAGCTGTTCAGGAGGTACACTGTGCCTTCATGTAACATATTGGCTGAGTCGGCTGAGATGATCTTAGTAGGATTAAACAGTAAATATTTATTAATTAAAGTCATATGAAAGGAAAGCCTTCCAAACTCTCCTGTTACACTGCAAACATGAACGTTTTCATCATCCAGTGATTTTTACTTACATCCATGAAGTTCTACAAAAATCTGTTCAACAATTTCAATTTATGTGAGTTTCATCTAGGTACTCCGGTTTCCTCCCACAATCCAAAGACATGCACATTGGGCTAGTTTGCTGTTTCAAATCGCCTCTAGGTGTGAGTGTGAATGGTTGTGTGTTTTTCCTGCGATGGATTGTCGATCTGTTCAGGGTGTACCCCACCTTTGCCCATTGTCAGCTGAGATATTTGCCAGCCTTCCCATGATCCTAGTAGGATAAAGTACAGTACAGTAAATGAGTATGTGAGTGAGTAATTGTAAAGTCCCCCATTTGTAGTTTGCTTCACTCTTGCAAGAGTGTGGAATCGCGAGAATATGACAGTCAGTTCCAAGAAGGCAAGACTCTGTAATGCCAGGCACTTTGGCCAGCAGCAGAACATAATGATACATTACATTTACATACATCAGACAAGCGTCTGCTTGATTGCATAAATACACTGTACAAAGCTTTAAGGACATATGGGTTGAGTATAGGGTTTATACCAGCGTGATTTGAGTGCACATTTCAGTGGCGTGCTACTCATAGCAGACAATATTCTGACGGCAACTGTTACTTCGACATCACTTTCGCCCCACTTTTCACAGGACGTGCTAACCACTACACCACAGTGCTACCTCTGTCATTCATCACCTACTGTATATTACTGTAGCAGAATTGGTCCTCAAAAGTGCCATGGTCAACTCGTTCTCGGATCGGATTAAAATAACTAATTATCAAACCTCAAATGTGCTCATTAACCTGCACCACTTTTTGCAGAACAATGGCATCCCCTGCCCAATGAAGGTTGCAATAACAATAGTGCGTTTAAATGTACGATGTATGCAGGCTTATATTAAGGCTGGGTTTAATTCCCCTTTAAGTGCACTAGTTGTGTTTTGTTGCCTTTGGTGTGGCAGAGAAACAGGAAAACATTTGGGGTCCATTTCTTTTTTTCTAGCTCAGTTCAAGCACATCTTGGGCTATTTGTTCGTAAGCGCAATTGCCAGGAACAAACAAAAATGTTTGACAGTCATCTGCCATGATATACAAACAAGCTCACAAATCATTCATCGCTGTCAATAAGCATAGATCCTTTTAGGTTGCTCACAACATGGCTGCTATTTATGGCACAGGATGTTCCATCTGCTCATGCTTCCTGTCTAAGGACCCTTTCAGGATGTGATCTCTGGATCTACTTACACTTCTTCAAGACATCTGTGTGGGACTCCTGGGTATAATATCAAGCCTCTTTTGGAGCTCAGAAGAACTTCTGCTTTAGTCATCAGCTTCAGATGTTTAGCATCACTTCTTGTGCCATATGTTGTGTGCACAACCAAGTGTTCTATATACGGTGGTATGAGATGGATAATGGTCTGTATGTTTAGCCTCTCATTTGGCACATGCTGGGATTTTCATGGCACATATCACAGTGTTCAGAGTCAGATTCATGAGCTGCTTCTAGATCAATGTGATATGCACATGTGGAAATTACAAGCAGGAAGAATACATTGTTGGATATAAGTAAAATCTCACATCAGCACCTTTGGTCGGTTCACTAAGGGTTAGCACATGTCAATTCTAAGCTGGGAGGGAATGCTTTTGAGATTGGTCCCACATGTCGTCTCTCTCCACCTCTTTCCTTCTCCCTCCCTCTTTTGAATCAGTAGTGTTTAATGGCAGTGGGGGAAATTGAAGGGCTCTATGTGCAATTTGTCCCCCTGTTGAGGAGCAGATGGTGGAGATCAGTGTCAAGCTTTGAGGGCCGAGCGGCTCAGGCAACAGGAAATGACACGGCCAGAGCCCAGATCTAAAGCAGCGTGGAAGCGCCATTTGTCACACATTACCATGGCAGCGCCGTTCATTAGCATTACCTGAATCTGCATGACACAGGGGTTGATGGGAAAAATAAGGGTGCGAGGGACGCCTGTGTGAACCAATTCAAGCTGACTCGAAGAGACGGGTGTGAACATTTAAATAGCATCTAATGAATCTGTAAGACATGTTCCCTAGAGTCTGAGGATGAGTCGGAGAAAGGGATTTTCATAACTTGCAGGAAGGTGTAGGGGCAGGTAGATAAATAAGGGTGACATTTGTTACGCCTCTCCGTATTGCTTTAGTCCACACATAGCAGGAAAATGATTCAGAGCCCATGAAAACAAGGCAGGACGCGTTTTTAGCATTTCATTAGATTACAGCGTGAAGGCTCTAACACAGACACACAAACAAACCCACACCGGAGGAACTGAAATGTAAACATCCTGTCTTGGGAATCTGGAAGGCTTCCTTCACACAGCGATTTGGCGCTACAGTATCTCACTATGGTGTCTTCACGCTATGACTGAAGCATTAATCACCAGCCTGTATTAAACACCCTCCAGTTTTGGTGAAATAACAGCAGATTAGTTTTGTGCAAAAGATTTTGTAAGGGCTAGATATGGAGATTAAAGATACTGGTGCACGTTCACATTACCCTTTCGCAGCAGCACAGGTTCAACAAACGTAAGCACAGGAGATATCTCTCTCTGCCTTCTGTAAAACTCCATTTTAATCAGTCTGCCTGCATACCCAACCAGCCCAACAGCAGCATTTTACACACATAAACATGGGAAAGAGCTGCAAGGGTCAGCACACCTGCCTGACAGCAAGAAGGTCCTGAGCATTTTACATGTTCTTCCCATGCTTGCGTGGGTTTCCTTCGGGTATTCTGGTTTCTTACCACAGTCCAAAGATATGCACATTAGGCTAACTGGCTGTTCCGAACTGCCCCTAGGTGTGAGTGTGAGTGTAATGGTTGTGTGAGATGCAATATGAAATCTTGCCAACAGACAAGGCGGGCAACTACTTGGGGCCACTAGTCGGCAGCCCCTGAAGGCTGACAAAACTTGGGTATCCTAGTCCAATTGAGAAGTTGTAACGATGCACTCTACTTTTATGCATACTGGGGGTGCTCACTCAGTCTGAGATTTATTCATTCATTCATTTACCAAAACACTTTATCCTACTATGGTTGCTGGGAGGCTGGAGCTAATCTCAGCTGACTCTGGGCAAAGGTGGGGTACACCATGAGCAAGTCACCAGTCTATTACAGTGCCAACACATACATAACCATTCACGCTCACACCTAGGGACAATTTGGAACAGCCAAATAGCCTAATGTATATATCTTTGGACTGTGGAAGGAAACCGAATTACCTGGAGGAAACCCACACAAGCACAGGGAGAACATGCAAACTCAACACAGAAACGCCCTCGCCGAGTACATCAGAGGTGCCAAATATTGATCTCAGATTATGCACAAAATAATGGTGATGAACAAAGCTTGGAGGGGCCCCCTATGGTTCTTTTAGTTAGGGCCCCAACATATTCTAGAAAAAACTCACATGTTATGTCCTGCTATCACCTCAGGGGTATGACTGTGTGACAATGAAGCTAACAAACATGCTTATTACAGGCACTGGGTAGCACAGAGAGTTGACAAGCAAGATACTCTCTCTCTCTCTCTCTCTCTCTCTCTCTCTCTCTCTCTCTCAAACTCATTAATGTGCTCAGCTGGAGCACCTTCTTCTTCCAAACTCTCTCAGCCACATGTCCTTTTATTCCTCCTGGCCTCTCTTCTAAATCTCCGTACTCAACTCAAGCTGTTGACAGGAGTTGAAATGTGACAAGCGTTAACCAGGCCCACTCTACCCAGGCCAACGCAGCATGAAATGGGCGTCAGAAGGCCAGTTGTAGCCGTGCTAAATGCAATCCAGTCAGTGGATCCCAGCCCTGCGCCAGGCATCACAGTGTGGCTTCCCCTTGGCAGTCCTCCCTGTGGTTAATCTGATCATAGCGCAGTGTTAACAACACATGGCCTGGCCCCAAAGCCCGCTCCAAATGAGGTTACATCCCAAGCAATACCTTGATGAATAATTAAAAGGCCAGACACTGAACTCAGAGTGACTTAGCCAGCGACCCTGGAGTCTAATCACACGCTCAGCCCATATTAGGTAATCTATCCAGTGTTGTCACTATAGCTCAGTCTCTAGTTTATCCACCTCCTGCTCTCTCTCTCTCTCTCTCTCTCTCTCTCTCTCTCTCAAAGCTGACGAAAGGCATGATGCTCATATTTTTCTCTTTTGAGATATCAGTCCGACACTTGCTGGCCACAGCTAATTTAAACCTTCCACTGTTATAAACAACAATGGTCCAGATTAAAATAAGCACTTAGCTCAGTGGCTGCGTCTTCAGTGAAATATTCAAACACCAAGCGGATATGTAATCTGTTCTTCTGTTGACGTGGATATTTTATAATCCTTCTGGTGTGCTAGCTCATTCCTGGCATGCAGATGAGTGTGTTATAAAGCGTTATTGGGTTTTATTTCCCTACTCAACAGTCTATTTACTGTAAAATTACAACGTGAAGTTCTTGCTCCAACATAGAAGAGGCAAATAAAAAGGGTTTTACAAATGAATTGGCTCTGATAAAGTCAATCATTGACTACTCCTGTAAACAAAACGAGTTTTCCAAGGATCTTTTGTTTTACTGGGACACCCGCACACACACACACACACACACACACACACACGCACACACACACACACACGCACATACAGAGGTCACCAGTCTTTTGTCTGGATAAAGCTGAATGTTGATAGTGAAATACACATTCTTCACAGTTCCCCCAAGGATAACTTTTGCAATCATGTTTATAGTTGCACGTTAAAACTCATTGAAATGAATTTGTGTATACTACAAAGGAATGGCGTAATCTGATTGGTCCGCTGTCTCGGCTTGTGCTGGATAATATAATCCTGGACCATAGTAGATAATGCCTAAATCAAAATGATGGAGATTCACAGTTTGTCATGGCCACCTGGAGCAGGCAGTTTGGCTGTTTTTTATTTTATTTTTGTGTGTGTGTGTGTGTGTGTGTGTGTGTGTGTGTGTGTGTGTGTGTGTGTGTTTTTGCATACTGATTCTCTCTCACACACTCATTTGCCGAATAGTTTAATCCTACTATTAGGGTTGCAGGGAGGTTGGAGCCTATATCATCCAACACTGGGCAAAGATGGAGTACGCCCTGAACAGCTCGCCAGTCCATCACTGGGCAACACACACAACCCTGCCCACTCACGCTCACACTTAGGGTCAATTTGGAACAGCCAATTAGTCTAATGTGCATATCTTGGACAGTGAGAGAAAACCGGCTTCCCCTAGGAAACCCATACAAGCATAAGGAGAACATGCAAACTACACACAGAATCACTTGAGCCCTTGACTCAGACCCAGGACCTTCTTGCTGTGAGGCAGACATGCTAACCACTACGCCACCGTGCGCCCTGTTTCAAAATACTACATACTAAATGACCTTTAACGCATCATGTGTAGTATGTACTAAACTCTGAATGAGTAGGCTTGAAAGATGCTGTTAGCCATTAGATACATAGCATTCTCAGTGCTCATAGTGCTCACAGCTCAGTTAATTTACTTCTGTAAAAATTTAAATATGTGAAAGTAAACTATATATTTTTTTCATTTCAAAAAACGTTTCTGCATAGTATATACGAAACCTCTAAACAAGAGTTAAAGAGACACACGTGCACTTGGAGCTCTCACCTTTACACAGATGTTGATTTGGCTCTGTGACTGCGTCCGTTGCCGGCCCAGAGGCAGAAAAAAAAATACTTCTTATTCAATTGTACAGTAGTGCGCAGTGAAGATTATACACCACCACTTTTGTCTAAAAGGGCTCTGAATACATTACTTCTCTATAATGTATTGGTGAAAATGTATTGAACAATGCTATTGTAGGCAATAAGAACCAAAAAAAAAAATGATTGAAAAGATTGAGGTAGAAGTATGGCTAATAAACAAAAACACTGAAAATACCAATTCTTCAGAAAAATTGAAAGGTGTCGCAAATTTTTATTTTTTTTTACTTTTGCAGAGCATGAATGAACTTCAAACCATATGGAATGGTTTAGCGAGTGAAGAAATAAAAAATATTGTGAACACTATTCCTGAAAGGTTAAATGCTGTAATCAAAGTAAAGGGTGGCTACAATAAATTTTGACTTTTTTCTCAAAAAAGAGACTGTTATTTTTGTTATTACTAAATATTCTTGTTTGTTTACTTATTCTCATTAAAATGATCCAATATTACATCAAATAAATACTTGAATAGTAATTGGCTTCTGATTTTTGTTAAGTGAATAATCATCACTGCATCACTGTATTTTTTATACAGATGGCGAGGCGGAATAAAGGAATAAAAAAATCTTACCTTGAACAAGTTGTGTAAAAGGTTCTAGAGTCTGAAAGTAAATCCAAATGAATTTAGTTCTATTTAGTTTCCACAGAGTGATAACTTTTATTCAGTTGTCTGTATTTTTTTGCAATCCTGTCTATAATTAAACAAACTGTAGTGCTTTCATGCTTCAATCCACTGCTTTTTGTTTCTTGTATATATCCACATGTCTATATTTAAACTGTTCCTCTTCTATATAGTTTCCTACTTATTGTTTATATTTATATCTGCAATTTTTTTCTTTCAATACTGTTTAGTTATGTAAATTATTATTGCCTTTCTACCCCTGTTTGTATAGCTATCCACAAATTATCTTATCTTATCTTGTAAGTCTTAAGATATAATGATTATGGACTGGATTTGTAGAGTACCGACATTACAGCAGAAAAGGAGTGAACATTCACTGTGAGAGACACTGGTGAAAGAACTGAAGTATATTGAATCTTATAATTAATTAAAATTTGTGAAAAAGTCACAGACAGCACTAGAAAGAAAAGACCATGAGATTGGTCCACTCTAAACTTTCATGACATTCAAATATAATATTATACATGTCTCTATGAGCTAAGTCTGATGCACAGCATCTGCATTCACGAAGGCATTACATTCACCATCATGTGTTTATACACTGAACTGCCTGAGGCATGTACCAAAATCACAGCATCCAAGGAGGGCAAGATGCCAGAGGGGGAAGAAAACCAGGGTAGAGAATGAATGATGAAAAGAAAAGGTTTACAACATTCCACATGATTTTTTTGACAGCGACATGAAGCGCTGTGACCTTCGAATCTAATTTACTAAAATAAAAGATATTGCTTTACTTGGAAGTATCAAAGGACCTGAGAGAGGTCGAGAAAACATGAAAAGCATTTGACTGCTCAATGGCTCTCTGCCATTTGAGTGATTCAAACACGAGTCGTCAAGGTTGGAAAGTGACAAATCTGAAGAATACGAACGGGATTGGAAGAAAAAAGCTGTCCTGGTAATTTTTTTTGCCTTCTCTTGCACTCTGCTTTGATGGCCATGAGAAATGTCAGCCACGCAGAGAGGCAGCCTAGCAATTCAAGGCAGTGGGAGGATGACTATGATGTGTTCTAACATGAGCACAGACTTTTTATGTGATTGCATAGTTGTTCTCAGACCACAAGGTTTGGCCTCCCATGACTGAAGAAAAAATGCACAGAAATATTTCACAAATAGAAAAGGGTATTTGAAATATAGTTTGATCTAAACTAGGAATTTTTGAAGTATTAACACAGCCACCTCACGGCAAGAAGGTCCTAGGACTAGGAGTCCTGGGCTCATCTAGGGTGTTTGCATGTTCACCCCGAGTTTGTGTGGGTTTCCCCTGGCTACTCCAGTTTCCTCCTACAGTCCAAATACATGCATATTAGGCAAATTAGCTGTTCCAAATTACCACCTAGGTGTGTGATTGAGAGTGTGAATGGTTGTGTGTGTGTGTTTCCCTGCAATAGTCCGGCCAGCTGTTCAGGCTTGCCCAATGTTGGCTGAGATAGGCTCCAGCCCCCTCGGCAACACTAATAGGATTAAGCAGCTCAGCAAACGAGTCACTGAGTATTTATGATGCAAATTCATGTACAGTAAATATATATATATATATATCAGAAAATATATTCATGTACAATATATATATATATTGTTGGAGCGCCTTTAGCCTTGATTACATGTTATCAGCATGGTATTGCTCTGACAAACATAAGCAATATCACTTTTTTTGTTTCAGCCAGAGTTGGGTTTATCTTTCACTGACATCTTGAATTGATTGGGAAAATTGAACCACTCCATAAAGTCTTCTCCAGCATGCTCCAAAGACTTTCAGTAGGGTTAAAGATTACCTATAGTGGTCATCCTTACAGCATAGTTTGTGCGTATGTAATACCTTTAAGCGATACAGATGCTTATTTTAATATAAAAAGCACAAAACTGGGTAATTTTATCCCGTGGATTACTAGCGGGGGATGAACTGCGAGGGTCAACAGTTGTTTTTCCCCCAGAAGTGACGTCAACACGTTGGGTGGGGTTGGCGTCTCTTGTGGAGACAGTGAGACGTGACATTCTAGTGACCCTGAGGATCAGAATGCTGCCATAGATGAGCATGACAGTAAATCCAAAATGACTTATACAGCTAACGTTTTGCCAGCTCAGCTTTCCTGTTGTCCATTGGTTTAGGAATAAAAACTCTGCTTGTTGTTTGTGCAGCACTAGCCGGTAATGTGTTATACTACACGGATCAGTTACGTAGACCAGCCAATCTAAAGAGTTCTTGTCACTACCAGGCTGGAACAGCCAATCAGAAAGGTAATATGTCTCTGAGCATGCCAAGAGTCATAACACTCGTGTACACTTGGAAATTGGGTATTGACTGATGTTGCTGGAAGGAACCGCAGATGTTATACACGATCGTTTTAAATAGCTAGTAACACTAATTCACCACAGATACCCTTTAATGTCAGGACTCAGTGGTGCCAATATTTGTGTGAAAATGATTCCTCATGCTCCCTGAACTACTCTTTCACTATCTGAGCCTCAATTATATATCCGTGCCATCGGGAAGAAAAAGTCTATTGATGTGATAACCTGCTCATTTAGTACATTCAAGTCATCAGCTGACTTCAGTTCATCACCATGTTGCTGATCATTTATAATGTTTCTGAGTCTCGACCAGACCAACTAAAGCAACAGCGCCATGAAAATTATGCATTGTAATAAACAAAATATTACAGTGTGCGACATTTTTATTTTTATTTTTTGCCGGGCAGGGTGTGATTGCTCTTCTGCATTAAAGACAATCTGTATAAAGTCTATTTTATTCTTTAAATCCTGCAAAATGTTCTTGTTTGGTCGGTCCTTTATATTGTAGGATTGTTATGAGAAGTTTGTCATTCATGTCAAATGTTTAGGGACATGATGATTCACCAAACATCAAAAGGCAGTGGTGCATCCACAGATTAAAAAGCAGAGTGCAGAGTGATGTCTGTATTCATTTCAGGAAATAGGAGCTGGCAGTCATAGATAATAATATGAGATGGGATTTTTTTTTTAAAGTAGAAACAACCTGTTTAATATAATCTAGCCTGAATGAGCTAGGAACAGCACACAAAACTGAATTAATTTGTTTGGCAGCAGAGTAACTGTTTAACCCAAGAATGCACCAGTATCATTCATTTTTTGTGGTCTTATTTGTTGGGTTATGGCGGTGTAGTGGATAGTAATCTCGCCTCACAGTCGTTCTGGGTTTTAACCCTGTGGTTGGTGAGGGCCAAATGTCATATTTCATCTCAAAACAATGCCAAAACAACTGAACATGGGCATGTAGCAGATAGCTACTTTCATTGATACAAGAGATTTTTTCATTGTACAAGACAGCATCCACTGCACACTGCTTCATATCATAATTATTGATTTATAACTATTATATAATAATAGGTTATTGTTATGTAAAATGGGTGGAACAGTGGTGTAGTGGTTAAGCACATCTTCCTCACAGCAAGAAGGTCCTGAGTCAAATGACACCCTTCTCAAATTGTCTAATGCATAATATTGAACGCATTATATTGTAACTATGAAAATGTAAGTAAAAACCACCTGATGATGAAATTATACACATTTTAAAGGCTTTCCTTTCATTTTCATTTTAAATAATTCTAAAAAACATATTTTGGGAAAATCGCTGACTTCAAATTTTTGGAATGACACAATAATCCCTATAGAAGAATTCCCTGATTTCTGGGATTCCTTGATGAATTCTTGTCTTTTGTTTATGATTATGCACATGTTCCTGGCAATGTAGGGTAAATTTACCTTTTCTTCCCCTGATGCCAGGCTGAAACAGCGACATTGATCTTCCTCTCAATGAGACAGAGAAAACATTTGTAGACACAAGACTGAAAGAGCCGGCCAAGATAAACCCCTCGTGCTAAAAAATGCCAAGAGTCGTTCATTTTTGCCAAAAACCACAGCAGGCCTGAGGTGGTTGGAGAATGGCGTCCAAATCAAATGTTGACATGGAGGTAGATGTTTGTGTGTGTGTGTGTGTGTGTGTGTGTGTGTGTGTTGGGAGCTGGGGGGAGGGGGTGCTTTTCCCTCTTTCTTTTAAAGCAA
>JAQMYF010000004.1:32756098-32771752 GCA_030014195.1 Neosilurus mollespiculum
GTAGTGTGTGTGTGTGTGTGGGTGTGTGTGTGTGTGTGTGTGTGTGTGTGTGTGTGTGTGTGCTCCTCAGTAGAAAACGTCACTGCATGTATGTCAGTTTTATTTCAGCGATGTGTTAATGCATTCTGATGGACTACACAGACCAGCAATTTGTCTCTGTCTCTGCAGGCAGACGTTATTCAGTTCTCCCACCAACACCACAGCTCACACTGACACAAACACGTACAGTACACATTTACCCATTCACAGTAAACCTAAACAGTTCTGCCTTTTTGGCTTCACATGATGCACCCCCTCTTCTAAAGCAATGACACTTAGGAGACCACACCTTAACCTCAAACTCTGAACACTGTTCTCTAACAGAGGGGTTGTGTCATGCTCCATAATACTTTTCTTCATAAACCAGAGCAGAGCTGCCTGCAGAATGTTAGTAAGAGATCCAGTATAAGCCTGGAGCAGGCACACAGATAAGATGTAAGAGCTGCGTGTTGAATGTATACTTTATAAAATTAGTTTGACAGGCTATTGTATAAGTTTGTGTACTTTAACCAGTGCTTATGTGAATAATATATTTAAAATATACACTGGTCATTTGGCAGACCATCAAGTGTGTATTCATGTCTCCATTATTCTTGAGAGAGGCTCCAGATTCACTCTGACCAGCATAAAGCGATTACTGAAGATGAATAACTGATTGAATTATCCTGAGAAAAAGCAATAGATTATCACATAGCATCAATCTAATAGATCTTTAATAGCATCCATCATTTAGTTTTATTTAATTAAAGTCTGGATTGAATGTTTTAGTTTTAACTTCTTTCATTGACATGTTGGTCTGTTTTCAGGCTGGTTAACTATGTCTTACATTACCCATAATACCATTCTACTACCTGCTGATAGTGGTGCAAGAAAGATTTTGCATTTCTTGTACCGACAGTGGGTATAGAAAAGAACCACCCCAGCTTTATTTACAATTTGCGACACGGATGCGTAGCGGTTCACAGCAAGAAGGTCCTGGGTTTTAGTTCTGGACTCAGCGAGGGCATTTCTGTATGGAGATTGCATGTTCTCCCTGTGCTTGTGAGGGTTTTCTCCCACAGTCCAAAGACATGCTCATTGGCTGTTCCATATTGCCCCTAGGTGTGTGTGAGTGCCAATATTTGTGTGTCTTGGCCATGTGATGGACTGGAGAGCTATTTAGGGTGTACCCCACTTTTGCCTAGTGTCAGCTGAGATCCCCGTGACCCTAGTAGGATTAAGCGGTTTGGCAAAAGAGTGAATGAGTGAGTGTATTCACTCAGTACAACCTACAGGAGCTAAGTGAAAGATATAACAGCAACAGTTCAGGAAAAATAAATAAATAAACAACAAATAGGGCAGCACAGTGGTTAGCATGTTCATTCACAGCAAGAAGGTCCTGGGTTCGATTCCCGGGCACAGGCATTTCTGTGAGGAGTTTGCTTGTTCTCCCTGTGCTTGCATGGGTTTCCTTGGGGTACTCTGGTTTCATCGCACAGTCCAAAACCATGCACAGTAGACTGATTGGCTGTTCCAAATCGCTCCTAGGTGTGAATGGTTGTATGTGTGTTGGCCCTGCGATGGCCTGGCGAGCTATTCAGGGTGTACCATGCCTTCGCCCAGAGTCAGCTGTGATGGGCGCCAGCCTTCCACTTAGAATTAAGTGGCTTAGAAAATGAATGGATGAACAAAATAAACCAATAAATAAAAAAAAAAAACTACAGTAGGATAGTTAAAGGATCACGCCTTGTGGCAGTACTTTGTTAAACCAACTTTTGCTTTGATTGGAGCCATGAGTGTGTTGGGATACTTCTCGACCAACTTTGCACATGTAGACTGTAATGTATTCACCCACTCTTCTTTACAGTACTGTTCAAGCTCATTAAACATTGTATGGTGATTGTTGGAGGACTGCAATCTTTAAGTAATTCAGCAGATTTCCATTAGGGCTTTAGTCTGTGTTCTGATCAGGCCATGTAAGAATGGCCGCACTGTGTTTTGACAGTTCAATCAACCCTGCTTTTTCCTGCACCCCACGTTTGTGGAGCATTTGTGATCTTGTTTTCACATGCACACAATGACCATTCTTTGACAAAAATTCTGTATCTGCTTTAAAATTTCCATCAGCCTCTTGGTATCCTCTTTGACCAATTTCCTCTTCACTCTCAGGCCAGCTTAATCTGGGAAGGGCCCTAGTAGTAGCCATCATATTCTTCGTATTGATTATGGATTTTGCTGTACTCCTAGGGAATGAAAAAGCCTAACTTTGCCTGTATGCAACTTTATGTGTTATCTTTTGACAGTGCCTTGCCACCCATAGTTGATTGTTTGCTTTCAGTTACACCTTTAAGCTCTGGAATGCCCTAGAAATTTAGTTTATGCTGAACTAATCAGAATGATTACAATTGATCACAGGTGGCAAACAATTAGCTTGGTGTGGAGAAGGGGATTAGAACTGTTGCTATTATATATTTAACTAAGATTGCACAGTGTAAATAAAGCTGACATTTTAAGCTGAAAACCAACAAAATGTGTGTGCCGTTTTTTTTTTTATTGATTCTTTTTATACCAACTGTAAATCTCAACCAAAAGAGAGGCAGCAGCGCTTTAGTACTTTATTCCATCCATCTGTCTCACTGCTTCATCTGCACACTTTGCTCAGACAGATAAGATTCTGTTGTAGCAAAAAGTGTCTAGTTCATGATGCAAGAGCTCCAAATTCATTTTTTAGGTGTTTATTTAGCCTTTAGGAAAAGAAAAGCATACAATCACTCACACAAAAGAAGTTGTTCCGAGAGAAAAATCTCAGACCCTGTCTACCAGCTTTGCATTGGTTTATATAATGCCCATTCCACTATGATTGGACGCCGATCCTCTAGATCTAGACTCTGATTGGTCCCTCGTGATGTCATGTGTCAGTTTGACCTTGTTCGTTTGAGCTTGATGCCATTTTGTTCCTTTTTCAAGGTCCTTGTACAAAGTGGAATGGCTGAAATAATATAATCTTACACTCAGTTCAGTGAATAAACTACTCATACAATAGTCACATAAATCATGTGTAAATCAAATATGATCACTCATTCCAAAGATATTACGATTAATATAAGATAATACTTAATTCCAGTACGTGATAGGGAAATCCAGCAATTTGCATAAGATTTATGAAGGACAAAATATATGACATTATGACATTTCAGACCGGCAGGCCATAGGCCTTCCACAGTTCGTGGGTCCAAAACACACAGCGCCCCAATGGCGCATGATACCCCTGTTTTTTTCCTCCACAGTTCAAAGTCTTCAGTGCTAATTACTGTCATTAACACCACTGTGTTGATCATCTTGTATAGCTAACTAGCTGAGTCAAGTATATTCAAGAACCCATGTTGTATTTGTGCTTGCTTGTAAGTGGAAATTTGCCAGTTGTAATGATGTCATTTCCCATCTTGGCATGTTCAACATGGGAAAAAACTGATTTTCATAAAAGTGTGTCGTTTCCCTGCTCTGCCATTGCACATAAAGTTCATAAAAATCTTATTTAAGTGTGCACTAAAACTGCAGTACAGCTCAGTGACTAAGACATTTAGTCCGGTTGGCAGATTCAAAAATTCAATGATAACCTTGCACTAAGGTAGAAGGAAGGTTTTATGGTTGATTATTGTTCTTCAGAGTGTCCTAACCCTGAATCCGCTTGGTGCCAAGCTGGAACCCTTGGGCATTTTTTCATATGCACCAACTAAACAAGATTTACTTGATGCAAATTTGTGTCAGATGGAAGTACGCCTGAAAAACAAAACCTGGCATAATTGCCACATAGTTGACTGGCATAACATGCCACAGGTGAGCTTAAACTTTCTGAAGGTACACTGCTCCCAGACCAAGATGTTGTTATGAAAAATACCGAAAGCAAACGTTAACTTATATACATTATCTGTGAGACTCAGGTTAATGCTGAAAACATCCTCTTAATTGGAGAGGAGCAGAGCAAATTTGGTCATGAGGAAGCTGACGTCACTTTGATAAGTTACCTACTTGATTTAATCTCCAATGGAAAGAAAAGGATCCTTGTCACCAGTGATGACACTGATATATTTGTTCTGCTGATTTACTACTACTGGAAACTTAAACCTAACTGTGAAGTGTTAATCAGAAAGATGAATGACAAATATATATCTGTGAAGGCAACAGCTGGAAAACTCAGATCCAGGTGCCTGGAACTTCCATAAATGCATGCCCTTTCAGGTTGTGATACAGCGTCTCACTCATTTGAAAAGGGCAAAGTTTCAGCAGTGAACGTTTTGATAAAGACAACTGGCCTACATTCGGACAAAATTGGAGATTCAAAATCTTCTGAATCTGATATCATAGAAACAGGAACTTATTTCTTTGTCCAACTTTATGGTTCAAAGTCACAGGAACACACCACAATGAATCACCTCAGGTACAAGCTTTTCACCTCCAAGAAGGACAGGACACCACCAATACAAACCCTACCACCAAAAGATAATGCTTTGGCAAATCATATAAAACTGGCACACCTACAAACAATGATTTGGCTAACTGTACACAAGGAGCATCCCCCAAAGGTTGACATTACACAGTATAGTTGGGAACTCCATGAAAGTGTTCCCCAACCAAAAACAACGAGCCAGCCATATGCCCCATGCAAACTTCTTAAAGTTGTGACTTGTGGCTGTAAAACAGATACTTCAAGAAGCAGCTGTTCTTGCAAATCAGCCGGAATTTTATGTACCACTTTTTGCTACTGCGAATCCAGTGAAAGCTGCAACAATGAACATACCATGTCAGATGCAGGGCAGTGGTGGCCTGGTGGTAGGGTGCTGGATTACTGAGCACAAGGTGGGGGGTTCACGCCCCACTGTCAACGGGTTGTCACTGCTGTCCCCCCAGTGCAGCTATCTGGGTCATCAAATGCAGGCCATGTCTCCCACTGTCTATGGTGAGAGGCATGTAAAAGAACCATTGCTGATTTTCGTCAAGAATATCTGACGGCTGTATAGCCATCATAGCGTTTCTGCCCTACGATGGCCTGGCGAGCTGTCCAGGGTGTACTCTGACCTGCTGAGATCGGTCTGCTGTCGGCTGAGATCGGTGCCAGCCTCCCCGCGACCCTAATTAGGATTAAGCGGCGCTCTGCTTCAAAATCTAATGTTCAATTGTCACAAAGCCAGACTGGATTGCTTTGATGGTAAATGGTGACAGAGAGTGTTATTACATGCAAAACTCAAATTATTGTTTGTTTCAAAAGTGACAAGTTTTTGATTTGACCAATTTAATTATTCTCATCTCATTTGCCCAATTGCTTCACCCTACGCCGGTCGGGTGGAGCCTGGAGCCTTTGTCAGCCAAGTCTGGGTAAAAAGCACAACCATTCACCGTCACACCTGGGGCAATCTGCAAGAGCCAATTAGTCTAATGTGCATGTCTTTGGACTCTGGGACGAAACCGGAGTACCCGGATGAAACCTTGCAAAGCACAGGGAGAACATGCAAAGTCCACACAGAAATGCCAGAGCCTGGGACTCAAACCCAGGACCTTCTTGTTGTGAGGCAGATGTGGTAACCACAGTGCCACCATGCCACCGTATGCTTCTTTAACAGCAATTTATTTTGGTTAAAAGCATCTGCAAAGTAAATTAATACAAATCTTGATATCGCTGTTTACGTGCATGTTTACTCCTGAGAATGATGCAGAAAAGTAGGGGTAGGTATGCAACAGAGCACATAGCAGAATAATTAAGAGCTCTACAGAGGTGACAGAATGGGTTGAGAAACGCAGTTGAGCACAACACTTCTGCTCAGCTGCTTCCTGCATGCGCTCACACACACACACACACACACACACACACACACACACACACACACACACACACACACTGTGCTTGGGTATTTATAGTACCCTGACACACTGGCAGACAGATGTCACCTTCAAGTTACTCTCTCCAGGGCAAAAAAAACTTTCTTACCCAGGCATACAGCTCACAAACAACCCAGAGAGACCAAAGCCAACAAACAAACCATAACATGAGAAGGAAATTAACACCCTCACTCCTCACTCACAGTTCCCTTCATTGTACATGTACATTCAATTTCATGAAAGTGTGAGGTAAAATCCCCTGGGGAAGGGGTTGATGTGAATGCTGTCACACCTAATAAGTGGCCAAACACTGTCTGAGCACATACATACACACACTGGCAGAAGAGAGAAGGGAGGGAGATGGGAGTTGGGCTACTAATCTTACCGCCATAGTCCAAACGCAGCAGGTTAACCCCCTGTCAGAGACAACATGGTGTCATAACTGATCAGCAGTACAAAAAGCCACAGCACAGAGCAGCAGTCAGGGAGAGTCCCCCCGAGAGCTCCAGTAATTCCCTTTGATGGTAATGCTGCGGGACAAAAAATGTCTTCCTTTCTCGTTTGATGTCAGCCATAAGAGATGATGTTCAATTCTAGTTAATATCTACATTGTGATTGCAAGCTAAACCCAACCAGACAGCTGACAACAAGAAGCATTTTATAAATCTTACACTGATATGTTTAGATTTCATTTACAACTGCACATGTATTTAACTGAACTCCAAAATTTATATATATGTATGTAGTGTGTGTGTGTGTGTGTGTGTGTGTGTGTGTGTGTGTGCTTGCGTGTATACATACAGTTGTTCGTCTACCCATGTAACTGCAGGCAAGTAGGGAATGTGAAATGTGACCCTGTCATGCCAATTGTGTTGACATAGCTTTAATTCAACATGATAGCAGACACCCCCAGCCGAATGGCCCTGTGAGAGCTGTGGCTAGTTTTACACTCTCACAGGCATTTAAAGCACAAAAACACTGCTAGGGGATACAGGAGACAGGGGTGGGGGGTCTGCGCTACTGAATAGACACAAGGGGACTTTGTCTGAACCTTAACTTGATACTAAAGATAGCCTTAGTAGAGCTTCTGATAGCCTCTGATGTCCCTATTGATAGCGTCTTTTCTTTCAGTAGCTGATTTCCGCTTTCATTCGTATCACCTGTCTTGTTAGATTAAGTAGTTTAAGCTATAATCTTCTGTAGATTCTGATTTTGGTGCTCCATGAACATTTATTTACCATCTGCCTACCTGAGTTAGATTGTGTAGTTTTTATTCTGTGCGAGTCTGAGTGGTGGTGTATGAGCCTTTTTTTTTGGGTTGAGGTTTCTTTATTAAAGTTTTTTTTTATTGCTGCCTGTCATCATGCAAGTCAGAAATACATAACGGCCAATCAGCATCAAGTCCCTGTCCCTGTTGCTGAGCCCAGAACTTGAACCCAGAACATGCTTAACCACTTCTGCACCGTGTGTACTACACAGTGTAATTTACATAATAGGAAAAATAATTGTACTTTTATCATTTCGTCTCGGCAGCACAGTGGCTCAGGGGTTAGCACGTCTGACTCACAGCAAGAAGGTCCTGGCTCAATTCCCAGGCTTGGGCGTTTCTGTGTGGAGTTTGCATGTTCTTCCCGTGCTTGCGTGGGTGTCCAAATACTCTGGCTTATTGGCGTGTTCCAAATCACCCCCTAGGTGTGAGTGTGAATGGTTGTATGTATGTTGGCACTGCGATGGCCCGATGAGCTGTTCAGGGTGTACCCCACCCTTGCTCGGAGTTGGCTGAGATGGGCTCCAGCCTTCCCGTGAGCCTAATTAGGATTAAGCGGCTTAGAAAATGAATGAATGAATAATTTCGCCATTTGACACTAAATGCCTCTGTAAGAGTTCTGGTTACCCAGGAGTTTGCACAGAGTTCTGAAATGTGGGTGCGTGTGTGTGTGTTGGTTTCAGAGACAGGCTCCTTTTACAGTGACACTGGTGATAATCGTCTGAAGCTGGCCGTCCGAGGCCGTGTCAGAGCCGAGTAGGCAAACAGAGGAGACACGCGATCTTCCTGCTGACAGCCAGCACTGACCTCGGCCTCTCGGGCCCCTCTGCTATCGCACACACACACACACACACACACACACACACACACACACACACACACACACACACACACACACACACTTACATAGAGATAGAGAGAGAAAGAGTGAGGGGGGGTGAGAAAAGAAGGGAGGGAAGAAGGAGGAGGAGGTGACAGTGAAAATAAAGCCCTGCTGTGAGGGAGGGAAGGAGCACCAAGGGATCTTGCTTGTCAGCATCCCCACCCTCGTCTGCCTGTCACATTGCAGGATACCTCTGGGACCTCTGGCATGTCATTGCCCCAGGGGTAAGGCCTGGTCAAACAGGACTGGGTTGTTTGAAAAAAATTCTAAAGGGAGATTTTAAGATATCAGGTGCCATAAAGTTAATGGCATGTTTGCATAGATTTCTGTCATCTCATCCAGCAAAGATATGAACTGACAACGATTTCGACACCATCCTGAAACATATCCAGTCTAGTCAAGCATTATTAATATAAATACAAATATGTGCAGCTATTAATGACTTCACAGTATCAGCATGATTTGAGCACTGTGCTCGTGTTGATGGCCCTCAAAGTCATTTGACCTTGTCTTAACACTTAATTATTTCAGTAATTCAGTCGCAAGCTCCATTAGCTAATGTTTCAGTCCATAAATACCACCCGTTAGGTTGCCATGACAGATGCAAATATAGCCGGTGCTTGGAAAGTTGAGCCATCCCATTGGAAAGTTAGGCCCTTTTGCTCAAAGTGATCCGCGTGTTTTTTTTTAAGTCCTGCACTATTTGGCATGCTTCAGCCCACATCCTGACATGCTATGATGATTTTTACATCAACACACTTACAGCCTGGCGCTGGGCCAGCGTTAAAAGCAAAGTGGGGTGCTGGGAAATGAAAATGAGATGTTATGGGGCAGCGGCAGGAATGGCATGTGTATTCAATTCCTTCCTGCCCTCACAGGGTTACTCTAGCCTTTGAATGACAGCAAAATGGTGCACTGGGACTCTCCTGACCTCAGTTTCAATTTCCAAAGGAAAAAAAATTAAATAAAAAATCTGCTTGCATCTGTCAGAATGAGAGGCAGCTGTACTGGGGCTGTAGGTCGTGCAAGGCTTCCAGTGAGAATGCAAATCCCTGCAACAATACCATGAATTTAACAAGTAATGCTTCGTCTCTCTCTCTCTCTCTCTCTCTCTCTCTCTCTCTCTCTCTCTCACATAAGCAGCCTCATTAATATCAAGAGACCCATTTTAACCTCAGTATAATTCTGTTTATAGCCTCAGTTACAAGAAAAAAAGAAGACAAGAATCTTTTTATAGCTGAATGGAATTTTTTATTTGTTTCATTTTTTAGACATTAATTCATGCATTTTCCAAACCGCTTGATCCTACTGGGGTTGCACGGAGAGTGGAGCCTATTGCCTATTGCAGCCGACTCTTGGCAGAGGCGAGGTACACCCTGAACAGCTCACCAATCCTTCACAGGACCAACACACACAGCCATTTACACTCACATTTATGCATAAGGGCAATTTGGAACAGCCAATTAGTCTAATGTGTATGTCTGTGGATTGTGGGAGGAAACCGTACCACCTGGAGGAAACCCATGCAAACTCTACACAGAAACACCCTAAAACCCAGGACCTTCTTTCAGTGAGGGTTTGTGTGAGTAAGAGTTTTCTGTGAAACATTTTTAACTGTTTAAAAAAAAATAGAATTTATAAGTGATAACAGGATTTCTTCACAGGTTTTTTATATTAAATCATAAAGCAATAAATGTGTTAAGTGTCAGTTATCATTAAATTAAAACCTGTAATTGGTGGCAAATTGCTGTGGTATAAGAGGAATAAAGCAGGACGGGCTGTGTGCTTACTGGAAAAACTTTATGATGCTTTCATGGCAAAGTGTGTCATGGATCACAATAGTGTAAAATGTGTAATAGCGCACACGGTCATGTTTTATACCTGATATTCTCTCTCACTCACTCACTCATTTGCCGAACTGTGTAATCCTACTATTAGGGTTGCGTGGAAATTGGCACCTATCTAACCTGACTCTGGGCGGGATGGGGGGTGGGGGTATATCGGGCAGCTCGCCATACCATCACAGGGCAACCCTCACACAACCATTTACACTCTCTCACCTAGGGGCAATATGGAACATCCAGTTAGCCTAATGTACATGTCTTTGGACTATAGGAGGAAACCTGAGTGCCTGAAGGAAACCCATGCAAGCACAAGGAAGATATGCAAACTCCACAAGACTAGGACTCAAACCTGGGACCTTGCTGTGCCGTGCTAACCACTACACCACTGTGCTGCCTGTATACAATACATATATTACTCATATCTACAGTATTTTTACATTACAGAAAATACTATTTTTTTTTATCGCATTTCACTTTCCATGATGCACTGGGACACTTCTGTGGTTTCTGTTACAGTGTTTTTTTAACTGAGTGGGTTGCAAGCCCTCTCCAGAACCTATTTCTAAGACTACCATACACACTCCCACATAGGGGCAATTTGGAACAGCCTAGGGTCACGAGGAGGCTGGAGCCAATCTCAAAAGGTGGGGTACACCCTGAACAGCTTACCAGTCCATCACAGGGCCAACACACACAACCATTCATACTCACACTTACACCTAGGGGCAATTTGGAACAGCCAGTTAGCCTACTGTGCATGTCTTTGGACTGTGGGAGGAAACCAGAGTGTACAGAGTAAACCCATGTTGAGAATCCACACAGAAACGCCCTTGCTGAACCCAGGACCTTCTTGCTATGATTCAGATGTACTAACCTGATATACTATGCACAGTCTATCCATCCATAACATTCTATATCAGTGCATTTGTTTAAACTGCAAAAAGGCACCAGATGTATTTGCTGAAGTATGACCCATTTCATTCTCATTACTGTTTACACACATCCAGTGTTGCCGAAATAATTACAGATGCCCTGAACGGCTGCTGAGTGATCACAGCTTAGTTAAGAGATGCCATTCCTGCTCATTCCCTGTTAGCAACTCACACAGCACAATCATTTTACACTTTTACACACCTGCAGGTGCACGCTGCGCCTCGCTCCTCTGTAAATATAAAAATGAGCAAGACACTCTCATTCGACTGTATTACTTATTACTAGTAGTCCTCTCTATTATGATTTGTGATTATTCACACAGAATATTCAAAAAAAGATACATTATGTCACCCAAACAAATAACTATTCTCTAACGCTCTCTAACTATTCCCAGAATTGACTTCCTAATTCCATGATCCTCTCCATCTCTGGCGTCAAGCAAGCAACACGGCAAAGCCAATCTGGTTAACCTGCTAAAATGTGGGGCTAAAACATAGAGCTATGCATGTGGACCAGATAATGCGGGATAAAGAGACTCGCCAAGCCGGATAGCTCAAGGGCTCCAGCAGGGCTTTAGAAGAGCCATGCTGTGGGACACCGGTGGCAGCAGCAGCTTGCGTTGGGTCTAATCCTCCATGGATGTTGCATAAAAGCAGCATAAACAGCATGTGGGGTAATATCTCCTCCAGTCTCTCTCACCTCTGCCAGACTTTGCACTTTGTAGTGGGTGCCAGTCCTAGAGAGAGTTGGGAGAATGCATACGCCGTAATAATACGCAGGGAAGAGTCTAGAACTACATTCCGATACTTAACTATAGGTATTTAAGGTGTTAAGAAAACATTTACATACATTTCTAGTCGCAAGTTAAAATGAAGAATAAAATAACACATTTATTACGTGCCGTCTGGCTAATATCAACAACCTTTTATATAATACAGCATAAACATACTGTATAAAAAATGTGGGCAGCACGGTGGCGTGGTGGTTAGCACATCATCCTCAAAGCAAGAAGGTTCTGGGTTTGAATTCTGGCCATTTCTGACTGGAGTCTGCATGTTCTTGCGTGTGTTTCCTCAGGGTACTATGGTTTCCTCCCACAGTCCAAAGACATGCATATTAGGCTAATTGGCTGTTCCAAATTGCCCATAGGTGTGAAGTGTGAGTATGAATGGTTGTGTGTGTTGGCCCTGTGATGGACTGACAAGCTGTTTAGGGTGTACCCTGTCTTCTCCTAGAGTTGGCTGAGATAGGCTCTTGCCTCCTCGTGACCATAAGCTGTTCCAAATTGCCCCTAGGTGTGAGTGTGATTGGTTGCTTGTCCTAGGAATAGGTTGTGGACAGGGCTTGCAACCCATTCAGGTAAAAACTTACATTGCAACAGAAACCCCAGAAGTGGCCCCCAGTGCATCATAGGAAGCGAAATGCAATAAACAAAAACAATTATGTTCTGTGATGTAAAAATACATATTAGTAAAATATGTATCGTGTATGTAGGTGACACGGTGGTATAGTGGTTTGCACGTTTGATGAAACCCGAGCAAGGTCCCAGGTTCGAGTCCCAGGCTTGTAGAGTTTGCATGCTCTCCCTGTGCTTGTATGGGTTTCCTTTGGGTACTCAGGTTTCATCCCACAGTCCAACGACATACACATTAATCTAATTGGCTGTTCCAAATTGCCCCTAGATGTGAGTGTGACAATGAATGGTTTTGTGTGTGTGTGCGTGTGTGTGTGTGTGTGTGTGTGTGTGTGTGTGTGTGTGTGTGTTAGCCCTGCAATGGACTGACGAGCTGATCAGGGTGGACCCTGCCTTCAACCCAGTATTGGCTCAGATAGTCTCCAACCTCCTTGCAACCCTAATAGGATAAAGTGGTTCAGCAAAAGATGAGATGAGATTAATCAAATTTGCCAAATAAAACAAACTTGAGTTTTGCAAATAATAACACTCTCTGTCACCATTTATCATCGAAACAATCCAGTCTGGCTTTCTGACAATCGAACATTAGATTTATTGTTTTGAAGCAGAGCACCACTGCAGTGAACCAAACACCATCTGCTCGAATCCTCTGGTGGTCTTCCAACTTTGAGTTTAAATCTAGTTGTTATCCAAAGGCAAAACTAATTACTTTCTTTCCATCGAAGCAAAAAACAATTCTAATCAGCCGTATAAAATCTCTTCTTTATCTGGTCGACTTCATACACATTCGCCGTGTACGTTTCTCTCTCTCTCTCTCTCTCTCTCTCTCTCTCCTTCTCAGAGCACATGGTGCTTAAATTACCGCTGAAGAACCCCTGAGAACTGAGTCTCCATTCTCAATTTCTCATTCTCTCCCTCTCGCCAACCCTCCTGTCTCTCTCTCTCTCCCCCTTGACACACAACGAATTAACACCCTCATCTGCCACCTCTGATTAAAAAAGCTCATCGAAGAGAGATTTGTAATCATTTGTCTGTAATGAATTCCTATAACCCTCTCACCCAATTCTCACCTGCCTGAGCCTGTGCGTGGAGAACGAAGCCACGTGAAGGGCAGAGCTGTGATATTTCATTTATTCTAATATTCCTATGAAAGGTTTTCTTTGTCATGCTGGCAAATAGCAACATCATTATTATTATTATGATTTTTATTATGATTATTATTATTATTAATTCACTCATTCATTCGTTTTCGGGGGGGGGGGCACCGTGTAGTAATTCTGACTCAGAACAAGGATGTCTTGCCAGGGCTTTTCTATCTGGTGTTTGCATGTTCTCCGAGTGCTAGCATAGGTTTCCTCCGTGTACTCTGGTTTCCTTTTACTATTCAAAGACATGCACATTAGGCTAATAGGCTGTTCCAAATGTGAATGTGAATGGTTGTGTGTTTGTTAGTCTGCGATGGACTGGCAAGCTATTCAGCATGAACCACACCTTCACCCAGAGCCGGCTGAGATAGGCGTCAGCCTCCGCGCGACCCTATTAAATTTGAGCAGTTCAGCATAAGAATGAATGATATAAAGCTGAAGAGAAATGCCCCAAACTCTTAACTGCTTTAAAGATTTGCAATTCACTGCAGTGTCCTCACTAAAGTCTCTCATTGGAATTAATTAAAATAATAATTGCCTTCACCCATTGGTGGCTGAGATAGGCTCCAGCGTCCCTGCAACCCTAGAAGGAGTAGACGGTTTGGCAAATAAGTGAGTGAGTGAAGTATTTACAGAAAATGCTCTATCAAAAAATAAAAAATAAAAAAATAAAAAAATCAATTCACGAGTAACCCCTAAATGATTCCAAACAGAATTTATAAGAAAGCATGCCATGATATAAGACACAATCTGGACTTGTCCTTAGTAATAACCTTAATATATCAGTTGCGGGCTGTGTGTGATAGATTAAAAACGCTATAGAAGTAATGCCGGGCTGATGAATTTGTGCACTGGAGGTTCCTGCAGCTTTCCTGCCCTACTAATGAATGTGCCGAGGCAGCAGAGCCACTGTAGCTGCCGTGACCTTTCCCTTTGAGCGTCAGGGCCATCTGTCTCCCTGTGTGACTCCACACACTCTCACATACTCCTGCACAATCTTGACCTGCCATCGGTGCACACTTTCCCTGATACCAGCCCACACAAGCCATCTTAATGCTGTTATAATCCGGAGATGGATTTTATTCACACACCTAAGATGTTGCAATATAACAATGATATGAGAAATATGAATGCTTTATATTAAAGGGATTTGTTGCTAAGGCCTGGGGAACGAGGTGGGGGATATGTGTGTGTGTGGGGGGGGTCTTACAACATATTATAACCTACTTTTATTAATGCACAGGAGGCAGAATATTCTAACTTGTATTTTATTAAAAAAAGAAAAAAGAAAACACACACACACACACACACACACACACAAGCGATCCTTGTATGGAACAATATTACATAGAACATAAGTATTGACTCTGAATTTAAGTAGTTCATATTAATTCATAACCTCACTTTTGTCAGTTTCTATTCATGCTAGCTCAAGTTTGAAGATGTGTGTGTGTGTGTGTGTAAGAATTTCTGCATTGTCTTTCTCTTTGAAAGGTGGCTCAGTGGTGTAGTGGTTAGCACGTCTGCCTCACAGCTAGAAGGTCCTGGGTTCTGTGTGGACTTTGCATGTTCTCCCTGTGCTTGTATGGGTTTCCTCTGGGTACTCCAGTTTCCTCCCACAATCCAAAGACATGCACCTTATGCTAATATCCAGGCTGTTCTGATTTGCCCCTAGGTGTGAGGGTGAGCACGAACTGTTGTGTGTGTGTTGGCCCTGTGATGGACCAGTGAGTCTACCCCGCCTTTGCCAAGACTCGGTTGAGATAGGCTCCAGCCTCCATCGACCCTAAAAGGATACAGCAGCTCGGTGAATGAATGAATAAAGGGATGGATGGATTTCTCTATGAAGGTACACCACATATCTAATATACACTCATACATGTGAACACACACCTCTCTTATCAATTTAAAGGCATGTACATCATATGTAATATCCAGGCCTGCTTTTGGGGGTTGGGATGAGGTTGTCAAAAGTGTGCAGACGACACCAGGACAAGACTCAGGGGAGCATGCAAAGGTCTATTGTTGATTCTTAAATGTGAGAGTGGGCCTAATTTGGTAAATGTTTTAACCCTATCTATATTTCTCGTGTCTGCCCTTGTAATCTCTGATCTCCATCAAAAACATGCTACCATGCTAATCTGCGGTTTTGATTGTATAAGGGTCAATGACAAATAAGCATTTCAAAAATGTTTTTTTAAATAAATCTTTAAAAATGTCCATAATACATTTATTTGAAGTTGTTAGAGTGTATATTAAGTGTTTCTTAATGGTTT
>JAQMYF010000004.1:32783416-32794762 GCA_030014195.1 Neosilurus mollespiculum
TAGGTACACCTCCAAGTTTAGGTATGCCTACAGGTAAGTTTTAGGTACACCTCCAAGTTTAGGTATGCCTACAGGTTTAGGTACACCTCCAGTTTTAGGTACACCTCCAGGTTTAGGTATGCCTACAGGTTAGTTTTAGGTACACCTCCAGGTTTAGGTATGCCTACAGGTTAGTTTTAGGTACACCTCCAGGTTTAGGTACACCTCTGGGTTTAGGTACACCTTCAGGTTTAGGTACACCTCCAAGTTTAGGTATGCCTACAGGTTAGTTTTAGGTACACCCCCAAGTTTAGGTATGCCTACAGGTAAGTTTTAGGTACACCTTCAGTTTTAGGTACACCTCCAGGTTTAGGTATGCCTACAGGTAAGTTTTAGGTTCACCTTCAGATTTAGGTATGCCTACAGGTTAGTTTTAGGTACACCCCTGGGTTAAGGTACACCTTCAAGTGTAGGTCCACCTCCAGGTTTAGGTATGCCTACAGGTTAGTTTTAGGAACACCTCCAGGTTTAGGTACACCTCCAGGTTTAGGTATGCCTACAGGTTAGTTTTAGGTACACCTCCAGGTTTAGGTACACCTTTAAATTTAGGTATGCCTACAGGTTAATTTTAGGTACACCTCCAAGTTTAGGTACACCTCCAAGTTTAGGTACACCTCCAGGTTTAGGTATGCCTACAGGTTAGGTTTCAGTACACTTCCAGAAAATGAATGTAAGTCTATGTATTGTCGTATGAAGTTTTTGGAAACCAGACTGTGTGTGTGTGGTCTAAGTTTATAGTATGTTGTGAAGATATATAGTACCATGAGGACCTGTCTTCCTTATGGGGACAAAACACAAGTCCCCATAAAGTAACTCAATAAAATTTATAGCGAAAATATATTTTATGGTTGGAGTTAAGTTAAGCTAAGGAACGTCTCCAGGAAATGAATGTAATGTCCCATAAAGTCATGGAAACCAGGATCCGTGTGTGTGTGTGTGTGTGTGTGTTTGGGTGTGTGTGTATACGTTTGTGTGAGTGTGCATTTTAAACATTTGCATTTTAATAAAAAGTGAGTTATACATAAAACAAGAAGTCAATTATCATCACAAGCATTTGGATATTGTAAAATTCATGACTTTTAACTATATGTATGAAAAATTGCATAGTCGCTCACGATTCCTCCCTACCTTTCCTATACAAACAGTGATAGCATCTATGCTGCCTGTTGGCAATAATAGCTCAAGCCCATCATCCTGACCTGACTCCCCTGAGTTTTTAGCTTGTTTCTATCACGAGTCTTAATAATAAAACATTATTTAAAAAGGAATTACAGAGCAAAAATTTAATAAGTACCATTTACTCTAGGGCAAAAAAAGCCTTGAAGCTTTGTGTTTATATCTAATCCTATGAGTTTGTCTGTGCTCCTCTGCAGTGTTAACAACTAGAACAAAATACATTCTTCAAAATAAATAAATAAATAAATAAATAAATTCTCACTTTAATATTCATAATCTTAATGTCTTTTGGAGCAATAAACTCTGTCTGTAGTTTAAACTGATGACTCATTCAAAGACCTCTCTGATAATCTCTTCTTTGTGCTGGCTGGTGGTAAGCACCAGAGGAAAGCAGGAAGCTGAACTGCATGAAGGCTGTCATTAAAGTAATAGATGGGTGAAACGCACAGCTACACGATGCACACTGTGGAAAAACTACTGTACAGAGACGCTACATACACGAGATGCCAAACATCATTCTGCTCAGTATTATCATTATTGTTATGGTCTATAATCATATATAATGCATAGGTTCTCAAATAAAGATGTCATATAAATGTCATATAATTACAAATCTAAATAAATAAACCTAAAGCATTTTCAAAAAAATTTACAGTGTTTAAAGCTTTTGTTAAGAGCTAAGACCTACCCATGATCAGGCCTGTAGCTGTAAGATTATTAAGCACTATGTAAGAATAAATAAATGGAAATTGGGCTTATGTTCTAAATGGTGAATTATGTGGGCTGCTGTGGCCTAATGGTAACATATATAAATTCAAAACATTGTAGTGGTTAGCACGTCCGCCTCATAGCAAGAAGGTCCTGTGGTCGGGTTTCCTCTGGGTACTCCTGTTTCCTCCCACGGTCCAAAGGCATTAGGCTAATTGGATATTCTTGACTGTGTGAGTGTGGGTGTAAGTAGTTGTGTGTGCCTCGAGAATTGTATTGCACGAATGAATATTTTTTCTTACTTATTAGGTTATTGTAAATTAATATACAGTACCAGTCAAAGTTTGGACATAGAGTCTATCATTAAAAATGGAAAAATATAAAATCAAAATATCAGTTTAGTGAGTTTTTACTTAATAGTAAAGTTTTAAGAAATGAAAAACAAATTAAAATAAAATTGTTGTTTTATGTTTATGTTTCTGTGTATTATATACTAAAAGCTTTTTTTTTTTAAATGCCATTAGCTAGCCAGCGCTCATGCTCTGTGTGTATAATTTACCTGGCGTGTCTCTGTAATGGTTCAAATGTGTAGAAATAAACAATACAATTCTTGATTTAGTTTACTTTATATGTCCCTGTGTATTATTTACTAAAACCAGTATTAACCTCAGGATCGGAGCACGTCAGTGACATTTCATCTCTATCTCATCATACTAACTGAGAGATTAATTATGTTTTTAACCAATTTCTCAAAACACTACATGAATGACTAGGTTTTCAGCAAACACTGAAGAATTACTAACAGAGCAATCGGGTAATTATACTGGGGTGGTATTTTTGTTTGTAAATCTAGATTACAAGTGTCAAACTCAAGGCCCGTGGGTAAAATCCGGCCCACCAACTTTTATGTGGCCCACAAAAGCTTTCAAAGAATATGATTATCGTATGTTCTTTGAATCGACCGTTACCATGAAACATTCATGGTATTCATCATCCTTCCACTAGGTGGCAGCAACCTATTTCAAGTAAACAGCTAGTCATTCTTGACTCAAGAAAGATTGCATGCTAGTGTGTCGCTGTTAAGCATTGTCAGAAAAGGCAAGGGAATAAAGAGAAAGAGGACAAATACCTAAACAAATCATTTTGCCAGTTTTCATGCAGTTTTCATGGTTGCCCTTTTGGAATAGATGTTCAGTGATTATTTGTCCCTCGATCACCTTTAAATTTAGTGACACACCCCTGCGCTAGACGATAAACCGTGCATTAATGTTCCAATCATTGGATGTTAACATTATGTAACATTATGTTTCATAGGTATTTTATCTTTTATTCTTTTATTCAAATCAAATTTTCCACATTATATCGAGCAAATTACACAACGATCTATTTATTCATCTTCAGTAGCTGCTTTATCCAGGATCATTGTGGATCAGAAGCCTATTCTGGGAATATTGGATATGTGGCAGTAGTACATTCTGGATGGGATCATCTGGTCCATTGTAGGGTATCATGAACATACACATTCACATGTACAGAATAACAGAATAAAGCAGACCAAACCTGTCAGCCTGGAGCTTTGAGATAGGAATGTTTCTGCCATTTCATTTCATTTTCCAAACCACTTCATTCATTATTAGGTTCGCGCGGAAGACAGAGCCCCTCCCAGCCGACTGCAAGTGAAGTGGCATAGATACACCAGATACACCAGAGCTTTACAGACCCCCCCCCACAATACACACACATACACACACATACAAACACAAAAACTTTTACATCTAGGGGCGAATGGATGTCTTTGGGAGGAAACCAGAGCTCCCAGAGGAAATCCTTGTAAGCGTGGGAGCAACATGCAAACATCCAGCCAAACAAGCCCTCACTAGGCACAGGGATCGAACTTGTTGTGAGCTGGAAGTGCTAACCACTACGACGCCACTGTGCCACCCCCATGGCAGTATCAAGGGCGTAATTCTCATAGTATTTCAAGTATCTAATCTCATAAACACTCACTCACTTTGCTGAACTGCCAAATCTTCCAGCCTCATGGGGAGGCTGGAGCATATCTCAGCCATCAGCCACCCTGAACAACTCTCCAGGCCACTTCAGGACAAACACACATGCTAATTCACATCTAGGTACAATTAAGAACAGTCAATTAACCCAATGTGCATGTTTTTGGACTGTAGGAGGAAACTGGAGTACTCTGGATGAAACCCACGCAAGCGTGGGGAAAACATGCAAACTCCTAAGGCTGGGACTTCCAGAACCCTCCAGAAACACTTGTTGTGTGGCGGAATTGCTAACCCCTACACCACTAAAAATATCAAGGGCAGACAATTCTCATACTAATGATCGAATCCCCTAAACAACAATAGTACACTCCCTATACACCGAACAAAGAGATTAATAAAGATATTTAAACAGGGAATTCTCCTCATAGACACTTAAGCAGCATCTTAGACACCTCAACAAGTTACACGCATCGACAAGGTGCATGACTATCAACCTCGACCGGATGCAGCCATCCACGACCGGGAGTTCATGGGAGCTAATTGGCCGAGCTCTCACAGGAGGGAGGGACGGCATACGCTCACTTCCCTGTCACTCACAGCAATCACCAGCCAATCATGGGCATCTGTGAGCTCATTCGTACGAGGGGGCGGATAGCGCTTTCAATCCACTGTGTTACACCGCCTAATACACATGTGCAGCAGCATGACATGTGCCCTCCCTGGTTGGTGGTGATCATGTGATAGGGAAGGCAGTACTTAATGGGTGGAAATTTGATATTACTAAATGAATGGGGGAAAATTGGGGGGGAGGGCGGCTTGAGAACAACTAATAAATAGACAATGCATCACTAACAAATAATAAAAAGTGATAAACAAATAAAATACACGTGCCTCTTTTCTTATTCCGTACTGTAAAAACCACAAACTGTAAAACCAAAAACCACTACCGTAGATGGCTGCTTCTCATGTGGCCAGGATTTCTAATTTGCCCTGCCTAATGTGTAATTGGATAATGAACGGGTGTCATTAAGCTGCCAAGCCAACTGGCCAGTGTGGATCCGATAGCTGCACAGCGGCTGGTTCACGTCCAGAAGAGTAGCCAGCATTCAATATTTTTCTCCATAACAGTGAAAAAAAAAAATCCACTTACTCTTAATTCAGATGGAAGCATCTCTTATCAGAAGATGGAAAAGGGATGATGTCGTATTGTTGCCAGAACAACTTGTAATGATTTGGATTACTTTCAAGACTTCTAGGAGCTCATGGGGGACAATTACAGCTTTCAGCCAAATGCATTTGGAAACTTCAGAGCTTATTACCACAACCCTGTATTCACAGGACTGGAGCAAACCACATGCAGTATGGGTGAAATGTGATGCCAGACATTGTTCTCTCAGATTTCACAACTAGTTTCTCAGTTTCTAAGTGCACCCAGGAGGCACCGTGCCACTTCAACTAACCTGGATTGTCTGCTTATTCTGTTCACCACCAACTCTGCCCTGAACATTACACAGTTTGATGGCTACATGGCTACGCTTTAAAAACACTCCATACCAAATTTAACAGCTTTTAGGGATAAAGGTCAAAAGAAAAAAATACTGGTTTTGGTTTCAAAATAGCTTCAAATGAGAGGAAGCCTCACACTGTGCTGTGTAATTACAATATTATCTTTATTTAGCATGAGCACATTTATTTAAAGAGAAAATTAAAGGTTTGTGACTAAATCCAAGTAATATACTAGCATGGGGAGGCTGGAGCCTATCTCAGCCGGCTTTGGGCGATGGCAGGGTTTACCATGAACATCTTACCAGTCTACTGTAGTGCCAACACACACACAACCATTCACACTCACACTCACACTCACGCCTAGGGGCAATTTGAAACAGCCAATTAGCCTAATGTGCATGTCTTTGGACTGTGGGAGGAAAAGGAGTACTCGGAGTAAACCCATACAAGCACAGGGAGAACATGCACAGGAATGCCCTTACTGATCCTGGGACTCAAAACCAGGACCTTTTTGCTGTGAGGTGGATGTGGTAACCACTACACCACTGTGCCGCCCTTCATAGAGAAAGTCTTGCATACATACAACTGCAAACTGGAGCCAGTATGAATAGAAGCTGTGAGAAGTGAGGTTATGAATTAATATGAAATACTGGAATAGAAAGAAGAAGAAACCCACGCAATCACAGTGAGGACATGCAAACTCCACATAGAAAGCAACAAATGACACGCAGATTCGCCAATTTTACCCGGTCTATAGAAGCAAATAGGAAAACGTTTTGGGGAACTGAGTGGTTGCCAGCATCTGTCAATCAATGATATTAAAGCTCTGATTGGTTATTGCTTGAATTGTTTGCTTGAAAGCCCAGCTCAGTTGAACTCTGTGTCTGCCCACTTTGTGTCGCTTGAGAAAATGTCACCGCTTTTTGTTGGCGTTCATTAACTTTGAATGGATGCTTATCACTCATCACTTCCTATGTTAAATGCCCTGGCTAAATCCCTCATTGACCCCGGGACTTAAACCCAGGACCTTCCAGTGAGGTCGACATGCTAACCACTGCACAACTATGCCCCTCTCTATATCTATTTATCTGTGACAAAATGATTCTAGGAACTTGGAGTACTTGATAACTTTAAGGTGGTTGATTTGATACCTAGGGAATACAAAGCCATGCAGAACTACTCCCTCTCTTAATTAACTATTAGTGTCACAGTGAGGCTGGCACATATCTCAGCCAACATCTGAAGAAGGCGGGGTACACCCTGAACAGCTTGCCAGACCATTGCAGGGCAAACACACACACATATATGACCATTCACACCAACAGTCACACCTAGAGGCAATTGGGAACAGACAATTAGCCTAATGTGCATGCCTTTGGACTGTGGGAGGAAACCAGAATACCTGGAGGAAACCCACATGAGCACAGGGAGAACAAACTCCACCCAGAAACGCCCATGGCTGGGACTTTAAGTACACAAGCCTTTCTTGCTGTGAGGCAGGTGTGCTAACCACTAGTTAATTAATATTCTACAACAGTATAAAATAGTAGAAATGAAGACGACTCTCTTGCATGGTTCACTGGATTACTTATACCATGCTTCAAGTACTAAACTCCCTTTAGAACCCACAATAACCAGATCATGGGACTGAAACCATATCAAATGCAATTTTATAGCGAATTTCTCTATTTCCCTCTGAGCAGCTGCTGGTTCACTGTTTAATGAATTCCTAATCAGGGTTTAGGTAAGAATAGGGGCAACCTAAGAGTGCTATGGTTTTGAATTGATTATTAGGTGCTTTATCTGCTCCCCGGTACGGAGTGAGAAAGAGCCAGGCCACATATCACAGGAAATGAAAGAGCTGAATCTTCAATCGAGATGGATAAAAAATGTATCAAAGAGAAGATAAGAGAGGCAAGCCATGAAATATCCTTCCTGAGTGCACTGGGATTGTACATGGATATGCGTATCTATGGATACCTATCAGCCGTGACCTAGAGAATTCAAGCAAGATGAGAGCGGAGTTGGAGATTGGACCTATCGCTTTCCTCCAAACAAAGCTGCGGTCGCCAATCACCCTCCCACAATGAACTGGGAGGCTGGCAGGAAGCTGCAGGCAGGCTCATCCCCAGATGGCTGGGGCTCAGGGTGGCATGGCTTGTTGTTTTTGATGAGCTGTGCATATACAAAAGCTGAACATCTGGAGCTGCCATGTGGCCCCTCCATTTGGCCAGCTTCGCACTTCCCTGAGCCAGATGCACCCAAACAACTGTGAGCTAAACAGCGTGAATCATTCATCGGTGAGAGAGACATACATCCGCACACTCTCTCGCTCCCACTTACTCTTCCTTTCTCTCTGCGCACATGGAAGATCCAACAGCGACTTTCATTAGACTTCTAAAAAGCTATGAATATGCAGTAGGCATTAAGGCTGGGATTGATTTATCAAATTGTCCATATTTCATCAAGATGGAGCAACACCCTGAGGCCCCAGTAATTAAAAAATAAAAAGGAACCCACCACCCGATTGCAATGTTATCTCGATTATTAAGCTCTTCTGTGCTTAATTAACACTTGGTGGGGAGCTAAGGAGAGGTCTGTTCACTTGGCATCAAGTTCCATACACAAAGGTGGTCTGTGACAGACAAGGGTAAAGTAAGACAAAGACAAGTGATTTGTGCAAGCCCGGCTGCGGCAGTTGTTTTAATCAAGCGTAATTACAGTTAGAAGTGAAATGATGTGTATGCTTTCTGATATCGGTTCATTCACGTGTGAAAGACTGTTTCATAAAGAAAAGCCTGGGGACCAGCAGCAAGACAATAGCTGATGGCACCCTGCCAACTGATAATAAAGCAGTGTGTTAAATGCCAACTCCAAGCGCTGAGATAGGGCACTCTCTACAATTTCCACAGTGTCATAGACAACATTTAAATATGAATTGGTGTCTCTGGTACAAGATGACCTTATAAAGTATACCAGGATCAGTTTTCTTGATTGACAGCCTTCATGTAATCAGTACGGAAAGGTCTCAGACGGTGGGATAAAGGCAGATAGATGTACAGTGAGAGGAGCCAGTTGAGGCGGCTCGAACATCTGATTAAAATGCCTCCTGAAAGCCTTCCTGGTGTGGTGTTTCGGGCATATCCAACCGGGAAGGGACCCCGGGGTCAACCCAGAACACGCTGGAGGGACTATGTCTCTCGGCTGGTCTGCGAACGCCTCGGTGTCCCACCGGAAGAGCTGGAGGAAGTAGCTGGGGAGAGGGATGTCTGGACTTCACTGCTTAGGCTGCTGCCCCCGTGATCCGACCCCGGACCAAGCGGAAGAAGACGATGATGAATGTGATTTACAGTGATGCAATGTTTGGCCATGTCCATCACTCACTCAGGCACCCTCTCATTTGCCGTACCGTTTTATCCTATTAGAGTCGCAGAAATGCTGGGGCATATCTCAGCTGACACTGGGCGTAGGCGTTACACCCTGAACAGCTCGCCAGACCATCGCAGTGCCAACACTCACACAACCATTCACACTTATGCTCACACCTAGGGGCAATTTGGAACCATCAATTAGCCAAATGTGCATGTATTTGGACTGTGGGAGGAAACCAGAGTACCCAGAGGAAGCCCACGCAAGCATGGAGAGAACATGCAAATTCCACACAGGACTCAAACCCAGGACCTCTTTGCTATGAGGTGGGCGCGCTAACCAGTATGCAATTGTTCCGCCCCTATTTCCATCAGTAAATAGTAAATAGACAGAATAAAAGACCAAAGAATCTGGCACACATACAGGAAGATGGAGGAGAGAGAAGAGTGTCATCCCTAGCACTTGAGCAGCATGCAGTAACTACGCCACTCGGCTCTAATGAGATGAGCTCTCTCTGCTAATTAACTCATCCATAACGCTGAGCACTCAATTAATCATTATAGCGGGCTAATTGAAAATAGATAAAGACTGACAAATGTTTCGTCCTCCTCCAAAATATCTCGGAGAAGATTATGGAACGTGTTGTGCTTTATTCAATCAATTAAAATAAATCAATCCATTTTCATTTGTGGAACAATTCCGTAACGAGAGTGTTTATCATACTCGTGGATGGGTTTTGGGCTTGCTTGAAGCATAGCAGTGAGTCACCACAGTGTACAGGATAGTGCATGCGCATTCACATCCATTATTGTGCCAATCAGTTGATTGACAAGGACAGAGGATGGATGTATCCTTGTATTTTTGGATGCCCCAACAGCATGCCTTAATGACATTCATGGTATACCGGTCAATAAACAGCCAGACTGATGAAGGAGAATAAACTACCCTGAGGTTTTCAAGTGCACTTCCTTATTTTACTAGTGCATGTAGTGCATTTTAATTTTTAATTACTCTCTTTTGGACCGGCTGGCTGTTGATGGGTGAGACAGAAGTGCTGATGCTCTATGGTTTCCAATGACCAGGTGGAAAAGGCTGACCCCAGCGGCCTGCAGTGTGGACAGTCCAGGAGATAAGAGCAGCAGTCCTCCCATGACCTCACTGCTTCTCAGCTTACCTCATATCCTGCTCCGATTGCACCCGGATGGCCCACGCAGTTGACGTTATTGCATCATAGTACACTACTTGGTTTCTACCCTAGACATGCATTACAGTGTGTGCTTGTTATATGTATACATATATATAAGACCTGTCTTAACACATAGACCCATGTTAATTAGACTGTGTAGTATAGGATAAGGGTCATGGTCTGGCAGGATGTGTCCTCATGCTTTCTCACTATGCAGTCATACTGCACCTTGCCTCACATCTCATCTCTCACCGTGAAAGCATCATTATTTAGTCCTTTTGTAAGCAAGCCCTGTCCCAGTCCGCGTATTAATCTTTCATATGTTTCCAAGATCTAGCCTTCTGTAATCCCATCTGTAAGAGACACAACAAAGCAAGGCAAAAGAGAGTTGGCCATGAATTATTCATTGTTTCTCTCATAAAAGGCTTTACTCACGTCTGTCATGTTTCACTCTTGCAAGGAGAATCTATTGATCCCTTGCTTTTTTTTTTTTTTGGCCTATGCCCCCCCCATCCTCTGTGACAAGTGATCACACCACACTAGATTTACTTTCATTCCAACACAAACAGGGACACGTGGCCATTAGAGAAAAAGCAGCCTCTATAAAAAGTCACAACAGACCAACGCATGTACACATACACACTGACCATTCAAGAAGAAGCTACATAAACACCTCTTTGTGTGCACAGTTGTGTATGTGTGGGGTATGTGGGAATTTTAACAGGGAGGATTTTTTTAAAGGAAAAAAAGACAAGTAAATTATTTAAAATAATAATAATAATAACAATAATAATAACAATAATAATAATAATAACAACAACAACAACAACAACAACAATAATAATAATAATAATAAGAAAAAGAAGAAGAATATTATTGTTATTAATAATAATAATAATAATAATAATAATAATAATAATAATAATAAGCATGTTTATTTAATGTCATGAGGGCCTGTAACACCTAAATCCTAATTACTTTAGCAGGAGGGAAACATTAGTCCTCCAGGCTGCAGTAAGTAGCTACATTCAGCATTATCATTTATCCCTAATGTTAGTTTAATACAACTGACAAATCCACCACAGGAGCAGTTAGGCTTATGAGTCACAGCAGTAGTGAGCAGCAGTGTTAACAAGGAAAGGCTTTAAATCAGGAGCAGCGAGTATATTTCCTGTGAAATATTAATGTGGAAACTGTGTTTGTGTACCGGGAACAAAGGCCAGAGTGTTGTACATCAACAGACTGATGGGACTTTGGACTGCCTCAGCCAAATGCTGCTCTCTCTCTCTCTCTCTCTCTCTCTCTCTCTCTCTCTGTGTGTGTGTGTGTGTGTGGGTGGGGGTGGTGGGGGGG
>JAQMYF010000004.1:32795058-32802558 GCA_030014195.1 Neosilurus mollespiculum
CACACACACACACACACACACACACACACACACACACACACACACACACACACACACACGCACACACACAACCACATCTACATATTCAATCACAGGGGAATTATCCTTTTACCTTAAAAGTTGGAGCTAGGAATGACAACACAACACAAAGTCAGAAAACCAATATCAGCAGTTTCTAGACAGGCTAACTGTTCCATTCATTCATTCATTTTCTGTACCACTTTATCCCACTAGGATCTCAGCCGACTCGGAGTTTTCCAGTCCATCACAGGGCCAACACACACACATGCAATCACACTCACACACACCTAGGGGCAATTTGAAACAGCCAATTTGCCTAATGTGGATGTCTTTAGACTGTGGGAGGAAACCAGAGAACCCGGAGGGAACCCATGCAAGCACAGGAAGAACATGCAAACTCCTCACAAAAACACCCAAACCTGGGACTTTAACCCAGGACCTTCTTGCTGTGATGCAAACGTGCTAACCACTACACCACTGTGCCGACCTATACTGCACATGTGTAATTTAGAAATATATGAACATACTGGTTCAGATACTCCTGCAAGTTTCCTATGAAATTGAAGTCCCTACATTTGTGCCTTGTCCAGGTGCACATCCTACTGACCCTGTACAGTACAGCTACTGGTGCATGTGACTAATGTTCAGACTGCAGAGCATATCTGTGTATCTAGCTTTTTACACTATAAACCCACTGCATAACTAGTGTGTGTTACAACTCACTAATTGTTACATTAATGTGATATTTGGTTTGACCAGGTTCGTGGACAAGCATGCAAGGCAGTGCAGAGAAGAGCACCTATCTGTGTTTCTCTCTTCCTCTGTCATTCTGTCTTTAATCCCGCCTGCTCTGCATTGTCAAAGCCCTGTGTTTGAACAATGGAGCTGTCTTCTTGTCAGCTAATTTGGGAACAAACATTTGCCTGCGTGGCAAACAAGCTCTCCCAGGAAGTGCTGTTAATAGGATAATTAAGCAGACGGTAATGAGCTGGATTACTGCTAATTATGACAAGATTTGCTTTGGCATTTGTGTGAGCGGCGGCGGAGAGTTCGGCGTCGACCCACAAGTAGGAAGCAGAGCAGCACAGCGTGCTGCCACCTGAGTCAACACACAGTCACGGGGGGGGGGGGGGAGTGTGGGACGGGAGATAACAGGGGCCTCCGGATAGCCATGTCACTCTGCCAGCTCTCTTCCAGTACAGACAGGGCACTGCAGTGTCACAGGACTACGACACAAGCTATAACAAGTAACAGGACTCGGGTGGTTATAAAAGGGTCAAACAGAGCTGGAAAATACACACACACACACACACACACACACACACATATGGATACACTGTACTGTAATACACTTTTCTGAGATACTGCAGATTTTGTGATGTTTATTTACTTATATACTTACTTTTGTTCTTGTGTTTATCTATTTAGTTGGTTGGTTGCCAAGTGGCTTAATGACTTTAATCCAAGCATTATCACGCCTCCAGCACAAATCTCTCGATAAATGACATGCATGCATCACAATCCTATACTCCTATATCCTATATATTCCATGTATGAGTATCAGAATCAGAATCAGAATAAAGTTTTCTGATTCTGATTCTGATACTCATACATGGTTACTTGGGCCTTGATGACATCACCATTCTGAGACTCAGTTTTCAAAATAACTGCCATAAAATCGTTTAACCAGAAGCTACAGGCCTAAAATTCTGCACACAGAAAGAAATTAATCTTGAATGACATTAACTTTTAACAAGTGCTGACCTCTCTCTTAACCCTGTAAATTTGGGAAGTGAGAAGCACAAACATTTGGGAAACCACTTAATCCTATTAGGGTCGTGGGGAGCCTATCTCAGCCAACACTGGGCATAGGCAGGGTACACCCTGTACAGCTTGCCAGACCATATCTGGGTCAACACAAAGAAAAGAATTCACATGTCACTCACACCTAGGAGCAATTTGGAACAGCTAGTAAGCCTAATTTGCATGTCTTCGGATTGTGGGAGGAAACCAGATTACCCGGAGGAAACCCACACAAGCACAGGGAGAACATGCAAACTCCACACAGATACGACCAAGCCTAGGACTCGAACCCAGGATCTTCTTGCTGTGAGGTGGACATTCTAACTATTCATTCATTTTCTGAACCGCTTAATCCTAATTAGGGCCGACTTTGGGCAAGGGCAGGGCACACCCTGGACAGCTTGCCAGGCAATTGCATGGCCAACACACACAACTATTCACATAGAAACACGCTGACGGCAATCCAATGGCCTACTCTTTTCGGACGACGGCAGTGGTTCTTTTACATGTCTCTCACCAACATGCTAACTACTATGTCACTTATCTTAAAGCCATGATTAATAAACTAACTTAAAGGAATTGTGTCGTGGAACTGCCATAACTATTACACCAATATGCCCTTTTGGTATTGCTGATGGTTTTAGCAAAAATGAAATGCGTGTATAAAAATCTTTGTAAAAGCACTTTGCCTGGTTGGGTATCGTTTAAAAATGTCACTGTTAACAATCTTGTAATGGACATTCCAAATTCCCTTTAAGTCTATTAAGGAACAATATCAGTACAAAAAGCAAGCAAAGTAATTTGTTATTAAACAGCCCGAGCACTATCCACAGAGTGCAGCAGCCAGGGAAACGTCAGGGAGACAAATGGCCACAGCCAGAAATTAACTGTGGGAGCTCATGAGTTGAATTTCCTTATATCCACACAGCAGCTCCAATTCATAACACACTCCATCACAACAAAAAGAGGGAAAGAGAAATACAAGACACTGAAGAAGGCAAGACATAGAGAGAGAGAGAGAGAGAGAGAGAGAGAGAGAGAGAGTGAGAAAGGGAACACAATCGGGGTGGAGGGAAAGGCGAATCTTAATGCGATTGGAGTTAAACCCCAGACAGAGAGCTGGCTCCATTAAAGCATGCCACTTGCCCCAGCAGCTCCCGATAAGACAGCTGAGGCTGGGATTTACGGCTTTGGCTTATCGTCATCTTCACACCAGTCTCGCACCGGGTGCAGGACCACGCCACCAAATCCTGCATGATTGGGAAACAAATTAAAGTAAGCAGCCTTATGCAAGGGGATGGGTAGGTGGCGAGACTGAAAAACAGGTGTGTGGGTGAGAGGGGGAAGGAAAGAGAGGGTAGTGAGAATGAGAGAGGTGTGTGTGTGTGTGTGTGGGGGGGGGGGTACAGACAGAATAAAAGAAGGAAGTAGGAAAAAGCGAATGAAGAAGGGAGAAAGAGAAACACATGACATGTAAGGCCCTTTGTCTCGCAGCCTCCTCCTCGTCCGACCTCCCTCACACTGGCTTTGACACATCATGTCTTTTCATTTAGACGATGATGAGATTATGGCGAGAGTTCTGCTCTCCTGCTTTAGAAATAAAATTGCTTTTATTTCTCCCAACATGTGTTCGGTGAGATTAAAGCGTAATCTTACAGCGTTTAATGGGAGCCTGTTTGTGGCCTGCCGGCTGACACAGAAAAGTGGAGCACGCTTGCCCCTGCTTTTTAATCCTGTTTATTGAATTATAAAGAACCTTAAAGGATAAAGAATATGAGTCAAGGATTTAAATATTTCATGGTATTTCTAAGTCAAAGCACAGGCCAGAAAGGAAAGGCTGGTTTCAGAGAATGTTAGCTACCAGAGAGATTTTTTTTCTTCCTCGACGTCTACACACAGCATTTCCAGCAGAATTAAAGGGGCGGTGCCAGGGCTGCTTCAAGGACATCATAAACGGTGTTATCAAAAACGGCGGCACGGTGGCGTAATGATTAGCATGTCTGTGTTACAACAAGACGGTCCTGGCTTTGCGTCCTGGGCTCGGGCGCCTTTGTGTGGAGTTTGAATGTTCTCTCCGTGCTTGCGTGGGTTTTTTCTGGGCACTTCGGTTTCCTCCCACAGTCCAAAGACATGCATGTTAAGCTAATCGGTTGTTCCAAATTGCCTCTAGGTGTGAATGTGAGTGTGAATGGCTGTGTGTATGTTGGCCCTGCGATGGTCTGGTGAGCAGTTCAGGGTGTACCCCGCCCTTACCCAGGGTTGGCTCAGATTGAGATTTGCAAGCTAAAAAGTCTATTTAACCAGTATAGACAAGTATTTTGGACCTTCATGGCATATTTAGCCAAATTTAGCCACACATATTTAAACAACTAAATTTGTGTAAAAATCATGATACAGCTCCTTTAAAGAAACAGCAACAGCAACATGGTTGTATGAGGGTTTTGTTATTGATATTATCCATCCATCCATTTGCCAAACCACTTAATCCTTACTAGAATTGCTGGGAGGCTGGAGCCTATGCCAGCCAACTCTGGGCGAAGGCGGGGCCAGGCCATCACAGGGCAACACAGAAATAATCATTCACACTCACTCTCACACCTAGGGTCAATTTGGAACAGCCAATTAGCCTAATGTGCATGTCTTTGGACTGTGGGAGGAAACCGGAGGACCCAGTGGAAACCCACGCAAGTACAGGGAGAACATGCAAACTCCACACAGAAACACTCTCACCAAGCATGGGACTCGAACCCAGGACCTTCTTGCAGTGAGATGCACATGCTAACCACTACGCCACTGTGTCCCCGTGATACTGATCCATAAATATACTGCCGTAATGACACAAAATGTGATGCAACATTAAAATAGAGTAATAACATCCCGTTTGCTTTCCATGCTTGAAAATCAAAAGCGAATATTGGTGTTTGTTCTCTGAGGCACATCTTTTCTTGCGCCAAGTCGAGTATGAGAGGATTTACATTCAGGTTCCTTAATCTGTGTAAGCGAACCTGTTTCAGGATGTAATTCACATGGTATGTCTTTTGATTTGGATTAGTCTGGGCAATCCTCTTACCCGCCGGCTCAGTATAACTTATCACTGACAAGGCTGTCTCGTGGAACACAGTAAATCCACATATCCCCCCCGCCCAGACCTCCAGCTCTAATTCTAATCGGCCTAAATCTGATCAGAGACTTTAACTTCCAAATACCTCCTGAAAGCCACGGCTGGCAAGAGCACGTTCATCTCAGGCTCGTCTCTGCACAGGAAAATTGCAGACAGACCTCACGAGCATGTTCCCATTAGATTTAAGTTCCAGGAAAGGGTGAAATTCTTGGGATGCTTTAATGTCTTTCATTATCTTCTCTGAGACATGAAAGGTCTGAGAATAAATGGAATGTTTGTGTGCGGTTTGACAGGACAGTCTGATAATAATTTCGAAATTAGTACACCAGGGGAATGATGTAATCAGTGAGCATTAAACATGTGTTTGTAAATTAGTCCTGGTGCACATGGCTCTAAAATCTCAAAATCATAAGAGGGTGTTTCTGTGTGGAGTTTGCATGTTCGCTCCGTGCTTGCGTAGGTTTCCCCTGGGGACTCCAGTTTCCTCCTACAGTCCAATGACATGCACAGTAGGCTAATTGCCTGTTCCAGATTGCCCCTTGGTGTGAGTGCAGATGGTTGTGTGTGTGTTGGCCCTGCGATGGTCTGATGAGCTGTTCAGGGAGTACCTCGCCTTCACCCAGAGTTGGCTCCCCACTGTCCTAATATTAGGATTAAGCGGTTAGACAAATGAGTGAGAAAATGACATGACATCAGCATTAAGGAGCACTATAAAAAATCTGGACACCCTGCCTACCTCAGTAGACTTTGCTTAGACACACTGTTAAGTACATAGAACGCGCGCACACACACACACACACACACACGCACATGCACACACTGAGCTGACAGATACATGGTTCCCCTCCTTCCCCCAGCTAAGATTCACTTCAATGCAGCATTTATTCCTCTTTCTGTTTGACAAGAGTGTTTGTATCGAGGCAGTACTGCTGTAGTTTGGCAGTAACTGCTGTAGTACAAGCCTTCTGCTGAGACGTCAAAGAGCGTTACACTCCAAAGTACTGAGGGAACAAAAAATACCCTGTGTTTTTCTTCCCTCTTTCTCTCTCTCTCTCTCTCTCTCTCTCTCTCTTTTCAGATGCACTGAACAAACAAGGCTGTATCCCTGGCCCAAAAATACTTCAAAGAGCACCGAGTCTGTAGGGAATGTTTCAGAAATGTGGAGCAGTGTTGACTGCTTAGCTTTGCATCTCAACGAGCGTGCACGTATTCCCAAGCCAGATGCTGATCATTCAGTGAGCGTGCAGGCCCGAGCACTATATAACACAGGGAGATGTTACCACCTCTTTCTTTAGATAAACAATTTATATATGCTCTCAAATGTCATTCGTTTCTCAGGAATTATTCATACAGGGTACCATGTGGTTAAATGCCTCCAGCAGTCAAACTAAAAGAAAACAGTATGTTGTGTACAATCGCTGAGCTCCAGAAACCTCCTATTTCACAAACTGAACTTTGATCTTTATTTAACGCTGGAATTTAAGGTTTAATCTATTTTTGCTTGGATTTATAAACTTCAACACTATTTTTTCCCTTGTTGGGGTGGGGGGGCTGGGGGGGCTGGGTGCTTTCGCCCTGTAGCAGTGACTGTTCATGACTAATATGGAATTTCATAAAATGGTAAAAATTGTAGAAAGTGAAAGTGATGCAGAAAGAAACAAATAACAATATGGATGATGATCATGATGCTGATCATGATGATGGTGATGATGGTGGTGATGTTCATGATGATGGTGATGGTAATGATGGTGATGATGATCATGATGATGGTGGTGATGTTCATGATGATGGTGATGGTGATGATGATCATGATCACGATGATGATTATGGTGGTGGTGATGATGATGATGAAGATGATGATTGCGGTGATTATGGTGATGATGACGGTGATGATGTTGATGATGATGATGATAATGGTGATGATGATGATGATCATGATGATGGTGATTATGATGATGGTGGTGATGTTCATGATGATGGTGATGGTGATGATGGTGATGATGATCATGATCATGATGATGATGATGATGATGATTATGGTGGTGGTGATGATGATGGCGGTGATTATGGTGATGATGATGATGATAATGATTATGATGATAAATGTAATGCTGATGGTTATGATGACGGTGATGATGTTGATGATGATGATGATGATCATGATGATGGTGATCATGATGATGGTGGTGATGTTCATGATGATGGTGATGATGATGATGATGATGATGAATGTAATGCTGATGGTTATGATGATTAGGATAATGGTGATGATGATGGTGATCATGATGATGGTGGTGATGATGATGATAATGATGATCATTGTTTACTACTTTCAGAGTGGCAGGGTATACTCTGAACAACTCACCAGACCATTGCCAAGCAAGTTTTTATGCGAGTTCAGTGAGAGCTACAAGCATGTTATGACCAGTACGAACAGAGTCAGTGTATAGAGCTGCATCTTCCCAGTGGAGCTTTTGGCTACCGGACTACTGGCTCCTCTTTGGTGACCAGCTGCTGGATCTTCTTCTTTTTTTTATTTTAGCTTTTTTTGGGTG
>JAQMYF010000004.1:32807558-32814323 GCA_030014195.1 Neosilurus mollespiculum
TTCTTTGGGAAAAAATACATCTGTATCACCTATCTATTATGGTCACTGGCAGAAGCTGGAGCCAATCACAGCTGACTTCAAGCAAAGGGCAGGATATACAGTCAACAATTGACTATTGCAGGGCAAACACAGATACAAACAAGCATTCACACTTATCGAGGAGCAATTTTAAATTGCCAGTTGTCCTTATGTACATGTTTTTGGACTGTAGGAGGAAACTGTAGCACCCAGAGGAAACCCAGGGAAAACTCAAACTCAAAACATACACTCCCAGTCAGCCATGAGGTTTGAACCCAGAACCTTTGTGTTGTGAGGTGGCAGTGCTGCCCACAGAGGCACAATTCTCCTGTTGTGAAATTACTTCTATTATACATTTACCTTTATGGCATTTGGCAGATGCTCAGAGCAAGTGAGGATTAAGGTGGCAGTGTGGTGGTACTGCGATTTGAAAAAACCTGGACCATCAGATCACAATTCAACCCAATTCAAGAAGTAGTTTTCATTATTGTAGTATTTTGTGCAAGAATTTATAACGGCTCATATTTCAGAGTGATCAGCTAGCAATATGAAATTGTAAATATTCCTACAAGAACACAGAAACCGCTTTGACTTTATGTTTTAATGGCACGTGGAATAAAAATTCCAGAATGTTCCACACTGTACGCCCGAGCCACGTGACCGGAATGCCAAACAACCTTTGACCTTTAGGAGACTGATTCCGAATTCAAATCACATGTCTGGCTGTCAATCCATCAAACCCACCAGCATGAGCAAAAGGTTATGAAATGAAGGAGCAAAAAAACAAAAAAAAAACCAAAAAACAAGAGTTTCCATGAATATTTTTCCATATAGATCCCTATGAAACCAGTGCAATGGACCAAAGACCAGCGTCTCCATTTACAGACTTACAGCTAAGTATATGAAATTCATTATGTCTCCGACTGCCTTGTACACCGCTAATACACCCCTGCACACACATATCGAGCAGGCTGTAGTAGTAAACCTACAGTGAACCTGCGATCTTTATCTGTGCTGGTCTTATAACTGACATTTTCAATTACACTGCAAACAACTAATCGATATTCATGGATTTCAGGCCTGGCACACAAAGCAAACAGAGAGTGGTATATGTGTGTGTTAGCTGGTGTGGAGAAGCTGCTGGCAGCAGTAGAGAAATAGGGCTGGATATGTCAAGGTCGGCCTTCTGTTAATGAGGGACGGCCGGCTGCATAATTGAATGGGCCGAGCGCTATCGACTGCTCAAGCAGAAGCGTTTAAAATGGTTCCGGGGCAATCGTTAAGCAAAATCCTCCGCTTTATGTTCCGTGGCAGTAATTTATGCAGGGGCACCCAGGCGCGAGCTGCACGGCTCGCAGCCCGATGAGTGGATTAGCTGAACGAACTTTCCAAACGCCAGCCATGCGTGCAAGTCATTTCTACAGATGAAGAGCCTCTGCACTCCTTTTACTGGTGTGATTTAGAAATAAAATCATGCATGCCCACACTTTTTCTGGCCTGTGCATTTTAAAATACAAGGCCGTTCAATATGCAAGGGCGCACGCACACACATTCTCTAATACACGCATAGAAGACAAGAGGCTGAGATGTGCAGTATCTATGGGGCAGACATGCAAGTTAACAGGGGCTCTTGGGGAACGTTAACTCTCTGTTAGCCCAGGCTGTAATGACAGTTGGCTGTTATGCAGAAGGCACTTTGATGATGCAGTGTGTGTGTTTGTGAGATGCAGCAGAAGGTAAGCAGTGAGGAAGGGCAGGCCTCGGCGTTTTCTCTGCTTGCACAACTTCTCTGAGGCAGCCCCGGGAGAATGCTTATCTGGTGATCAAACTAAAACAGGAGGCTTTCAGTGCAAACTGCAAGCACCTGCTTCAGTATGTGATTTCCTGCACGACATGCCTCAGCTGAGCTCACCACACACACAATAAAAGCAAAGCATAAAATTTTATATGATCACTATTAAAAAAAGGGAAACTCATATGAACTTCCTAATCTCTCATTTGCCGAACCGTCATGAAGGGGGGGGCAAAGCCCATCTCAGCCGACACTGGGTGCAGGCGTGGTACGCCCTGCTCAGCCCGCCTGAACATTGCAGGTCAACACACAACCGTTAAAACTCACATTCACACTTTGGGGCAATTTGGACCATCCAATTAGCCTAATGTGCATGTCTTTGGACTGTAGGAGGAAACTGGAATACTCAGAAAACCCACACAAGCACTGGGAGAACATGCAATCTCTACACAAATACGCCCTCGTCAAGCATGGGACTCGAACCAGGAACCTTCTTGCTGTGAGGTGAATGTGCTAACCACTACCCCACACATGAACTTGTCACCTGGCTATCAAGTTCCTTTCTTATAGGATTACGTCCTGTAGCTCTTAATGCAATTATGACAAGCAAAGCTAAGCTAATCACTAGGGATTTAAAACAGATAAGTCTGAACATGGAAGGTCTTGAAAACGCTGTACCGTTTAAGAGACAAAAATAGTCTGTGGGTACCAACTTTAGCGGTGCCTAATTCCTCCTCTGCAGATTACCTAACTACCAATTAGACCCTACTTTGCAACAGATTAAAGTCACTCCTTTGGTCTGATAAAATACGCACCAGGTGTAGTATTTTTAGGATGATCCTTGTTAATATAAGAAGTAAATCTGGCTGTTCTTAGAAAGGATTTACCTATTTATACAACACTGCTAGTTATACCTAGACATCACTCTACTCCACAGTAGAAGATAGTTAGGATTGTTCCACATCCTAAGCTTCCTCTCACTACAAAGCCTCTCCAAGACATGCGCAGTCCTCCATCCCCACAGGACAGGAGGGGTTTTTGAAGAGGGGAGTAAAGGGCCGGGGGCTCCCTCCCAGTGTGTAATTACTACTCCCTACTGAGGCTCAGCCAATTCTGAGAATCAGATTAGATAACTTAAGTACCCCATCCGAAATATCCTTATCTAACTGAGAACCAAACATCATACAAACACCAACTCTCTCACCCACCCATCCCACCCCCCACCTCTTAAACTCCACCAGAATTCCCAAACTCATGTCAACAAGAGCTGGTTATATTTGTCAGTGCACACAGGAGCGACCGGGGGAAGCACTGGAGGGACAGTTGCAGTCATCATGTGCTGAACTTTTGGGCAGGCATGTGATTGGGAGGAATGCGGTGACCCTCCCTAATTCAGCCCTGCTGGAATCATGGTCATAGCTAATGCATCAGACGTCTTATTAATATTTTTTATTTCGGGCCAGTAAAACAGTCAAGAGTAAATCCCAGTGGCCGTCACGGATGATGGGAGAACGGAAGGGGGGTGGGGAGGGGGGGGGTGGTGATGCTGGTTAGGAAATAGCAGCTCCTCAGTGAATATAGAGACAGGCCAAAGTAAAGAGGGAGAACAAATGAGGTCTGTGATCCCAAAAGCCCCCCCTCAACACCTCCCTCTTCCCTTCTTCTCCTCCCCCTTTCCCACTCTCTCCCCCTCTTTCCCCAATCAGCCCGAGCCGGTGCTCTCAGCCCGACAGCCAGCCCTTTGTTGCTGTCTGAATGGAGGTTAAATATCCCTTGAAACCAGAGCTCTTTGGCTTTCTGGACGCATAGTCAGAGTCCCTGAAACCTTTCAGATGCAAATGTAAGTGCTTTTTATTCCCTTTGTAGCCATAGTTGGGCAGTGGTGTCATGCTGAAGGGTGATGAATAAAGCTGGTGAATTTGAGGCTTATTTTTTCCTCTCTCTCTCTCTCTCTCTCATTCAATCTCCCTTTCCTCTCTCTCTATCTCTTTTTTTAGCACCATTTCTTGCAGCCAGGTCGCAGCCCAGCCCCCCTCCTGCCGAGGCTTAAATAAGCACAGATGGTCTCTCCTGACCTGCTATTCATCATTGTGTCAAAAGCTCTGTCAGAGTACCGCTGCCTCAACAGTAGCGCTGAAGGATTTTGTTTGTTTCTATTGATAAGGCCTGTTAATTTCACAGCCGTCTCATTAGGGTTTAAACCGCCAATTAATTTCTTTTGTTCTTGTCAAATGGGTAATTCTAAACATGAACCGAACCAACAAAAAGAGCTGCTCGGAGCCAGTCAACACTGCTGCCGCTGGTAAGCAGGCAATGATGCATGAGGCAGGTAAAGGGGAGGTGAAGATAAAGAGAGAAATCATAAAAATATCGGTGAACAGAAACAGAGAGGGCAGGGTAAAAAAAGAAGAAGAGAAAATCACCATAAATCCCCTGATAATACTGAGCGAGCCACGATGCTAGGCATGGTAGCAACTCATCAGACGAATACAATCCAGTGGTACCCAGGAGGAAACGTTTCAATCATCCTCCTCGTCATCAGCTTCAGTGCTAATAAAAAAAAAAATAAAGAGTTTTAAAATGATGCAGATATTAATGAAAAATCAAACGGGAGCGCTGAAACAATGGCATAGAGCGGAGAGCAAGAAAGCAATTGTTCCCTTTGAAGTGCGTTCATAAAAGAAAAAAAGGGGGGAAAAAAAGGAGAAAAGCCATTTTGTGCCTCCACTCTATTACAGCAGTGCAAGCTGTCATTACGAGCAGGATTGCATGGGCGTCTCATAATATCCAGAGATTGGTAGTTTGTTAGACAGGACTATACAATTTGCTGCAGCCTTGAAGGATCCTTGAGCCCCTCTTGACAACTTACCAGAGGGAATTGTCTGAGCATTGGCTTTTGTCTGCTGGAGACACAGGGGCAATTATCCAGCCTCCCGTAACATTTCCCCAGCTTTAATCTCCCGACTCAGAGCGGAAAAACAGAGCGGCTAAGGTTTCAGAGTGCCTCTGGGTTCTATTAGCACACAGCCACATTTTCGCCTCTTATTCCTCTCTCTCCCTCTCTCTCTCAATCCATCTCTCTGCGAATGGAGAGAGATCAGGCTCTGATGGACAGTATTCCCCTTGGGCCTCCAACTGAAAACATGATTATGTCATAATATATTTTCGAAAAAGAGATCCATTTAAAAAGATCCACCTTTTCAATCCAGCCCGGCTCTGCTTTTATGTGGCTGGCAGGAAGAGGCTAAGGATGACTGATGCATCAGTGAAGCAACCGTGACACAGAGAGCACTTTTCGCCCTCACCACATAAATACTGTACATACCTGCAGCACAGTCTACTTTTTCCTCCGAGTACACACTCCTCCCAAAACAAACCGGCCATAATCATTAGGATATATATAATGCTGGTATAATTTTAAAGATCATGTAAATAAACACAGGGTATATTTAAATGTATAACCAGAGAAAAAGACATAGACTTACACGATGAAGCAGACGGAACTGTAACAGCACCTCATTGGTGTGCGTCTGTGATTTTAGAGGGTCGGCAAGGCTTCTAGAGAACAAGGGTTCACAAGTTTAGTAGGCAGGGACTCCCTTAAACCTCAAAGACAACAGACAACCTCAATGCAAATTTAGTCCATGAACATGTATTAAAAAAAAATCAATACTACTACTACTACTAATGATAGTAATATAACTAATATAAATATAGGGCAGCACTGCAGTGTCATGGTCAGCACATCAGGCTGATAGCAAGAAGCTCCTGGGTTTGAGTCCCGGCTCAGTCAGGGTGTATCTGTATGCAGTTTGCATTTTCTCCCACACATACACACACACACACACACACACACACACATATACATATATAGATATACACACACACACACACAAATATATATATATATTTATTTATATATATATTTATATATATACACACACATATTTACACATATACACTCATATACATATATTCACTCATTCAATTTCTAAGCCGCTTAATCCTAATTAGGGTAATATATACATATATGTATGTATGTATATAGTGTGGCATAGTAGCGTAATGGTTAGCATGTCCACCTGACAGCAAGAACGTTCTGGGTTCGAGTCCTGGGCTCAGCAAGGGCTTTTTTGTGTGGAGTTTACATGCTCTCCCCGTGCTTGAGTGGGTTTCCTCCAGGTACTTCGGTTTCACACACATAACCATTCACAATCGTTTTTACCACCCAGGGGAAATCAAGAATATCCAATTATTTGTGGGAGGAAACCAGAATACCTGGAGGAAAACCACACAACTTCAAGGAAAGCATGCATACTCCACGCAGAAATGCCCCCACCAAGCCCGGGGTTCGACCCCAGGAGATTCTTTTTTTATTTTAAGAACACCTCAGCAGGAAGAGGAAAGTCTCCAACTTCCACATTATGCACACAACATGGCACAGTCACACTGGGGGTCCAAGCTGAGCTTCTGATAAACAAATAAACACCTACATTACAACATTGTTAATTGTGCAGAAAATAGCCTTAACTTATAATTAGCATTAGTGTATGATTTGTCAGGATAATAAATCTGCCCTGTTTAAAAAAAAAAAAAAAAAAGGTACATTCAAGTGTGCTTTAAAAATGACCTTTGACCTCATTAAAGCACAAATGTAAAAGCATGACTATATTGGAGTTCTGATTTTCTCACTTATGTATATACAGACAGTAAAGCAAACAAAATATGAACTGATAACTTTGGAGTTTGGAGAGCGACACTGAATTTTGTTAAATACAATAACCCTGCACACCCTCCATTAGGATTTGCATATCTGCTTCAAATATACATACTCGCCCGAGTGCATCTGGCCCTAAAAGAAAGAAAGAAAGTGTAGAGAAACACACACACACACACACACACACACACAGAGAGAGAGAGAGAGAGAGAGAGAGAGAGAGAGAGAGAGAGAGAGA
>JAQMYF010000004.1:32824855-32839329 GCA_030014195.1 Neosilurus mollespiculum
GAGTCGGCTGAGATGGGCGCCAGCCTCCCCGCGACCCTAATTAGGACTAAGCGGTTCAGAAAATGAATGAATGAATGTATTAATTCTGCAAGGGAAATTATTGCCTCTGCATTTAACCCATCCAAAGTGAGCACACACACACTTGAAACAGTCACTGCTCACTTCAGCCATGAATGTGGAGGAAGGGAAGGTGTAGCTCACTTCCCTGCTACCACACATTTTTCATGCTTGTTTGGGAATCGAATCAGTGACCATTAGGTGGTAAACCCGCTTCTCCAAACCCCATTAAAGTGGGTATCTTTACAAATGCCAATATTCTACAAATGCTGGTGAACTAAATTCACCAACAAAAAAAAAACAAACCAACTTGGGGATATTTCAGAGACATTCACGTGAATAAATTCACGAACTGTTCTCCAACAACAAACTTCTCAAATATCTGGCAGATAAACGGTTGGAAACTGTTAAAGTATTCGCCAGCTGTGTCTGATTTTTGCTGCTAACAATTGAGTCAATTCTAGAATTTAAAAAATTTTCTCCAAACTACTCTCGAATTTCACTAACTGTTCCCCATAGTCACCACTTTTTGTGTATACAGGAAACATCTGTGACCTAAGAGAATAGTTTGGGTGTGTTTGGAGGGAGATTGGAGTTAAATTGTGAGCTTATTTTGTTTGTGTAAGGCCAGTTAGGGTTCTGGGATCATGATCGAGAGGTTATGGGTTCAGATGCCTGTCAGACCCCCACCATGCTAAGACCCCTGGGCAAGATCTTAACCATCAGTGTGCCTCTGTTCACCCAGCAGTATGAATGGGTACCAGTAAAGATTCTGGGATGGTAACCTGCATCCCATACAGGAGGAGTTGAATTCCTAGTTGCTTCACGCTACAGAAATCGGGATTAGCTCCGGCTCTGATTAGTCAGTAGGCTCGGGTGTAAAAAGCCCAGGACTTTTATTTTGTTCATGCTAAAAGTAATTTTTTTAGGTCGGCGAACCATGGGGAACATTCAGAGAACATGGAGAATACTCGAGAATAGTTAAAGTCTAACTTTTGGAGTCAATCAACAACAATTTACAATACAAAACTTCCAACACGTCAGTGAAAGTAAACAGAAATAATAGAAATAATAATAAAAAGTGCTGAACACACCACATTAGCACCAAAAACACTGACAGACTGCAGAACACTAGGTGGCCTTCTTCAGAGCTCACTGTGAAGTACTCTGAAGGGTACAGGAGACCTTCTCCCCTACATGGCCTCTCAGTTAATTGATAAAAAAAAAAAAAAAAAAAAACAAGAAGAAAGAAAGAAGAAAGCTGAACTAGACGACGGGAGCCTTCATAGAAAATGCACTCAGGAAATGCACACTTCATTGGCTTGGGGGGGGGGATGAAAAAGAGAGTGATAGAGTCGAAAGTATCCGCCTCTGCTTTTATTAGACAACAACATTACTGGAGAGACGGCCAGAAGAGGGACTCGGGAAGAAAGCCTCTGCTTCTGCTCAGAAACAAAAAAGGAGGAATGGGCTGGAGAGGGCATTCGTTTCCACCAGTACCAATAGACCATTCAGCGAGGAAGAAAGGCCCAGTTTGTGTCACCCCTCCTTTAAAAGGGAGCTTCAGTTCTCTACTGATCACACCAGAGCAGCGTCGGGTTCAAACCATGAGGAACATCAGCAACGCAACATTTATTTATTTTTTTTTTACAAAAACAGTTTATTGAAATATCAACAACTGTACATCTCTTCAGTGACAACACAGTTTGCTACATACTTTGGTGTGTGTGTGTGTGTGTGTGTGTGTGTGTGTTAAGACATGACTGTACCCACTGACTCTTTGTAAGGCAGGAGACAGTGTTGTACGATGAAAAAGTCGACCAATCGTCTGATTAAAGTCTGTATGTTTAACTTGGACATTATACTTCGCTTGGAGTAGCTACAGACAAATAAACTAACTGTGCTTTTTGCATATGGGACACTATGCACACAAAATCCAAGGAGGCTCCAGAGAAAGGAGACAGAAAAATATGAACCCATTTATCCAATAATCATCTTCATCCATTACAAGACAAAACGCCGAGTCCTGTCAATGCACCAGTGTAATGAAGTCACAGGTCAGGCGAAGGGTCCTCCCATCAGGCAGTACACACATGCCTTTTCTTCAGCGACCTTGCTTAACCCCTCCCCCCTCCTGACTCCTCGGAGGCCATTTATAGGAGGTTAGAAGAGTCACTTTTACAGAGTGTCCTCCTGAGCTGCCTTTTCTTGAGACATCAGCCCCAGGTGCTCAAGGAGATTATAAGGCAGAGGAGCTCCACCAATCAGATGGGAAGAAGGTCCACAGGGTATCCAAAAAAACAAACAAAAAAAAAAAAACCCGGAGAAACCCATCCCCGAAATATGATCTTGCTGATTTATTTTTTCCTCAGAGGAAGGGAGGGGGGTAAATTAGATTTCCCTAAAAGGTCAGCCTAGAAAATTAACTTCTCAGGAACAAAAAGAGATAGAATATCCTAGAAAAAAAAATAATGTCCTAATCTAATTTCCAAACCCCAGCGGAAAAAACAAAGCATCAAGGAGAGGGTGAGAGAGAAAGAACCACTGTGAGTGTAACTGAACACCAAAATATAAATCTATAAAAGGCCTTTTAATACTCCATTATGTACACTTTTCACAGAACCTCCACGTGAATAAAATCTCAGAACGAAGCGCCGCTTCATGCTGCAACATTCTTACCTTATTAAAAAAAATAATAAAATAAAAGACAAAATCCAACAAGAGGAAAAAAAAGTTATTCTCTTCTCTAGTGCCAGATGCCCTACGTTGGGTGTAGTGCGCGAGGAATGAGCGAGTAAGAAGCAACAGAGACTGAGTTAAACGCTGCCCAGTTCCCACCAGTTCAGTACAGGTCCTGGTTTAACATCAGTCCTTATATGACAAGTCCAGGCTGCTGTTAGTCCCACAGTCCATGAAGAAAGGGATGATGAGGGATGAGGGTCAGGTAGACAGGTGCCCGAGTGTTTATCTGACTAGAAAAGGGGTGTGGTTTCCCTCAACACCCCATTCCCCGTTTCACCTTTTCGCCGTGGGCTGAGCTTCACCAGTCCGTTACCCCTGCCTAGTAGATCACCTCATACACTGTGGCTTTCTTGTCGCCGGAGCCGGTGACGATGTATTTGTCGTCTGCGGAGATGTCACAGCTCAGGACTGAGGAGGATTCCTTCGACTAGCGGAGAAGAAAGAGAGATTACGATGAGAGAGAAAACAAGTGTTCCTGTTGAGAAGTAAGTGTGAAAACATTTATAATGTTCTATGGCACAACTGCGTGAAGCTCCAGCCTAGAGGAAGCACCTCTTCCCTGACCCAACTGATCACACACACACACACACACACACACACACACACACACACACACACACACACACACACACAGATAAGAGTTGTACATAAGCACTCTGCCCACACCATCACACCGCATTAGCTCTTACGCTAACTCCAGCCTTGAGCACTTTAAAGGTTCAGTGTTATTTACTGGATGGTGGCTGTGTGTGCATGCCCACATCCTGCCTAAGTGGTCAGGGCCCTGGCGCTAATGACACACTCTGGCCCATTTCCGCTGATGCAGGCATTGTCCATCAGCTAGCGGTCACTCTGCCCTCTAGGCCGAGCTTCCTGCAGACAGACTCTATTGATCTCTGTACCTGGAATATGCTGGCGCCGTAGGGAGTCCTCCACGCGTTCAACAGATTGTCCTTCCCAGTGCTCACGAACCATTTACCTTGTCAAGGGAAATCAAATGTAATTAGAGCTTTGCTTGGGCTGCCAAGGTAAGATCGAGCTAAATAGAGACATGTGCAAAAAAGACTGCGCACAGGCTTAAACGGAGAGGACAGTCAAGGTTGGGCTCAGTTGGAAGTAAACACCAAATAGTGCGAAACAGTGAGTAAAAAGTGAGAAACGTGCAATTCTAATGATCTTTCAGAGACAATATGCAAATCACACAGGAGCTTTTTTTTATTTTTATTTATCCATTACTGCACTCTCCGTTCACATACACAAGATAAACTATACAATAACCCGGGGTCTCACCACAGTAGGCGAATTTGAGTGACAGCACACAGCTCTCGTGTAGGTGGAGCTGATACTTGTCCGGCTTGGTGTGGTGAAGCACCTCCACATTGCTGCTCTCCATGCCCACAGCCAGCCACTCACCCGTTGGGCAGTAGCCCAGTGAGAAGATCTGTACAGTACATCAAACACAAGCTTTCAATACACTGACAACTTTTTCCTGATTGGTGCAGATGGGAAAAGAACAAATGAGAAACTGACCTGAGAGGTGAAATCATGCTGCTGCAGCTGCCGCCCCTCTCTCAGATCCCACGAGCGCACAGTGTTGTCCAGGCCACCCGTCCACAGTTTAGTGCCATCGTGTGAGATGTCAATGCAGCTGGCGCCATCTGTGTGGCCCTGGAACTGCCTACGATACCCAGAAGGAGGTAAGCGGTCAGAGACACCACCAATTATACTTCGCAAGTACAAGTCACGCTTATCACCTGCTTACGGACGTACCTGACAAGCGTCTGATTGTGGAGGTCCCAAACAGCAATGTTGCCATCGCTACAACAGGAGAAGCAGACCTTAGCGTCAGGGCTGATGGCTAGAGCGTAGCAGGCTGGGGCAGATGAGGTCAGCTCAGCTTTGATGCGTGGCGTCTGTGAGGCCAAATCCCAGATGGTTAGGGTACTTGCTTCGCCACCCACAATCAGCGTACGACCGTCAGGCAACAGCTTGCAGGAACGGATGTAGTTGTCCCGGTTCTGCTCCAAAGAACAGAGCAGTCAGCCAAAACAAAGGAAGCCTACCTCAGATGCTTGACAATGTGCAATCAAAAAGTAGCAGCATGGAAGCACTTTTCCACACAAAATACAAGATTCCCTTACTGAGTACAAGTAGAGGAATTAAAACAACACAGCAAAAATATACATCATAATATACAGACCGGACAGAAACGTAATTATTTATTTACTAATTTCAACCCTGTAGGAAATTAGTAAATAAATATATACATTTCTCCTGCGTTTCTGTCCGGTCTGGAGTGAAAGCAGGAAAGGCTAACACTGAGTTTTCTTTTCACTGCCTTGTTGGTTTAATCATCCGTCTAACGAGTTCATGTTCCATGGTCCCAATAAAATGTTTCATATTTTGCTTGACAAAAGTTTGTCTGTCTACCGGGGTTCGATTATGTTTTTTATTCTGTGCGAGTCTGAGTGGTGGTGTATGAGCCTCTTTTTTGGTAATAATAATAATAATTTTTTGAAAATTAGTGACACATAACAGCCAATCAAAATCAACTCAGAGATGCAGCAGTGTTTTTCTGTGGCATGAACACAGGACAACCATCCAAATCATGTTTCATGCCTATGGTGCTCCACTAAGGAACTCTGCTAACACTTAAAATACACAATCTGAATATTCGGCTTTGCTAAATCCTTGCTAAATTTGCTAAAATAAAGAGGAAGAGCGCGAAAAAGAGAGTGAAAGAGAGAGCGAGAAAAGGAAAGAACACTGCACTCTCTTGGAATCATACGCCTCCTTCCATTTTTTAGCACGTGATCTTGAATTTTCCGCTTTCTACGACTCTGCATTATACTGTGCGTGGCTGTTCCTCCAGTAACAGGGTCTTATTGTAAACAGACACACGTGAATTGTATTAAACAAACACACAAAACAAAAAATAAGATGGTGAATAAGTGATAAGCGATCACTCGCTAGTCGGGGTGGTTTCACTGGGAAACCTCTGTATTCATCTAAAATAAACCAATAGCGCGAGAGAACACACACACATACACTCTCGGCTCAGGAACGGACACCTTTAATCCATTGATCCATGCAATACCACTTAAAAGTTCCATACGCAAAGCATTTAAGTAATGCATGTCTGCAGTCTCACTGATAACACTACACTGGGTTGAGCTCTCACCAGACAGTCCAGCTGGGACACAGGACTCTTGCTACCAGGCTGGCTGATGTCCCAGATCTTCACACAGCCCTTGCCTCCAGTGTAGACGTGACGAGTAGGATTGCTGATGGTGACCGCACACACCACCTCGCCATGGCTAAGGGTGTTTATCTGGCGGGCATGGCGAGGGATCCCGGGACCCATCAGAGCATCAGGAGGGAAGGGCACAGGCTGCATCTGCCCATCAGCACTGACATGGAACGAGTAGGCTCTGACAAAGAGAGAATAAACCAAAAAGCCTTATTTAAGTGTTCGGTGGACCACAGCATGAGCTGACTAATAGATTTAATTAACCCATTTGAGTCAGTAAAGCAAATGGTCTAAGATGAATTATTAAGAGCTGCAAAAAGCCACTACACAAGCAGTACAGTGAGATTCTCTGAGTGAGTTCACTTTAACTAAAACACTTACGGCTTGCCTCCAGAGATTGACGTGAGGCTGGCAGGGAGGCCTGGAGCTCTCATGTGAGGATGATCAAAACCCGCCTTAAAAAGATATGCAAGAGAACAAGCCATTAGATCCTCACCCATACTGGCACACGACATTATATAACCAATACATGATGATCCTGAAAGCTCTCGATGAGGGGAAAACACATTACGCTCAGTCGGACATCATCAGAAGGCTTAATCGTCTCAATCTCAGTTCAGAGCAAGAGAAAGGCAAAATAAATGACTCTTAGAATATAGAGGTCAGCCTTAGAAAGGACTCGCGTGCTCACAAACACTCACAATGGATGGACGGCCATAGGCAGCAGCAGCAGCTGCACTCATCTGGGGAGAGATGTGCAGGCCGGCGTAGACTCCAGGGCTTGTGAGTGAGCCGTTCATCTCATGGTGACCCATCATGGCAAAAGGAGCTGGGTATGAACCAGCAATGGAGAGAGGAGTGCGCAACGCAGGAGCAGCTAGAGAGAGACAGATACACAGAGCCAATCAGAAGTCATACTTCTGCATGGCATCATCTCATTCACCACCACTAGAGTCTAATTATTGTTTTCACACATGAAACGTCATTCAGTAGTTTTTATTCATCATGATTTAAAGATCATCATCCAAATGGTGGCCGTCATTTTCTATACACTCTTGGAGGTGATTTCTGAAGTGGAACAGTGGCAATCTCCTGCTGAATTACAACTAGTAACTCAAGAGTTTGGGGTGGATGAGTATTTATATACACCCCTGATGCCCTGAGGTAACAGGCTGCCACCCAACATCACCACGCAAGTGATTTATAGCAACGAGTAGCAAACATGTCAGAGCAGTTATACAGACTGCACTTACCCAGAGCCTCCATGGGCGGTTTGCCCAGAATGGGCCGCAACCCTGGTGTGGTGCTTGTGCCAGGGGTCGGTGCATCGTTCCGTGGAGTGGGAGTGTTAGACTTGAGACCAGGTGTGGATGCTTTGTCGTTCTGTATTTTGTGGGGAAAATAAAAAAAAGACAGAAAAGACAAAGAGGGACACAAAAAAAAAAGTTTAGAAATCTTTTCAGAAAACAAAAAAAAAAAAAAAAAAAAAAAAAAAAAAAAAAAAAAAAAGTGAGGCGATACCCTCATGCAGACGTTTGAGTACCCACTGAATGTAATCCTGTCCTATTCTGACAAGCATCCTGCACCTATGATGTTATAAACCCAACTATTAATCCTAAAAGCCATTACAGGCACAATGGAGAGGAGGCTCATTTTTATCCTTCCCCAGCTTTCATCCTTTAATCTTTCTGACAAGGCAAAGGGCCTAGAACGGTTAAGCACATTGAGTTATTAGTCGAGAAGACGTGACGGAGCCTTCTAGAGAAATGCTATATGTCTGACATTTACTAAGTACGCCTAATGTATTTAAAGCCAAAGCTTTCATTCCTAAGCCATATAAAAGCAAGAGACACGACAGTAAGTTCAGTGCCATATCTCTCAGGTAAAATCCACCGGCTGGGTCCTCAGAGAGATATTTAAAAAAAAAAAAAAAAAAAAAAAAAAGGGTGCGATATTTACATTAATGGATGAAACTGTGTGCAAATGTGCTCTTACATGGCCATGCTCCTTGGTCTTGGATGAAGGTGTGCTACCAGATGAAGCCACTGACGCAGGACTGTTAGGCGTATCCTTTTTGGGTGGGCGGGGCTTGTCAATGCCATTTTCTGGTGGGGAGTGGGCTGGGCTGCCTCGGGGTGTAGCAGGGTCCTACATGTGCAGAGCAGATCAAACCTTCATTGCACAGTCCTACCAGAACTACCCAAGAACATGCTTCATGTCACAACTGTTTAAAACTCACCTCGTTAGAAACGTCGACCACAAGATCATCACTTTTGTCTCCATCACTATCCTGCATTTAAAATAAATAAATAAATAAATAAATAAATAAAACGCCACCTCAATCTCCTATTACATGGTAATAAACATCTCAAACAAACCATCTCAATGTTCTACAATAGCTTTTAAACTCGTTACATGGAATGGTTCCGACTCACGTATCGACTCATGTTGTCCTTCTCTTCCATTTTGCGCTTCTTGGAGTCCAGGCTATAGTCAGAGGAGCCACGATGCTTCTCACTGGCAGTGCGCAGGCTGTCCGATGGGGAAATGGAGTTGTTCTAAAGGGAAAAAGAAAAAGATTTCATCACTCTCAGGGACAGAGGGAAGGAGGGATAGACGGAGGGGTAGTCATTTTATTTTTATTTATTACTTTGTAATACGCCTTGTAACAACAGTATGAATTTAAGCATGACTGCAGACAGCATTGACAGGTACACACTACAGCTGTGGGTTCTGAAAGAAATCCAGGATGTAAAAAAAAAAAGGAAAACAAGTAGTTCATATCACTCCAAAACCACACACTTTAAAAAGCCAGAAGAGGCCTATTCATTCCCATCGGCCGCCTACAAAGCCCCGAAACTAGCCAAGCCGTATCGAACAACCTACGCTAGACTAAACACCCAAGAATTTGCTGGCTACTCAACAGAGCAGCCACAGTTAAGCAGACCAAAAAGAAGGGGCTTGTTTTCACAGTTCCCCCCCCTTTCCTAAAAGAGACAACAAACAGCTTCAGGAAGACATGAGCAGTGCTAGTGCTGAACAACGGCTCTTTATCTGAAAGCAGCCAGGCCTGGACTGGATGTGTGTGTGTGTGTGTGTGTGTGTGTGTGTGTGTGTGTGTGTGCGTGCATGTGTGTGACCATGTAATGGTCACTGATTGCTGTAGCATGCTGAGCTCTGACTCCAAGCCTGTGTAGTTGGCTGGGTACAAACAAATGGGCAAATGCAGGCAGGTCACATGAAGGCAGCTGCACTCCAGTAGTCAGCCTCTGTCCACTGCTTCTCACGCTTCCTCATTTTACTTTCAGGTTGACTCAGACTCGGAAAAATAAGACCACACACACACACACACACACACACACACACACACACACACACACACACACACACACAACAAGGCTGTCTGGTTTCCAGCACATAAAGACGAGCACTTCCTTTGCCTAAAAAGTTTTCGTCTTAGAAGCCGGGATCGTTACTGTGGTACACCCTGCGATATCGTGCACATATGCATCAGCCTCAGGAAGGCGGAGCCAGTGAGGCATCGAGGCCTTTCTTAAGGGTTCTCTAGGCATTTCCTCCACATAATCCAACCTGAGAGCTTCTCTTAGGTTTCCTTCATTGCAGAGAGAGGGCACAGCTCAAGAGGGCAAGAACGCCTCCACGACGAGGGCAAGTGTAATAAGAAACTGAGCTGAGAAGTGAGATGAAGTAGCAGACTGGGCAGAGAGCCCGCGGTCCTCCGTGTGTGTGTGTGTGTGTGTGTGTGAGACGCCTGACCTTTTAAAGAGATGCTTGGCGTGTCTCATTAAATAGAGTCACAACTATGCTATCAGATGACCTAAGACACAGGCCTAACACGCACGCACGCACACACACAAACCCAGGGTCGTAAATGCTACAGGAGCTCCTCTTCCTTTAGACATGACTGCACCCATTGAGCTCTGGCCGGGGTTGTTAGAAACCCAATCTGACTGCTTCAATCGGCCATCGGAGAGATTTAAACCCTCCCATCAAATAAACGCCTTTTACAAGGAGATGAGAGGCAAAATAAATGCTACTGCCTACGTTCATGCATATTTATCAGCGAGGCAAGATGAAGAAAAAAAAAAAAAAGAAAAAAAAGAAAAGAAAAAAAAAGAGCACGAGGGAAACAGGGGCAGTGAAAGGGAAGAAATATCCCAGAAAAGGAGGGAGAGAATGAGGGGGGGGATCAAATAAATCTGCTAAGAAGGAGGAGAGTTAAAGTCGTCTTTAATTGTGATGCAATTACGCAGTAGTGCTAATCTGTACACTGTGATATGAGTCATTTCCCATCTGCATAGAGATGAGAGAGCTTATTTCATAGAAAACCTTGTTTCCCCATTAGTCCCTTTAATGAAAGCAGATTACTGTACGCAGTGCAACTTGTGAGGGTTTCAGGCAAAAGAAGCCTTGCTTGACATTTACATTAATGGAAAATTTCTTAGGCGTGAAACAGGTTAAAAAGCTCTTTCATGCAGGAAGAAAGAGAGACAAAGAGACAGAATGAGAGCAAGGAAGAGTGGGCGAATGAACAGAGGATACGCAAGAGAGAGAAAGAGAGCTAGAAGGAGAGTGCATGAGAGAGAAAATGCAAAAGAGATACAGAGAAAGTGTGAAAGAGCTAGAGAGAGCATGAGAGAACTGGAAAAAGAGCTAGGGCTAGGTGAGAGCTGGAGAAAGCATGAGGGAGCCAGAGAGAAAGAGCAAGAGTGCAAAAGAGCTACAGAGAAAGTGTGAGAGCGAGAGAGCTAGAGTGAGAGCTAGGGAGAGCGAGAGAGCTAGAGAGAAAGTGCAAAAGAGCTACAGAGAAAGTGGGAGAGTGAGAGAGATCAGAAGAGAGCAGGAGAGAGTGAGAGAGCTAGAGAGAGCATGAGAAAACTAGAGAGAAAATGTGAGAGCTGGAGACAGAGTGAGAGAGCTACAGAGAAAATGTGAGAGCGAGAGAGAGCATGAGATAGCTGGAGAGAAAGAGTGAGAGAGCCAGAGAGAAAGAGTGAGAGAGCTAGTGGAAGCCTGAGAGAGCTGGAGAGAAAGAGTGAGAGAAAAAGCTTGAGAGAGCTAGAGAGAAGCCATGAGAGAGTAAGTGTAAAAGAGCTTGAGAGAGAGAAAGAAAGAGAGAGACAGCTTAAGTAAGTCTGAGAGAGAGAGACAGAGACATGAGCCAATGGGAAACTGGGCACTCACCGTGCTCTCTGCAGTCAGTGGATCCAGTTGGAGGAGAGAAGAATGAAGATTGGCCAGACAGAGAGAAGAGATAAACAAAATTCAGTGAGTCTCTCCAAATAAGAGAGGGTTTCATCACCGAGAAAAAATTTTATTTCCTCTAATTTAAGCGCCAAGATCCGAGATCTTTTCCTGACCTAGAACACATGCTCTAATTATGATATTAATATTCCTATAAATGGTGCGGTGCTTCTCTACGTGTGTACAGAGACAAACCTGCCCTATATTTAAATTGAATAGTTATAACGGCACCCGATGTAGAATGATCAAGATCAGAAAAAAACACAAACTACCAGTTTCCTGTATCTGAAGTAGTGTTTAGACTTTCTCACCTCTGTGCTCCAGATCATGGTGGTTCTTCTCATCCTTCACAGGCAGGTGGGGTTGGCTTCCTAGTGCACCGAGAGCCAGCAGGCCCGAGCCGGTACCTGTGACTGGGGGGATACCTGGGGGCTGTAAGCCTGAGGGGTGCGGGGGAAGAGCCACGGGGCCGTGCGCAGCATGAGAGAGGTGCTGCGCTTGGAGCTGCTGCTGCTGCGGAAACACACACTGCAAGTGGGCCAGACGGAAAACACACCAACAAAAATACACACACACACACAAATAGTCTAGCCAGTATGAGTCGGGTTCAGGACTATCCACTAGAGCAGACGCTTTAAAACCTGCAAGGATTAAATCATACACACACACACACACACACACACACACACTCACAATAAAAAGTCCCGCCCTCTAATATAGTTGGACCGCCTTTAGCCCTGATTACCGCTGTTCGCCATGTTCTACAAACTTAAAACAAAATCACAAAATTTATTTCCATCCAAAGTTGGATCAGATGTTGATCACAAGAACACTGAACCACTCCACAGGACTTATTTTGGTGAGACAGTGTATTTTACAGACAGAGCGGTCCACAGGTTTCCAAACAGAAAACTACACAAGGTACACTATTGCCTCAAATCTACACCCCCCCCCTACACTGCAGCCTGAGATGTAACTGTATCAGGGACCACAAAAACTGTGACTGGTTCGTGTCCTAGCGTCACATTTCCTCCAACACGTCCTCTACTATCGATAGGAAATCCGCCATCATGATATCATGCTATTATGAATCCGTAAAAGCGTGACGATCTATAGATTATTATAACGGCCACTTACATCCTGCATCTAATCCTGGGATTTAAACGCCGGTTATGTCGAGCCACTTGCGCTGTTGAATCCAGAAGAGTTGAAACACTTCAGTATCAGTTGAGTAATCGATTCGTTTATAAATAATCACACGAGGTTTCAGTACATTTGTATCCGAACAACATTTCGATTTTCCGTCTTGTTTTTCTGGTTAATATTCCTCCAGTAAAACCTGGTCCATGCTTTGCTATATTTTGTATAAAAATAGAACATTCTGGTACGGATCATCCGACCCAGCCTTTTAGAGAAGTCGTGGAGCTTTACGTACATGCAGGGTTGGGCGCTATGGGAAAAATATCTTACCATTATTTTTTCATATCAGTCACTCTGGATATGTATCATGATATAAATTAAATCACTGATTCTGTCAAGTTTAAAGGTTCTGCTGTAGTCTTAAGTGAAATGTAAAGAGATCAGAAGGTTTAAATTTGTTCAAATGATATGACATTTATCATCATGTATAATTTGATAATGCTGCCAGTTTGACGAGTATCATAGAGCTGGGTAATAGGACCTAAAAATACATAATAACGTCCATTTCTTAAAGTGTAGCGGTACTGGTGATCCTTACAGCATCATTCATACGCATGTAACACAAAGCGATACAGATCGATATATTGATAAAACACCCAGCCCTACTTACAGGTATACAAGATCAACACTTTACATACGGTAAAAGATTTAAGGCAGAAGAATAAGTCAGTCTTTAGGTGACAAGAAGGACAAATTAATTACGTCTTGGCAAGAAAACGCGTGCGTGTGTGTGTGTGTTTCAGTCACTGACGACAGGTTTTGACAGGTCTGTCGACATGACTGTCCATATTTGAAAACAACCTGAAACAAAACGGTCAGGTCAACACGACTGAAGTAACACAGACCCAGACCCACACACACACACACACACACACACACACACACACACACACACACTCTTCAAGATACAATTATAAGAACACGCTTTCAGAGTCTGTCAGCTCTGCGGCTTTACCACCTGTTCCTTAACCTTGTCAAAAAAACCCCAAACAAACAAAAAAAAACTGAACAGCTTTACAGACACACACAAGGGTTTGGTTAATTTGTAAACTGTGACTCACTCATGAGAACTTTTAAAGCATCTCTAACAGCAGCAGGGGTTGAAAAAGTGTGTGTGTGTGTGTGTGTGTGTGTGTGTGTGTGTGTGTGTATATATGTCTGTGTATAGTTATAGTGGACAACAACCAGACTCATGCTGGCAAGAGGTCAAGCCTTCAATATTCCATTAATATTTTAAGAGCTTGGGGCGAGCTAACGGGAGTTAAAAGCCTCTCAGCATGGGAAGTGTACCGTTTAAAGCGAGCTTAAATAATACTTAGTATAGGCACCAGTAAAAAGAAAAGAAAAAAAAAAAAAAAGACACACTTCACAATTTATTACTATGCTCTGGAGGACTGAATAATTCAGCTGCTGTTATGGCATGTACCTCTCCGTTCCTCTATACCGACCACAACTCAATCAGCTGCCATTTATAGCCAGAAATCTTCAGGGTGCACATTTTCTCCCAAAGTGAAAAGGTTAGATATTACTGCCCGTGTGCAGCTATCAAGGAGGTACAACCTTTTGGAATTATTAGCAGGTCATTAATGCCACGCCTAGAGTAAATATCAATACTGAAAGCTTATTTAGAAGCCGGGAATGCTCCGAAAGCGTGCCCTTTCCAGAGGACAAATCATTATTAAGATGTCCATCACGAGCTCTTATTCAGGGGTGACTGTAATTGCTAACAGCTTTGCCGATTATTTGCACAGCTGGCTGTATATTGCTGTGAAGGCCTTGGAGAATGGCAGCGCAGAGAATGGTATATAGAGAAGCGCCACCTGAGGTTCGAGCTACAACCTTGCCCCTGCTGTGATTTATTTAGAAGACAGAACTCGGAGGAACCAATGAGAAGGTGGACAGGAGAAGGAAACTGGATTTTTTTTTTGTGGGTGGTGGTGGTGGTGGTGGTGGTGGTGGT
>JAQMYF010000004.1:32868155-32883120 GCA_030014195.1 Neosilurus mollespiculum
TATTCACACACACACACACACACACACACACACACACACACACACACACACGTAATCTCCATTAGCAAATCCCTCACCCTGGTGTAACAGAGAGGAAGGATTTTGGTGCTTGGACACTGAGGACAGGCAGCGTGTGCTCCTTTCACAGAACAAAGCCGGCCTCAATTACTTCACGAAGGGCCCCTATTCATTTTCTTCCAGGATACTGTAATTTCATGACTTCCACACCATAGAGGGTCTCTTTTCTTATTTCCTGCCACAAAAGCAATAAACCGCTGCTCCTCCAGGCAAAATTGCCTGTGCACAAGCACTACTAGAGCTCCTGACTGACACATGCTCCCCTAAAAAAATTACTCCTCTATCCGCCGAGCCCACCGCCTCCAAGGGGGACGCCATTCCGCTATTAAGTCAAAAATGAGAGAGCAAGAGAACACGATAGGGAGGGAATGTAATAGAGTGATAAAGTGAGTGAGTGAATGAGAGAGAGAGAGAGAGAGAGAGAGAGAGAGAGAGAGAGATATGGAGGGAAGAAGGAGGGATGAGAGGGGTGAGTTGAGTAAAAGAATAATAGAGAAAGGTGAGTGTGTGAGAGGAAGAGGGAAAGAGTTCTTAAGCATCGAGCAGTGGTTTTTGACAGCAGATGAGGCTTGGTGTTAAGAGAGGGCCTCGGGCAGCAACTCTGGCCTCCTTTGAACAGAGATCACACTGTGAGATCCACAGCACGGCACAGTACATACTCTGTTATCAAGCACCATCATGGCTGCTGACACTTTTTGTGCAGGTCTGCTGAATAGGATAAGGGGAAAGCTATTGAACCACAGCACAACTCCTCACACTAAATCTATCCCAGACAGACTGACTTATTATGCATATGATACAAATGACTAATTTCACACATTATAATTTTCATATACTGACGTTTCATTGCCCTATTAGATCTCTGGAAGGGAGCCATGTTTGTTATTTTGAGATTTTCAGTATCATCAAGCCTATATAATCCAACGAGAGGGAAAGTGAGAGTGAGCAAATGAATATGATGCCACAGTGTGAAGCTAAGCCTCTTATTTTCACTTCAAATGAGAATACAAATTGACTTACTTTTAAAATCTAATTATTAGCCCATGCCCTCTAAAAGTCTTCCCTAAAAGCGCCTGCAGCATTCCACTTATTATCATAAAGCTCAACTGATGGCAAGCTTAAAACAAATTGTATATTTAGCGTGTGGTAATGGGATTAAATTCCTTCGAATTCAGAAAGAACGTCTCTCCTGCAAACAGCCCCCAACATTCACAACTTCATTACGGCGGCTCTCCCACTTCTTTCTGCTTCCAGGCTCTGTGTTTACACTCAATTTCACTCCTCCGCCTCCCCCTCTCAATCGCTCCTCTCAGCTATTCAACAGCTTGTGCTCAAATCCTGATCCAGGAATCTTAGACAATCATAAATAATAAAAGATTACACCAATCTCGGAGCACACTGGTAGTTTGCCAGAAGCAATGAGCACACAGCGAAATAATTGTTAGCCATCTGTGCGCCAGATTGGTAAGAGAAGAGGGTAAACAAAGAGCTCAGTGTACCTGCTACAGTGATCGTGCTCGTGCCAGCCAAGCACTGAAAGCTTTGATGACGTGGGCGGGTGTGATTGGCTACAACCTCTCCCAAAAGCTTTCTATTTATTCAGCTATGAAACGATGGGGTATGAAACCAAAAAGCTCTGCTTTTACTGTACAATCAGATGGAATTTGTAGTGGTGTAGTGGTTAGCACCTCTGCCTCACAGCAAGAAGGTCCTGGGTTCAAGTCCTAGCCTCGGATAGGGCGTTTCTGTGTCAAGTTTGCATGTTTGTACCATGCTCGCGTGGGTTTCCTCTGGGTACTCCTGTTTCCTCCTACAGTCCTAAGACATGCACATTAGGCTAACCGGCCTTTCTGAATTGCCCCTATGTGTGAGTGTGAGTGTGAATGGTTGTCTGTGAATGTTGGCCCTGTGATTGTCTGGAAAGCTGTTCAGGGGGTACCCCGTCTTCTTCCGGTGACGGCTGAGATAGACTATAGCCTCCCTGCAACCATAATGGGATTAATGGCGTGAGCGAGTGAGATGTAACATCCAGCTAATAAAAGCTGTCGAGGTATTAGATGTGAATGTGGTGCATTTACATTTGATACTTTTCGTGTTCCTAATGATGTCATGAGGTCACTTCTGCTCTTTTTATAGTCACTTGGAATTCTCAGGTTTGCTTTTACTGGGTAGCCCCTGTCAGACACGGCCACATATCCCTCCAGGCGTTTTTTGCTTTAACTAGCCCCACAGCAACTCGCCTGTAAAACTCAGCATGCTGACAAGTCAAACTTCGGTATTCTTCATTCAAACATAATATTTTGGCACTAGAGAGGAATAGATGCTGGCAGCAATAAAAACGGTATAGATGTGTGTGGGAGGACTGGTGGGTGCAATGAATAAACTAACTAAACAACTAGATAAACTGGAACAGGTTGCTGCACTGATACTCTCTCTCTCTCTCTCTCTCTCACACACACACACACACACACACACACACACACACACTCACTTTTTGGACATATTCCCAAATGTATTTTCGACTCCAGTGAGCAGTTCTGATTGGAGAAAGTGAGAGGGTGTGAGGTGAAGGTCGGGCTATCTCCCCTAGCCCCCCTACACTATCTGAAGTGTGAAGAGGTAGATTATACCATATTATCTGACATGTTACGGAGCATCGCCAGCAGTTATCCACTTGCACTGATATTAGCCCACACCGTGTTGACATTTATTGACAAGATAACTTGCCAACAGCCGTGTGTAAATTTCAACGATGAACCCAGTCTCTCACAGTATCCAGTGGCGATCTGACTGCACTGCAGCCCCTAAAAGCACAAATATTGACTTTCCCTCAGAGTAAAAAAAAAAAAAAAAAAAAAAAAAAACCCTGTGTACAAACATTATTTTTTTCTCCCTCGGGCTGTTGGTGCCTACAGAGTTCCATATCTTAATCTCAGTGGGGACAGAAAAATGACCTGCCCATTCAGTCTGTAGAGAGAGAGAGAGAGAGAGAGAGAGAGAGAGAGAGAGAGAGAAAGAGAGGGAGAGCAATGAGCATAAGAGGAGAGGCAGCACTAATGAGCTGTGTTTATGTGCAGCACTCTCCTCTTGATGGCGGTTAATGAAGCTGAGTACAGTTAGCGGAGGGATAGGGCCACGCTATCAGTAATTAAAATCCCCTCATTAGCAGAGCTTAGAGAGGCGTGAGGAGATGCAGGAGAGCCTAGAGCCAGCAAACACAGGCAGGTGCTGCAGCTGTGCCATTTTCCAAGTGTGTGTGTATGTGAGGGTGAGAGGGAGTCTGGGCATTTGGGCCAGTGTTTCCATTCACCAAGAAAGTCCTGAGCTTGCAGTTTTGCCCACCCTAAACTAACTCAGAGCTTTGATAATGTATCATAACATCCGCAGCATTACAGCGGCGCTGGCAAATCTGCCGGCTTTGAGTGGGGGGCTCGTTTATCATCAGAGAGCGATGTGCCTGCGTTTCATTAAGATATGGAGGAAGTTTATCTCCATCGGAGGAATTCGGCTGTATATGGGACTAATATTCCACTTAATCCTGCAGATTTAAAAGAGAAGTTCAAAGGTTCAGCGTGTATGAAGCACTTGAAGGCTACAATATGCCAGATAATAAATCACAGCCTTGGAGCAAGATCTTCTCTGCAGTAAAGCATGTCATATGCTGAGCTACTAAGCATGAGCTCCACTGCCTTCGCCCACTTTGATGCTTGCGCTCAAATCCTCTGTATATATTGCAGAGGCTGGAACGTGCAACGATATTTAAACATGTGTTTATGTCAGGCTACAGATAGGTGCCTCCTGACATTTGCATTTCTGAAGCAGGAGAAAAGCCTCACTGTGTGATAGTGGGTGTACTGGGAGGCGTGTGAAATAGCTCACGCCTGCTTGACTGTGCACTTTCTAATCAGCTGGAAGACAGTTGCTTGTTAGAGCTAATTAGCTACTCCTGCTCCGGAGCATAGCAAAAGAGAGCACAGGGGAATGAAAGAGAGTCAGTGATCGAGGGAAACCCACAACTAGGCAGCACGGCCACCTCCACCACGGCCCTGGCTCCGACCTGGATTCGGCTCCTCACTGCCGAAACCACTGCAGCTACAGTTAGTGTAGTCTGCTCATTTCCTCTGTGCCCAGAGCCAGCCATTAACAACAGGAGGCCTGTCAGGGAATAAAAAGAGGCACTTTTCATGTCTAAGGGCTGTAATTGTGGCTCTCATGTGATGTTTTTCTCCCTCCCTAGCTACTGACCTTGGATAGCGCAGACTCTAGTGTGGAGCTGGCGGACTTGCACTTTTGGGCGGCTGTGGTGTGGTTTGCGTGCGACGTCTATGGCTGAGCAATTGATCCAAGTTGAACACATGCAGCATCTTAACAGCTCCTCAGGCTAGTACACAGCCAGGATCTTTTTGAAAAGGGTGCATAATTCCAGTCTGCACAACCAGACTGGGATTTTATGTATATCCTCACCCTTAATCATGCCTAATTCGTCTTGGTTTTTAACATGGCACCAATCTGTTCAAACAGGACTGAGAAAAAAGAAAAAAGAAAAAAACTATGTTAATACTGACAGGAGGGAACATAAGGTGGCAATTACACAGTTTTGAAAATGTTGAATGCAGCTAGTGCTGGATGAAGTGTAGTTATCGCTGCTGTCTATCTCTCAGTGAAATAGCACACGTTCCAGAGAGAGGATTTGCTGCATGGCGATCTCTCTCACTCTCTCTTTCTTTGGATCTCTGTCTGTATGACAAAACCTGCACTTGATTTTGGCCAAGACAGAAGGCCTGTAGAACAGACGAGGAGTGTGGTGTAGGGGGAAGAAGAGCGGGGAAGCTCAGATCTTACTTTTTCCCGCTCTTTGATAGCCGCTGATAAGCCTGAGCCTTAGGGGCTCATATTGCTGCCTCAGATCCAGGGGTAAATGTACAGTTTAGTCTGAGTGATTATACCAACAGGATATGACAGCAACAAAGGGCAGATCCCAGGGGCCTGAGTAGGAGAGAGAGAGAGAGAGAGAGAGAGAGAGAGAGAGAGAGAGATGACTCAGGCCTGGGTGATGCATAGATCCTTCCCCCAGAGCCTGGAGGCCTCCTGAAGAGAGAGTGAAGCATGGCACAACTAGAAAAGCAAGAGCACTTCCATTCTCTCTTCCCCCGGCCACTGGTATTAAGCATGGGGCATTGAATCCAATAAAGTGCAGTACATCATGCCACAGGACTGTTTCACTACTGTCCTTCAGAGAGCATCACATCCTGCATGGTCACATGCAGCCAGCAAGCACTATATTTAGGGGAGTTCAAGTTTGATGCACAGCCATGAACTGAACCAGTTTTGGTGTTACCAGTTGCTGATTAGATAACTAGCTGATGGGTATGCATATGTGTATGTACATGCGTGCATTCATGGGTGGGCCTTTATGTTATATAGCACTGGTAGATAAAGGTCACCAGTGGGGGGAACCACATCCCACCATTCTGTGGGCATTTGGATTTGGTAATGATGGGCATGATTATACACGCACACACACACACATACACTTTGTGGTGTGTGCTGGTCTCCAGCCTGTCTTGGCACTGCTGCGGCTTGGCTGAATCTCCCATCCCACCCAGCTTGGGAAGAGCTGAGGTCGAGGCTGCTAGCCAACATCAGAACCATGTGACCACAGGCAAGAGTGTGTGTGTGTGTGTGTGTGTGTGTGTGTACGCATGCACACATCCTGTAAGTCTTATTACAGGCTGTTTACCATGTCCATATATAAGACCTTCGTGAAAACAGTTCCCATAATGGCAAACCCCACTACTCACTTTAAAAACTGGTGTACACTGATCGTCAAAATAAAAAGACGATTGCATGCAGACACAGAACTCTCTGTGTTCGGATTTAGACTCTGCTTCCTCAGTACCTCCACTACAGGGTTTAACTTACATCACCACACCAAGACAACACATGCGAGTGTTGCTCAGCACTATTCCAGTTTATTTTATAACTTTCAGGAGCCAACTTTCACAGCCATTATGGTAAGGCAACACAGGATTGGAGAGTTTAAAGGAAGCGCAACTTGCAGTTCACTCAGGATAGGGCAGTTAGGGTGTGGTCATTAGATGAAGCATGGCTGTGTTCATCTGCACAGGTGCAGGGTCTTTTGATTACTACACTGAGCTAATACACAACAGTGTGCAACATTACTAAGACTTTGTATAAAGGTCATAGTTTGGTTGGTTGCACAAAACATTATCTGAAAATTGTGACAATGTTAAACCAGAATGGTTATTGAGAACATGCACATGACGTAATACACAATGTGGTTTTTATGTTGCCAAAATGTCACATACATCCATGCCCCCAGTACAGCGGCATCTGGTGTGGAAACTGAAGTATCCGGAGGAAACATACACAAGCACAGAGAGAACATGCAAACTCCTGTACCAGTTACGACATTGCCTAAATATTACAGCAGCTGTGTCTGTCAGGAGTTAAGTTTATTAGCAAGCTTAAATGTTTGCAGGTCCTAAATTTATTTGAAGGTGTTAAATTTAATACTCTCATTAAAGAGTCAAACAAATTTACTATGTTAAATCTTTTAATAGCATGGAATGTTCAGACATACTTAAATAGTGTAATAGTTCCAAATCACCCCTAGGTCTGTGTGTGTTTGTTGCCCTGCGATGGTCTGGCGATCTGTTCAGGGTGTACCCCGCCTTCGTCCAGTGTGGGCTGAGATAGGCAGCAGCTTCCCCACGACCCTAGGAGTAGGATTAAGCGTGTAAGCAAATGGATGGGTGAGTGAGAGTAAAAACTAATTCAGAATTGAAAGAAATAGAAATTAAATCACAAAATAGAACATAGCAAAAACAACATCAGAACAATCTGAGATTCAAAAAAAATCCTGAACAACAAGCAAGAAATTTGAAAATGTTAATATCAGACATATCCGTTTGATTGTTTACATAGAAAAGGTGACCTTGAATTCATTTATTCTCTGCTGTGTGCGGAGGAAGTACAGTCGATGGCTGAAGTTTACATACACAAATCATGTGCATGAATATCATTGCAGTATTGGGCTTTGAGTGATCTCTTTGACTTGACTTGACTTGGTAATCTACTGGTTAGCATATTAGCAAGAAGGTCCTGGGTTCAAGTCTCAGACTTTTTCAGATGTTTTTGTGTGGAGTTTGCATGTTCTCCCCGTGCTTGCATTGGTTTCCTCCACGTACTCCGGTTTCCTCCCACAGTCAAGAGACATTCACAGTAGGTTAATTAGCTGCTCCAAATTGAACCTAGGTATACATGTGTGTGTGATTACAGGTTGCAAGGTAACAAAATAGAAAAAATGTCAAGGGGGATTGAATACGATTGCAATCCACTGTATTTTATGAATGAATGTTGGCACTGGGACGGACTGGTGATCTCTTCAGGTTGTACTACCATGCCTTTGCCCATTATTGGCTGAGGCTCCCCTAGAGTCGCAGGAATGCTGGAGCCTATCTCAGCCAACTCTGGGCGAAGGCGAACTACACCCTGAACAGTTCGCCACTCCATCACAGGGCCAACACACACAATCATTCACACCATTTCAGTGAGGACAATTGTGGTCACACTGAGTGGCTAGTCGGTACCACTTGGTAGAACTTTACCACCCACTTTGTTGGCTCTGTTTTCTCTTTGATAAAGTTCCCGGTGCTGTACTGAGCAATAAGCAGATGAATGGATGGATGGATGGATGAATGGATGGATAAATGGATGGATGAACTTTACTGCTGACAAATGAAATTTAGGACAGAGCTACTGGCTAGGCAGCCACTGGTGTTAGTGCCAGAAGTGAAAGTAATATTGTCTGGGCTTGATCGTGGGCTGATTCATGCAAATATCAGGGCATGAATACTAATGAGTCTCAACTGTTACGAAACATTTTGGAATTGGTCCGATCGATTGCCCCGTTTTGCATTGCAAGATTTGCATTTCAGGCAACACAGTGCATTGTGGTTTATACGTCCTCCTCACAGAAACAAGGTCATGCGTTTCAGACTCAGACGTTTATTGTGTAGAGTTTGTAAGTTCTCCCCGGGTTTGCGTGGGTTTCCTCCTACAGTCCAAAGACATGCACATTTGGCTGATTGGCTGTTCCAAATTGCCTCCAGGTGTGGATGTGAGTGTGAATGGTTTTGTGTGTGTGTTGGCCCTGTGACTTCCTGGTGAGCAATTCAGGGTGTACCCCGTGTTCTCCCTCTGTCACCTGAGACAGGCTCCAGCCTCCCTGCAACACTGGTAGGATTTGCATTTGAAAAATAAAGAAAGCAGTGTTTGAGGTTTGCATTATGTCCTAAAAATGGAGCTATGAGACAAGAACAAGTAGACTTTTTAAAAATGTTTCCTCAGAAGTACAGTGGTGCTCTTTAATAGACCAGAAGTGCACCTTTTGACAAGTAGGAATGGTACAAAGTGCTGAAAAACAAAAGAAGGAACAAATTTGGACTATTTTAACCCTAAGGGTCGCTGCAGATAACAGGGTCAGGTATTAATTAATTTGATAAGGTACAGAAATGGTCTGGTACTTAAGGGTACAAAATTGTCTCTCCCAAAATACTATTTTAAATCTTTGGTCCTTTGGTCTTTGCCATTCGCACTCATCTGTATATCCCCTTAAACACACGTTAACTAGAGCAGCTAAAATCCCCTTGAGTACAATTAACTGTGTTGGTGCCACTGCTGCGATGCCACGGAACAAACAACTTGTCAGATCCCATCATCTGAGTCAGAGTGTTTTAGGAGTGCATGCTCAGCCATGCTGCGGGGTGACCACCTTGTCTCCGGCTGATGATGTCACAGACTCTCGTGCTGTCCCCCAGGCAGTGATATATGAGTTAATCTGGACATGTCTCCTTGTCCTCCAGGTCTGTCTGTCCCTGGGGGCTTGCTAATGGGACGACAGGCTGCGGCAGCACAGCAGCCCTGTCCACTCCATCAGCCTGCTATCCATCTACTGTACTAACACAGGGGCTAAATTAAGCCTCAGCCCTTCAAGCAGCCTTACTTATTGTGGGTACACATACAAGTATACTCATATACACACCCTATATCCCTTCCACCTCCCATCCCCCTGCCCACTCAGCACACAGTGTACTTAGATAAACATGATCTGCTGTATGTGTATCCAGTAGAATATAATTCTAATGTTGCAGTACATACTGTATGAGACGTCTGATTTATTCAGCATTGTGCAGTTAAATAGCAATAGATAAATACAAGACGTTTCTGAATTCATCATATGGAATATGTATTAAGCTGCTCTCTATTTATTAGCACCATAATGAGCCTCACTAATCTTAAAGCACGTGGGTTCAGGACACATTGTTAGCACTTCCTAATGGGAGAGGGAGCTCGGAGAATACTTATTGACCCATTTTCCCTTGGATGTGCTCAGGAAAGCAATTTGTCCTAGAGAAGTCAAACTGATAGGTGGCGGGATGAATGGATTAAGGCAGGCGGGAGTAGGTGCACCGCGCCACAAGGCACTAAATCACCAGATTATTAGTTTCGTGGGTGAAGCCCCCGAGAAAATAATTGCTAATGTTCCCAGAGTAACCAAGGGAAATGAAGGTAATGGAGCAATTTATAAACTCTGATTGGTATACATGGAAAACTTCCAGCCCATCTCCTTTGTTATTTTACTGCTCTCGATAAAAGGTGCCCTGGGGCGGCAAGGAGACCGTGGCCAGCCGTTAAAATCAATACCAGCGCTGTGTCACTGTTGTTATTTTCCCTCTCTGTTATTTTTAGTGGCAGGGACAATGAGGCAGCCTCGCTGCTGTAAATCGATGACATATAAAAAGGATAAAAAAGGCAGCGCCAACATAAAGCGGCCATAATTCATCCTTTGACCCCATTCATTCCACTGTTATAAAAAACTAATAATATTAATCACTCAGGGACACAAGAAAGTGTCAGATTTTTATTTTTAAAAACATATTAGTAGTTTTGGCCTACTAACCTTTACTTATGCAACACCAAAGAAATATATCACTCACTCACTCACTCATTTGCAAAATTGATTAATTGTATTAGGGACACAGCCAACAGGGTGGGGTACACCCTGAACAGCTTGCCAGACCTTCACAGAGCCAACACACACAACCCTTCACTCTCACACTCACACCTAGAAGCAATTTTGAACAGCCAATTAGCCTAATGTAGATGGCTTGGGACTGTGGGAGGAAACCGGAGTACATGGAGGAAACCCACATAAGCACTGGGAGGACATGCGAACTCCACACAGAAACACCTGAGCTCAGAACTCGAACCCAGGACTGTCTTGATGTGAGGTAGACATGCTACCCACGATGCCACCGTGCAGCCCACCAAAGAAATGTATTTGTTCATTCATTCATTTTCTATCAGCTGAGTCTGAGCAAAGGCGTGTTGCGCCCTTATCAGCTTACTAGACCATTGCAGGGCCAACACACATACAACTATTCACAATCACACCTAGGGGCGATATGGAACAGCCAATTAGAATACTGTGCATGTTTTTGGACTGTAGGAGGAAACCGGAGTACCCAGAGGAAACCCACACAACCATGGGGAGAACATGCAAACTCCACACAGAAACGCTCCAAGCCCAGGAATCGAACCCAGGCCTTCTTGCTGTGAGGTGGATGTGCTAACTACTGTGCCACCGAGTCAACCCAAAGAAATATATGATTTAGAAAAATATATACAGATCCTGGACTTGGGCCCAAGCTTCTGTGTGGAGTATGTTCTCCCATGCTTGCTTGGGTTTCCTCTGGGTACTCTGGTTTCCTCCCACAGTTCAAAGACATGCACATTATGCTAATTGGCTCTTCTTAATTGCCCCTCAGTGAGAGTGTAATACATTCTTATATACGTAAATAGGACCAATTGTACAGCTGCACATTTGTGCAATCAGACAGTCATGTGACAGCAGTGTAATGAATTCATTTATGCAGATGAAGAACTTTAGAATGAATGGGTAAATATTTGTTTTCAGTGAATGTTAGGAGAAAATTGGGTGCACCCTATTTGTTTTCCTTTATTTCTCTTCTTTTATGCTATTCATAAACAACTGCTCACGTATAGCAACCAGAAAGACTCTGCACCTGTGCTGATGAACACATTCTTTACAGCCACACCTATGCTGATGACCACACACTAACCGGCCTTTCCTATGTGAACTGCATGTAGCACTTCCTTTGAACTGACCAATCCTGTGTTGCCTTACCACAGTGATTGTGTATAAAACCCCTGAAAGTTGTAATATAAATTGGAGAAGTGCTGAACGACACACTCATGTGCTGTGTTCATGCTTCTCTCCCAGAATCCTAGAGGAAAAGGTCATCTCTGAGTGGAGATAGCTGGGGAGGGGAGTCCAAAACCGTGCGCGGGGAGATGCTCTTTGTCTGCATGCAATCGCGACTTTTCTTTTCAGAAACTGAAAAATTTTCCTAGGGTTCTAAGTGTATACAAGAAAAAGGACAGGCAAGGAGTTGCAATCATGCTGGCTAAGGCATCTTGTTGAGAGAGGTCAGAGGAGAATGTCCAGACTGGTTCAAGTATACAGTAAATCTACAATAACTGTTGAGTGGACGTCTGCAATAACTCAAATAACCACTTTACAACTGTGGTGAGAAGAAAGGGCAGCCGAGGGTGCACACCTTAATCCTGGAGATAGATGGAATAGTACATCAGTTTCCACTCCTTTCAGCCAACAACAGGAATTTGAGGCTGCACTGGGCACAGGCTCGATGAAATTGTACAGTTAAAGATGGTCTCAGACAGGGCAGTATGGTGGCATAGTGGATAGTATGCCCGTCTAACAGCAAGAAGGTCCTGGGTTCAAGTCCTGGGCTCAGCCATTTCTGTGTGGAGTTTGTTCTCCTCGTGCTTGTGTGGGTTTCCTCTGGGCACTCCGTTTTCCTCCCACAGCCTAAAGACTTGTAATTGGCAGTTCCAGATTGCCTCTGCAATGGTCTGGTGAGCTGTTCTGGGTGTACCCCGCCTTTGCCAAGAGTCGGCTGATATGAGTGAGTGGTGTGAAATATCTCCATTTAAACATTTAAATAGCAGAGTCAGAACTGAAGTTGACAGCATGAGTCTGTGGACCCGTATGTACTTGTGTCGACTGCTCGGGCTACTCCTATTAGCCTGATAGTGTGGTGTATATTTTCTTGACACACACCCCTTAACACCAGTCAAGCATGGTTTGAATGGATTCAGTTATCTGAGTATTATTACTGCCCATGTGGATCAAATAACAGCCACAATCACTCATTGCTCTTAAAAAGGCTACTTCCAGCATGATACCGCTACAGAGTACAAGTTATCACAAACTGGGTCTATGAACAGTTTAGTGGACTTTATTGGCCTCCCCAGTTTGCAGGTCCGAATCCATTAGAACGTCTTTAGGATGTGGTAGAACAGTGGATTCCTCCCACAGTCCAATGGGCTCTATATTCGGTGAACTGGCTGTTCGAAATTGCCCCTAGATATGTGTGACTAGCCGTGTGTCTGTTGCCATGCAATGGTCTGGTGAGATTCAGGGTGTATGCCTGAGATAGGCTCCAGCCTCCCTGCGACCTTAGTAGGATTAAGCGGTTCTGCAAATGAGTGAGTGAGAAAAAACATCTCATGGATATCTTTATTAGATTACTCATTCATTCATTTGCTGAACCGCTTAATCCTACTAAGGTCACAGGAAGGCTGAAGCCTATCTCAGCCAACTAAAGGCAGGCTACATCCTGAACCACCTGCCAATCCATCATAGAGCCAACACACACACACACACACACACACACACACACACACCTAGGGGCAAATTGGAGCAGCCAATTAGCCTAATATGTATGTCTGTACTGTAGGAGGAAACCAGAGTACCCAGATGTGCCATGCAAGCACTGGGAGAACATGCAAACTCTACATAAGAATGCCTTTGCCAAGCCCAGGACTTGAACCCAGGACTTGCTGTGAGGTGGAAGTGCTAACTACGGCGCCACTACGCTGCCCTCTGTACTATATATCAACAACTATAAGCATTAATAAAAATCCATTTATGTGTAGGACCAACCAAACAGGTCTTAGCATGTGTTGTTAATATATGTGAATGACAATAATATTAATACTACTACTACTACTACTACTACTAATAATAATAATAATGATAATAATGATGATGATGATGATGATGAGGATAATAATAATAATGATAATAATACAGTAATAATAATAATAATAATAATAATAATAATAATAATAATAATAATGAACTAGAGCCATTGTGTTGATAAAAACCTGTGATTTGCCTTACAAGCGCTGTTATTAAAAAAACCTTCTGACCAATCAGAACTGAGAACTCAACCACACAGTGGTATAAATACATAATGGAACAGTTTCGGTTAAAACCCTACAGATGTGGATGGGGGGTGGGGGTGGAGTAGTTCCATTTTCCATCAACATCCTGACTTGTACATATACACAGTGTCACTATTGAATACCACTGTTACATAAACTACATGGGCATGTTTTCCCCTCACCATCATTTTCAATAAAATCATTGATTTCCAGCTCTGTGAAGTGGTGATGAAATGCTGAGTGGTGTTGCGTCTGTGCGAAGCGGAAATGTTCTGCAGCTGTACGCTCCTGTCATGTGGTTATAGACTTATCTGGATAGAGGCTTCACTGCACCCAGACCACATTTTACCCAATTTATACTTCCGTGACATTGTGGGTGGTCTAAGCTGTGCTTCAGCTGCCTTTTTTTTTTTTTTTTTTTTCAGAAAAGCAAGTAAATAGAGGAAGGCTTTGGTTCTATAGAAATGCTCTGATCCGTAATAGTGTGCAAGTACTGGAGTTAAACTACACTGAGGAGATGAATGAAGATGCCTTTTGTAGTATTAGGGCTTTCTCTCTCTCTCTCTCTCTCTCTCTCTCTCTCTCTCTCTCTCTCTCTCTCTGTGTGTGTGTGTGTGTGTGTGTGTGTGTAGCACTTATCACAATGAACACAGATCATTTAAAGAGGGAAGAAAGAAATCTAATAATAGAAATGTTACCTCTCTTTACTTTTATCACTACAGTAATGTAAATATTGAAAGAGGGAGTAGCTCTTGCTACGAAAGTTCAAAACTGCATTTAACTTTTGCACTGAGCGAGAGCGAGAGCTGACCTTGTTTTCCAATGCGAGCAACAGCCTACACCTTCACCCGAAAGTCTTTCTTTACCACTTCCCTTTGTGTGGTGCGGTTAAGCTACTGTGCTCTCACATTTTTTTTTTTTTATTGTATGCTAAAATTTAACACACACTCGCTCTCTGTGCCTGGTGCCTGTCAGCTGGTGTGTGTGTGCGTGTGTGTTTGTGTGTGTGAACTCTTGATACTCAGAGATGAAGTAGGCCGTGGAGCATGGTAGACTCCATCACAGAGCACTGTGAGGCCGACCTGGAGATTTTGGCCGTTTCCATGTCAACAGATGGCCCAGTGGTGTAGTGATTAACACTTCCATCTCACTGTAAGAAGGTCCTGGGTCCGAGTACCAGCTTTGGCGAGGGCATGTAGTTTGCATGTTTTCCCGGTGCTTGTGTGAGTTTCCTCTGGGTACTCCGGTTTCCTCCCACAGTCCAAAAACATGCACATTAGGCACATTGGCTGTTCCAAATTACATCTTGGTTTGAATGAAAGTGTGAAAGTTTGTGTGTGTTGGCCCTGTTCAGGGTGTACTCTGCCTTTGCCCAGAGTCGGCTGAGATAGGTTCCGTCCCGTGACCCTAATGGATTTAAGCGGTTCGGCAGATGGCCCTGACAGTTAAAGTAAGTGTAATTTAATGTGGGGGACCCTCCCTTCACCCGGGGATGGGGGGGGGGGGGGGGGGGGGGGGGGGGGGGGCG
>JAQMYF010000004.1:32893019-32912432 GCA_030014195.1 Neosilurus mollespiculum
TATTGATGAGAATAAGTAAACAAACAATAATATATAGTAATAACAAAAATAACAGTCTCTTTTTTGAGGAAAAAAAAGTAAATATTTATTGTGGCCACCCTTTACTTTGATTACAGCATTTAATCTATTATTTATCCATCCATCTACTGTCTGTACTGCTTATCAGTCACCATCCTGGGGAAAGCTGGAGCCAATCCCAATCTGCATGATTTCTCCCTAACCAGTTGATGCGAGTTTCTTGTATACAAGAGATGTCATGCTGTAGAGTTTGGGCCTGCATCACATACTCCACTAACTTGCTCTCACACCTTGCTGTTATGACATTTATTGTGCACACGTGTATGTGGTGGTGGTGGTTGCTTGATTTACCTTTTCGGCGTCTGCTCTTCATGGCTGCGAGATGACCACCGCAGTGCAAAAAATCTGGTGTTGTTGGAAGGCTGCACACTTACATGACCTCGAAAGGTCCCACACAAAATAATAATTTCTTAAACAAAAAGTATTCTTACAGAATAATCGCTGAATTTGTCTGCCTTTATACAGATCTAGATTCAACTGGAATAAAAGAGGTTACTTCACATTCCAACCGCCATTGAACTTGGCCGCAAAGCCGAGCTATCCAGGGTGCACCTGTCCTAGTGACGGAGGTGGAGTCTGGCTTGAGTTTGATAGGAGTTTAGGCTTAGCAGGACTTACACTGTCTTCTAAGTCTAGCCAATAATATCTGAGAGTTGCACTTCAACACCCCTAGCACCCCAAACCCTGGACACCCCTTTTCTCCCCTCTCCCCTCCTGAAGAAGATACAGGACACTCAAAGCAACAACTAACAGTCTCAGAAGCTATTAAATATGCCTCACCCACCGCCACCCATATTCTCAACACATAATGACTGCATAATCATCATTCAGCACACAGTGCAATATCATACCCGCCTTTTAAAGCAATACTCATGTTTAGATAAGGTCTCTACCATTATTTAACCTTATATCATCACGCACCTTATGGCTAAAAGCTCTACCTCTTACCCTGTCCATATTATGTTTGTAGAGTATTTACATATTAACTGTGAAGAGACCCTGGCGTCAACCCTGAACAGGCTGGAGGGACTACGTCTCTTGGCTTGTCTGGGAATGCCTTGGCGTCCCCCCCGGAAGAACTGGAGGAGGTGGCTGGGGAGAGGGACGTCTAGACCTCACTTCTTAGGCTGCTGCCCCCACGACCCGACCCTGGAACAAGCAGAAGAAGATGAAGTATTGAAGTATTACATAATGCATATGTGTATATGGGTGTATATGCGTGTATATGTGTGAATATGTGGATATACGTATATGTGTGCAGGCACAGTGGTGGCCTGGTGGTAGGGTACTGACCTACTGATCCGAAGGTCAGGGGTACAAGCCCCACTATCACTGAGTTGTAACTGCTAACTGGGTTATCAAAGGCCAGCCATGTCTCTCACTGCCTGTGGTGAGAGGCATGTAAAAGAACCATGGCTGTCGTCCATAAAGAGTAGGCCGTGGGATTGCCATCTGCCCTGCCTACTCTGCCCTCGTCCAGAGTTGGCTGGGATGGGCACCAGGCTCTCCGCAATCTTAATTAGGAATAAGCGGTTCAAAAAATAAATGAATGAAAGGATGAATGTATATGTGTATGCATATATAGGAATATCTGTATGTATATGTGTCTACATGTGTGCATACAGGTAGGTGTGAATATGTGTATGAATGCATATACACTGATAAACGTAGCTTGGTGTATATACCTGAATTGACTTTTGTGCACTTTTATAATTGCTGCTAAATTGATTTTCACTGTTCATGCAATAGTTTATAGATAATAGTTAATTTATAATAAAGATCTCTTATATCTGATGTTATTTATTGCAGGGCTAACACAGATGTAAAAAATCATTCACTCTCACAGTCACACCTATGAGAGATTTAGAGTGTCCGGTTGACCTATTGGCATATCTCTGGACTGTGGGAGGAAACCCTTGCAAGCATTTGAAGAACATACAAACTCCATACAGAAAGGCCCTTGGCCATGGGTTTCGCTCCCAGAACCTTCTTGCTGTGAGGCAATATTGCAGATCACTGAGCTGCCATACAACAACTCACTCACTCATTTGTTGAAATGCTTACTCCTACTAAGGTCGCTTTGAGAGTGGAGCCTATCTCAGTCGACTTTGGGCAAAGGTGGGGTACACCATGAACAGTTTGCCAGACCATTGCAGATTCAACACACACACAACCATTTACATTCACACCTTGGAGCTGCCAATTAGCCTAATGTGCATGTCTTCAGACTGTGAGAGGAAACTGGTGTACCCAGAGGAAACCCACAAAAGCATCAGGAGAATATGCAAACTCCACAGAGAAACGCAGGACTCAAGCCCAAGATCTACTTGCTGTGAGGTGACAGTGCTGGTCACTGACCCGCCATACTACACCCCACTCACTCTCAGTCATTCGCTGAACCGTGTAGTCCTACCAGGGTCACAGGGAGACTGATACATTTCTCTGCTGTCACTGGGCAAAGGCAGGGTACACAATGAACAGCTCACCAGACCAATACAGGGCAACACACACAACCATTCACACTCACGCTCACACCTAGGGGCAATTTGGAAAAGCCAGTTAGCCTAATGTGCATGTCTTTGAAGTTTGGGAGGAAACCGAAGTACCTGGAGGAAACCCATATAAGCATGGGGTCGAACATGCAAACATTCAAGTGCAGGACTCAAACCCAGGAGCTTCTTGCAGTGAGACAACAGTGCTGATCACTGAGCCACCATACAACAACCCATTAAACAAAAACTGAAACGAATGAATTCAGAATTTAATGCTTAAAATCTAACAGAGGTTTCATACTGTTTAATAATATTGCAATGAATGTAAAATAACAAACACAACCCTAGTTTGCCCAGTGGCTAAACCGTGACATCAGTGATGAAGTAGCGTTCAATTCAGCCAGTCAGTGTGGTGTGCCATCAAACCCCGGAGCTGCTTGCCCCAGAGAAACATTAAAGATTCAACAGAAATTAAACGCACAAATACCAAAGTGCGCCAGGCAGCCGTTTCTCAGATGGCCCCTGAGGCCTCTCTACAGTTATTAAAAAAGTTAACATTACACATTCACATCACAGACAAGCTGGATTGCCGTCTCTCTTATTAGGGCTGTCTGGGCTGATTGGTGAACTCGTCGCTGTCTGACAAACCCTTTCTTTTGTCGCAGTGCTGAAATATTCATAGACTTTTTCATTATTTCAGCATTTGAATGCAAGGGCACCACTGGCTTGTTAGGAAGGAATCAGATGCAAAATGAGAAATGTTTTTCTTCGCTGGAAGCGTCTTATGAGTCGGCGGGGCTGCCTGCAAGCACTGGAGACAAGTTCAGCGAAATGAGAGAGGAGCAATTATATGACTCAGTGGTGGAGGCAAGCAGACCCATAGATGAGTGCCATTCCACTATGTCAAGGTGGCAGCAGAGACTAGAGTCTGCCTCCGCTTTGTCTGCGTCAGGGCTTGCTTTCTATCTGTATTACTTGCCAAAGTAACAATGACTAATAACAGTTAATTAAGCTAAGTTTGTTTTTTAAAGTTTCTCAGTGCATCTTAAAATCTGACAGTTACATTTCTTAAGTTACTAATTAAGCTTGAGGTTGAGCTTGAGCTTGAGCTTGGTGCCCCCCCACCCCCAAACCTGTACTAATTTTGCTCAAATACTTCTAAATTAAGACTGACGGTGTTTAGTACTGGGGGTGGCACGATGGTGTAGTGGATCTCCAACCCTGTTCCTGGAAAGCTACATTCCTGCAGGTTTTATATCCAAATAAAATCTAACACACTGATCTTATAGCTGATCAAGAACTTCTTAAGGCAATAATCACATGATCACATGTGCATGATTAGGACTGGAACCAAAGTCTTCAGGCAGGTAGCTTTCCTGGAACATTGCTGGAGATCACTCACGCAAGGCACTCACACACTCACTCATTTACCAAATCGCTTAATCCTACTAGGGTTGTGGGGGGCTGGAGCCTACCTCAGCCAACACCGAGCAAAGGCAGGGTAAACCCTGAACAGTTTGCCAAACCACTGCAGTGAAAACACACACACACACACACACAACTATTCACACTCACACCTAGAGGCAATTTGGAACAGCCAATTAGCCTAAAGGTCATGTCTTTTGACTGTGGGAGGAAACCGGAGTACCCGGATGAATCCCACACAAGCATAAGGAGAACATGCAAACCAAAAAACCTTCACCAACCCTAGAAATTGAACCCAGGACAGTCTTGCTGTGAGGCAGACGTGCTAACCAGTACTCCATGCCGTCCACAAGACAACCATTCAAGCCATATTCCTTGACTATGGTGCTCCGCTTGACATCCGACAGTACAGACTTCATTTTGGAAGGCCAAGCCCACCCAAATATACAGACTATCTCTCTCACACACACACACACACACACACACACACACACACACAGACCACTCTCAGTTCTGTACAGCAAGGCTAGCCAGATGCCTACAGCCCAATCAAAACAACCTTTTTTTCTGCTAGCATGTCCTGTGTGCATTAGTACAGCACCCCACTGGGCTCATTATCCAGACCTGACCGTACCCAAACCACAGAAGCCTGCCGCTGTCCACAAAGTCCCCAATCTGTCTGCTTTATTGTTGTCAGATTCCGGCTGTTAAAGACCAGCCTAGTGATACTGTCCATCATGTTGACTGGCAGCTCAGGGATGTATAATTCCAGTAGCTTAAACAAACAGGAACCATCTGTATCTGAATCTTAGCTTCCATTTGGAAGTGAGTCTGACATGAAAGGTACCTAGTTGTATTGTCCAGATCTACACATGGCTGACCACCGCACACATTTCTTTACTGGTTAATATTTGATGCTGTGTGGATTTAAACTCGTTATGCTAACCAAGAAGAAAGTGAGCACAAGATGATTATAAATAATTTTTGCCATGGAGAGGCAAGTTCAAAAGGAGTTCTACTGTGTCACAGCAAAGCATGTTTGCAAGTAACATTAAAAGTACAGGACACATCCCACAAGCCCTTCAAAGTAGAGTTGGGGAGAATGGGAATGTGTGTTCACTTATACAACTGTTCCAAGTCAAAACTGACAAGCTGAGAAATCGTTCAGATCTTACATGCCTGGACCTTCCCCACGGCAGCGCACGTTTGAGTGCTAAGAAAAACAACATTTCAGCGGTCAGACCTTGCTCTAAAGACATAAATTAACCTCAGTAGTGCACTAAGGGTTTTTCAGCAAAGAATCCCTGCTGATAGGGCAATTTAGGAAAACTGGCCATATCCGTGACCGCAGCATGGCCTCAAATTCAGTCAAGTGTGCTTAACAAAAAACTGTCACACAGTTAAACACAGTCATACTAGAGTAGATAGTGTGAGTGTGCACAAATCTCTTCAGAGGAAATACAGAGATATGCATCTGGAGCAATGCTAATTCACTTGTCCCAAACCCCTCTTATCAGCTTGCCCTCAACAAGAGGTCAGTAGCACATGCCAGACTACAAGAGCCCATCCAGAGTTTATAATGCTTGTTTGAGCACAATGCCTCTTATAGCTGTCACTCAAGAACCCTCCATGGCTGATTTGATTGCTGTGCCTTTGACCTACCACCCCCACCTAGTCTCTCCTCTTGAAGAGATGCAGGCTTCAGTGTGAATGTGTGTGTGTGTGTGTGTGTGTGTGTGTGCGTGCGTGTGTGTGTGTGTGTGTGTGTGTGTTTGCTGTACGACTACGCTATGCTTTAAAGAGCCTCACACATTACACTCAGGCCATTTCAAACTGCTTGTTATATAACGTTTTACATTACTGCTGTAATGCTTCATTGCTACTTCAGACAAGAGGCTACATAAATGAGACAGGTTGATGATTGAAGGTAGGAGGTGTATGTCCAGCCAGCTGTTTTGCGATATGGGTATAATTGCAGCAATCTGAGTCTTTTCATAATGCAGAAGACCTTATCAAGAATGGCATCCAAAATCCAGAGAAATCCACTGAGTACCACTCACCACCATTTTTTTTTTTTACCATTATTCTATTTTCTTCTGAGCTGTCCCTCCACTGGATTTTCCTCTAACTGAAACATGGAAAAACATAACCCACTATAATTAAGATGAATTTCACTCATTGTTAAAAGTTCACGAAATGGAAGTTGGCACGAAGCCAGTAATCGACCCGGAATGTAAAGGGTTTTCACAGAGCTCCCTTTTCACTGCTTAAGCAGAACTTGGCAGCTGTTAGTTTCAACTCATCAGACATGTTCAGCACTAATGTATCATTCACATTAAGGCCCAGTGTGTAATATTTTCCAAGGATAAATAGTAAAAGTTGTCGTGGACAATATATTGAGTAATACTCTGACTATGAAGCAAGGTTCATGGATTTTATTTAAAAAAGTTTGAACTAGCATAAAGATGTACAAGTTCCTTCTAAATTGAAGACAGCTCCACAGTCATGGAATATGGCTTGAACGGTTGCACACCTGCCTCACAGCAAGAAGGTCCTGGGTTCAAGTTCCAGGGTCGGTGAGGGTGTTTCTGTGTGGAGTCTGCATGTTCTAGCTGTGCTTGTGTGGGTTTCCTCCAGGCACTCTGGTTTCCTCCCACAGTCTAAAGTCATGCACATTAGGCTGTTTCAAATTGCCCCTAGGTGTAAGTGTGAATGGTTTTGTGTGTGTGCACTGTCTTTGTCCAGGGTTGGCTGAGCTCCAGCCTGAATAAATGAATGAACGAATGATTGAATGAATGGTTGTCCTGGGTCTGTCCAGTGTCTGTGTTTGCCCACCACAGGAAACCCAATAAGGCTGAGTTGATGCTGAGTGGCTGCTACGTATTGCTGATTTGCATGAAGACAGACAGCAAAAACAACAACAACAAAAACAGACATTATTAATAACTAGAAGTTCTCAGAAACGTCAGTTTGAAACTCAGTTCAAAGAAATGGAGTGCTGTAAAGGGCAGTTAATCCAAGTCTATATAGTCCACTTGTACGCATTTTGTTTATCTCTCCAGGCCCATTTATTCCTGCATGGAAGGTGGTGGCGACCATTGTAAGAACTCTAAAAACTGCGGCGCATGTGCTACCACATAAATTGAGTCGCCCATGGAATTCTGGGAGGGCCACCGAGCCCAACCAAATTGTCAACAGCTCAACCTATAATTGTCCAACGCTGCGCTTGCTTCACAGCAATAAAACTGGACCCCCCCCCGAATAAATAAAAAAAGGTTCATACACCACCACTCCGACTCAATTAGAATTAAAAAAAAAAAAAACAACAACAACAATCTTACACAGGTAAGGGAGATAAGGCAGGTAGATAAATGTTCATAGAGCAAACACCAAGATCAGAACCTTGACATAACATGAACACGTTAAACTTGTTAAAATTAACCTAACAAGACAGGTGCAACAAATGAAAATGGAAATCAGACAGTGAAAGGAAAGTGTAACTGACAGAGGAAGTAGGGCATAGTCCTGTTCACTGCAGAATGGACTGCAGCTGGTATGCTTCCTATTCCACTGTAATGAAAACCTGCAGGCACACTGGCCCTTTGCGGATATGATTGGACACCTAGCCAAATCAGAAAACTAACGAGTTGAAACACAAATCTAAGATTGGCGATGCTTCCATAAGCCAGTGAGGGGCCTATTAGTGCCAGTCTACAATAGCTATAGCACTCAGCTCATTGTGGCTCTGCCAGTGCATGAGCGTGGAATGCAAACAGGCCTTTAATCAGAGAATTGTTTGGGGAGAGCCCCATTTTAATCCGTGAATATAACACCAGATCAACGCAATTCCTGCTTCAAGCGGAGTCTAAGATAAAAAGGAGGATTTGTATAAAAAATTCATAAGGAAGCACTTTCTAATGGCCCCTCCATGTCAAGCAGATTTGGGGGCATTATTGTAGGATCCTCTTCTCATCGTCCAAACAAAGTAATTTCGCTGAAAGCTGAGAGACTTGCTGGACTTGGTTAATTACACAGTGGCACAGGTTTATGTTTAGCCCTGATTTCATCAGTCTCTTCTTTTGTTTATTAAAAAACGGGGGAAAATTACAAACGTAATACTTGTAGAAAACAGTGTCTTACCTAATAATTGCATAATTAAAAAATTCAGTTCCATTTGTAAGGTGCTTTTTACAGTTGACATTGTCACGAAGCAGCTTTACATAGTAAAAACAAATTTGCTGAAGAATTTAAACTTGTGATTTGTAACATTTTTCTATAAACCCTATACATCACTAATGAACAAGCCCGTGGCGACGGTGGCAAGGAAAAACTCCTTTAGTCAACACAAGGAAAAAACTTTAAGAGGAACCAGACTCAAATGGGAAACCCATCCTCATTAGGGTGAAACCAGATAAAAATACAAACCATGTAGCAGAAACTTCACTATAGCTTCACATGAAGTCTAGTTGGTTGTTTTATAACTGTAATGGCAACTGTAGTCATAAATCATTTCAGTAAAAGAGTTCATATCACCAGCAGTGAAAAGTCATCATCACAGTTTCTTAGTGTATATTTAGGTCCATATGGATCATCATCAGCAGGAGCGAGGGGCTTCTAAGATGAGAACTCCAACCAGTAGTAGCACATCAAGACAAATCACATGATTCAGACAGCAGAAAGATCAGGATCACTGCTATCTCAGAAGTAGCATGTGTATCTCAACAAAAATAAGACAAGAACGTCTTGTATGTTATATGTTACAATTTTTTACAATATGTTACAATTTTTCTATTTCATGTTACAGAACACAAGATCAGCATTTGTTTTTGTAGTGTAATCCATCCCCAGTGTTTACAGTGTAACTCATTTCTGCCACAGCCAGTCCTAATAAAGCAGTAAGGGACCAGTTAGTTATTTTGAACAAAAAATATAATCGACACTTATCTGGTATGTTTCTTTCTGCTTACACACTGATTTCTGGTATTAAGTCATTTAATAGAGAAATATTTCTTCACAGAGATACAGTGTGTGTCAGTGAATTAATCTTGCACACACAAATAAAGCATTACTATTCCTCAAACACTGTGTGGGTGTAAGGATTATAAAATAATTTGACTACGCTGGTCTTAAAATGGCTCGTTAGATCTAGTTAAAGAAATGGTTTGTTTAATTTAATGAATAAAGAAAGATAATAATCTGCTCAAAATGGAAAGAAAATAATACAATTCATATGCAATTACTTATATATCCATATAATATAACCTATTAATTCATATGTAGTAGTAATTAAAACACATTATTATTCAATGAAAAGAGTTTCTCATTTCTGATTGGTTGAAAGCCACCAGTGAGTTATCCATCACTGACATCGAATAAGTGGAATATTGTACTATTAATGCAGGTCAATATTATCATATGTGACCGGCATCAGCATAATACAGATTAGAAGAAGTGGAAGAAGATGAATGAATGAATGAATGAATGACATATTGAGATATTCATATTCATTTGAATAAATAGAATTGAATATGCTTTAAAATAAGGTACAATACATGATTATATCATGAAAATGGAATGAGTTACATCACTACGAATATTGCTAATCAGGAAATGATACTTTTGAGAAAATAGCAATTACAGTTACAGAACCAGTTTCTGAATGTCCGCATTTGAAACTCCCGAACATCTATACACTAAATTAATCCGGCTTTCAACCAATCAGCGCCATCATACTAGCATCGTTCTAGCAACAGATGAGTTCTATTTATATCAAGTCATGTCTGTTTTGAGGCTTCTCTGGGATTCTGTAAGTAGGGAGAGTGTTCTGGTAGTGAATATGAATAAGGAAATATAATAAGGAAATACCCTGAGCAATCATGAAAGCTGTTTAAAAATTGGCAACATAAGTGGATATTTCAATTGTTTTACAACAACTTGGACATGAAACCCTTTATTAAAGAAGCATTTTAACAAGGATACATTGTGTTTATGGATATTTGAACTTGGTCATGTTGAAGATTATGCTTTGAAGTATGTATTTTGGCGATATCGTCTTTTCGTCCAGGTAAGACATTTTCAAATTACTTTGGTTTTTACGCAAAACACTACCTTGCGACTTAAGCTGGAGCAGGTCACATATAAGAGTAAATCAGCTATGCCCCGCGGCAGATGTGTCTGTCCACCTTTTTGGTTAGTTACAGTAAAGCACTGCGGCCCTGATCAGTCAAAACTTCACTTTATTTTCTATATCTATATATATATATTCACTATATCTTTTTTGTCTAGCAACAAGCGAGGCAGTGACGCAAAGTTCCGCCACCCAACAGTGCTGTTATTAGGGTGTAACCTATCTTATTGGATATCTATGTTCTTTCTCTCATCCTTTTCTCAGTGAAAGCTTGAAAAGGGCTGCCTGTTCTCACAATTAGAGACCTACTGTGCACAACAAGTTGACATTCACACAAGTCACATTTGGAGGGAAAAAAATTCATATTCTTTAGAATAAAAACGTTCTTACCATCATTATTCCACCACATAATTTCATATTTTGTTCCATATTTTTGTGTAATTTTAGAATAAATCGTTAATGGCGTTAGCAGGAACTTCCAGCTTCCGGCTGACTCACATCATTTATGATGCGCTTTACTCCAGACTTGAAAATATACAAAATGAATAATAAAACATTTGTAGCATTGGGGTTTTGTGTGATGTGAAAAATTATTCAGCCTTTAGCCGCTGCAGATAAAACTCCCTCCATCTGAATAAATCTCCATATCACACTTTTCCTCATTCAATAATTGCTTATTAGTCTGTTTGTTGCGTGTTTCTTAGGTCTCCTTGGATTAAGGTGTAAACATGTTTGCTTTGAGTTCTCTCATGATCTCATGGGATTTTAAAGAGAATTGTCCTTCCCCCACCTCATCCCCCTCAAAATTACTTTCTTTTATGTTAGTTTGATGTGGGACATAAATAACAACCAATCAAAATCAATTAAATATTTTATATATTAAATATTTGTTGTAGAATCTGACAGTTTGATGTTGCCCATCTGACAAACTGACCTGAGCTATCCCATCTCACTGACTGATTATAGATACATGGGTGCTCAGTAACATTTATACATCATAATTCATTAGAAATATGAATGAAAAGTAAGAAATTTGGGATCAGATTTCACTGTAGTCCACACACACTCACTCATTTTCTGGACCGCTTAGTGCTACAAGGATCCTGGAGAGGCTGGGGCCTATCTCAGCCGACATGCGCCAAACCACAGGGCAACACACACAACCATTCACACTCAAATCTAGGGTCAATTTGGAACTGCCAGTTAGCTTAATGTGCATGTCTTTGCACTGTGGGAGTAAACCAGACTACCCTGAGGAATCCCAAGTAAGTATGGGGAAAACATACAAACTCCACACAGAAACACTTGAGCCTGGCAGTTGAACCCAAGGCCTTCTTGCTATGAGACAGACACGCTAACCACTACACCACCGTGCTTCTCCATTGTAATTCAATATACTTTTTTTAGTCATATTCAGCAAATATCTCCTGACAGTCCACTAGCTGTCTGTACTGTGTGTGCACTGTAAATAAAATCTGGTTGTGTACACAGCCCTGACTCTGTAGAGAAACTCAGATCCACACAATTCTACTCCAACCAATCGTTGACAAGGGGCACACCCTGTTGCTGAATGGTTGAAGGGGAGATGTCATTGTTAGTGTTCTTGTCTAAGTGAAGCGTATCCATGAGTTTGGGGGTGTATTTGTTGGGCTGTTAATTTCAAATCACCAGAATGAATGACTGTATTTAAAATATAAAAAAGTCAACACTAATGCTACATATGGTAGAAAACTTGTTTCTATTAAAACTAACATCTCACTTAAATGTCATTCAAATGAATAAAGAGCAAAGACTTTAATGATTCAAGTAAATCTCCAGTAAATAGTCTGGGGTGGCAGATGTTCCAATTAAATTACCCATTTTAAAATAAATTGCCTAATCAGGTTTCAGTCTTCAATCTAACTGAATTACGAGGGAAGACTCTGTAGTTTGTAAATTGTTCCTCCTAACTATCGAACACTTCGTAGTAAAGTTACTCTGATAAATACGCAATCCATGCTAATGAACCTGATTTATCAAAGACTATATGCTAGCCAAAATAAAGCAAGTAGAAAATGAAGAAAGCACATGCTAGGGCCTGTTTAACAGCAGAAGGAACACTTGCAAACTCGAACACAATCCACATGAATAATCTCAGCAATGTTTGATTGTGTCTGCTTGAGAGCCAACGCAACAAGTACATAATTATCAGACTAATTAGGCTGCCAAATCACAAGGCACACTGCAAGAGCACCTTCGGAACAGTGAGTGCACGATTCATTAGCATCTGCTGTAAGCTTATTAATCATCTAGCAGCCAATTAGTGCACTGTTGCCGTTTGCAGTGGATATGTAAATAAATTCCTGGGTTAATTTCTTCCTCTGATAATAAAAGGAACATTATGAAAATTAGCCATGCCGCTGTGTAAATGATCTATGTCGCTAATGGTGTTGCAGCAGATAAATGTTTGTGTTAGGCCCCAGACCAGCGTAGCGACACAGCAAAACATTTTAAGATATTGTTATAGGAAGTGAAATAGGCAGCTCACGCTCCACTACAAATAGAATGAGGGCATACTGTGGTTCCAGTGATGATTGACCAAATGAACTTTTCTGTACATTATTGATTTAATATATTTAATAAAAAGGATCACTTTCCATTAGCAAATTGGCTAAAGAGTAAAAGATGGGCACCAGCCTCCCCGCGACCATAATTAAGAATAAGCGGTTTAGAAAATGAATGAATGGATAATAACAATAATGATATATAATAATATTATTATTATTATTATTATTGTCCGTATTTGCTGCCCATCCTATATTATTATTATATGCACCTTCCCTTCCCTTTATGGCTGAAGTGCCCTTGAGCAAGGCACCTAACCCCCAACTTCTCTCCGGGTGCACTGATGTGTGTGTTTACTTTGGATGGGTTAAATGCAGAGGCAATCATTTCCCTTGTGGAATTAATACAGCATAGCATAGCTAAACAAACAAACAAACAAACAAATAAATAAATAATGAATATTTATGGGGCAACATGATGGCATAAGGGTTAGCACATTCAGCTCATATCAAGAAGGCCCTAGGTTTGAGCCCTGTGCCCAGCGAGAGTGTTTCTGTGTGGAAGTGTGCATGTTCTCCTGGTGCTTGCGTGGGTTTCATCCAGGTACTTTAGTTTCCTGCCACAGTGCAAAGACATGCACATTAAGCTAGTTGGCTGTTCCAAATTGCTGCTACTTGTGAGTGTAAATGTGAATGGTTGTGTATGTGTTGGCCCTTGCTCTAGACTGGCGAGCTGTTTAGGGTGTACCCCGCCTTGGCTCAGTGTTAGCTGAGATAGGCTCCAGCCTCCCCACAACTCTAGTATGAGTAAGCAGTTTGGAAAATGAGTGAATCCCATTCATGGATAGATATTACAACTGCTGTATATCCTGCCTTATATCCTGCCTTCTTCTGCTGTATATCCTGCCTTCGCCCAGAGTTGGCTGTGATAGGCTCCAGCCTCCCCACAACCCTATTAGGATTAAGCCGTTCAAATGGCATTTTATGGACAGATAATACAACTGCAGTGATTTCATAAATGAAATACTTATGATTTAAGTATCATGAAGAAATAAAGTGTTACCATCTTCAGAAAAAGTGCCATCTTACTCAACTTCTTTCAAAAAACATACCAGCCTTTGTATAAAAAAAAAAACAAATCATTTAAAAATGACATTAAATATGCTGACACTCTCATCTTAAACCTGGTGCAAGACTGACATCACCATTTGCTGTTTTTTTAACTGTACAGAAATCAGCACGCCCTCCAGACTGAATATAATACATCAGTATGAACTGAGATTGTATGAATCATAACTACACATTTCTAGAGGCTTTGTTATTTGGGAGATACAATGATGTGAATAAATCAAAAGTTTCACGGATGAGGAAATTACTGTATTATAACAGCAAGAAGCTTCTCATTGATGAATGGCTTTTTTCTAGCTTTGGATGACTTCAACCCCACCTGGAGGAACCTGTTTCAAATCGTGCATGCGGTGCATTTAACCCCAGCTGCCACTTCCCATACATATTGTAAGTCACTTGATGTTATCCTGTGGTTGAAAAATGACATTCAAAGGAATTTATGATTATTTAGTTTAGTGGAAAGTCGCTCTTGGCCTGTCTGTAACTTTGTTGCCCCCAATGTCTGCTGCTTTAAATGTTGAGGATGGAAGCAGCTGGACACTCACTATATCCTACTCAGAGTTAGACCAGATTCAAACTCTTCTTTTTCTCACTCAAAAATTTTCTTTTTACCTCTTTTGGCTTGATGAATAGATCATTTTGTATTCCAGTTAAATTAATGTACTAGTAATGCTGTTTTTCCATTTCAAACTGGTCCTATTGCAAGACAATAATGATGACAACTGCAGCGATTTTTATACTTTTCCACATTAAACAATAATCAAGTAATCACCTAAACAGTCTCTTAGCTTTTTCCGTGGCTGTATATGCTGTATATATCCTCCATTGTATTGTCACCATGTCATGGTATGAAGGCTTGAGGGTCTTGATGACCCTGAGAGCTATGCCGTCGATTCAGTGTGTAGACCAGGCTATAAATCTTGGTACTCCTGCTTCCGGGTTGGGTGTAAGGATATTTTCTCAACAAAACTATTTTGGTACAAGAAAAATTAAACACCACTTCTGGGTGTGATGGGCTTCTGGATCATTGCAAGAAATTCATATAAATAACAGTGTTAAAAATCCATTATGAAGCCAAAGACAGGAGGACGGAAGTTCTAAACGCCAAAACCAGGACAAACCTGGGATTCTCGAACTTAAGAACAGTGTCTGGCAGAGGAAAAAAATACTCAGGAAGAGAATAGAGCCAGCACCTAATTGAGTAGAAAAAGAGATCAGAAAGAGAGAGAAGCAGATCAACACAACCTTCATCCAGTGTTACAGTACAACAAACAAAATGGCTAAAGATGAATTATATGAACAATTGCAGGCTGAGCTGGAAGTCACACCAATATATGACTTGAAGACTGTGATGGGAGACATGAGAGCCATGGTCAGGGAAAGATACCATGGTACCATAAACCAAAATGGCAAAAGACTCTTGCACCAACTATGACCTTATTATCGGTGGTACTTTTTTCAACACAAGGACATTCATACGTTGACATGGTGTTCCCCCAAAGGAACGAGCTGGGAATCAGATCACTGTTTGGTGTGTGGGAAAAGTGAGGAGCTGATGTCAGTAGTGACCACCACCTGGTGGCAACAGTACTGAAAATAAAGGTACAAAAAGCAGAAACAAAGAAAAAAGCAAGTAAGAGCTTGACGAAGGGAAATTAAGAGACTCTAAAGAGAAGAACGATTTTCTCCTGCAACTGAAGAATAGGTATCAAGCACTTTTAGATGTGAAACATCACACCTGAGATTATTATTGAGGAATTAGAACTCTATATTGGCCTTCCATTGGCATGGCCTGGCAAATTACTCTCGGCTCATGTGACATTCTGGTTTGCGCTCAGGTGAACATGTACATTCAATATCACTCTAAATTTGTGCCTGTGGACAGAAGTTGTAGCTTTGACTTTGCGTGATTTTATCTGTCAAAACTGGGACCAGAATAGAGATAATATACTGTCCCAGTTCAAAATGAAACACAACCCTGACTTTATAGACTGGTAAGAGCTGAATCTGAAGGACATTTTGAATGAGTACACAGACATTGCTTGCAGTGGTAGTAGTGATGCAGACACTGGGCTGGTCGTGAACGGTGAGCTTTCAAGTTTTTTACCTCAGTGTCCACTGACAGCGATTGCTCTGCCACCATTAAAAAGAGTACCAGTGTCCGTGCTATAGTTGACATGTTTCATAATGGCACTGCACCTGTACATAGTTTCCAGTACTTTACCACTGCATTAGTCGTGCACTTCACTGGATTAACGATCACAAATATGGAATATTACAGTGTATGTATACTGATTTAAGGTAGGTGGACATTTATTAACACTTGTTCTGAAAACGGACCAAGTTTCATTTTTTTCTAATGATGAGAAGAGTGCTCTTTAATGTCAGGAAATTATTGTTGGGTCTCGGGTTTGCTCTCAAGTATGCTAGTGGCTGCAGATGTAGAGTTTATCACAAAACCTACATAACACATGGACACTGCACAAAATAGCCACCTTAATTTTTTATACTTTCTCAAGAGATACAATGACAAAACTATACGGTTACACATTGCAGCCATCTCACTGAGGAATTCTCTCACTCACTCATTTGCTGAACCGTTTAATCCTATTAGGGTTGCAGGGAGGCTGGAGCCTATCTTAGCCAACACTGGGCAAAGGCAGGATACACCCTCAAGAGCATGCCAGACTATCACAGGGCCAACACACACACACACACACACACACAACCATTCACAATCACTGTTAGCCTAATGTGCTTGTGTTTGGACTGTGGGAGGAAGCCAAAGAACCCAGAGGAAACCCACACAAGCACGTAGAGAACATGCATACTCAACAGCAAACAGCAACTGACTGGAGAGAAAACATCAGAAATCAGATGTTCAACTAGCCAGTTAGTGTGTTCCTTGCAGCTAACACCAGTTCCATTCATGCTAGACCTTTTCAACAAAAAGCACCAACCTTGAGAATGAAAAAATTTGATGGAACTAATGTATTTTTTATTTTCAAGAGTGACACAGGTTTTTTTCACTAAACCGACTTTATTGGTCTGCTCCGTGAGTGCTAGCTCTGTGGCAGCTGCAAGCCAGCTCTTCCATGGAGTTTTTAACGGTAAAAATATCATGCCATGTCATTTTCCAAACCACTTTATCCTTTATTAAGGTCAGGAGTAGGCTGGGTTGATCTCAGCTAACTCTGGGCAAAAGCAGGGTACCCCCTGAACAGCTCACCAGACCATTGCAGACCCAACACTCACACAACCATTCACACTCACTCTCATATCTAGGGGCGATTTGTAACAACAAATGCATGTCTTCCCACTGTGGGAGAAAACCAGAGAGTGAATGCTCCCTGCTGCTCAAAATCTTGGGTTGTCTCGTCACTGAACGTGAGTTTGAGACATGTTTAGTTTAATTTAGTTTTGTTTTAATAAGTTAACGTAGTTTTACTTTTTGTGATGGTCACATCTAAGGGGCTGCAGTTGGTACGTCGATAGACTTGCTCATTGGTAATTCGATCCAGATGAGTTATCTTCAAGATTTTCCGAAGACATTTGGTTTGGAAAGCGTTGAGTTTTGACATCATTTTTTGGTCCATCTTCCATGTTTTGCATCCATAAAGTGCGGTGGGCAAGATGATGGACTTAAAGAAAGCTATCTTGAGCTTGATGTTAATTAGTCGTGCTTTCCATAGGCTGGCCATTCACTGGAACACTGCAGACGCCTTTCCGATCCTGGAGTTTATGTCTGTTTCCAGGTTCCCATCATCACTGATGATGCTACCAAGATTCGTGAATTGGTGCACGTTTGTGATATGCTGTTGATTTATGCCACTGCTGTCTTGATTTGGATTGCCGATGTTGATGTTCATCACCTTTGTTTTTCCAATGCTGACTTTCAATCCTTCGTTTCATAGCTTAGCTTGCAGGTTTGTTTGTTGTATTTTGGAGCTTTTCTGTAGAGCTGGATAACACTGCTAGGTCATCTGCAAAATCAAGGTCTGTGATGCAATATTGATCCCATTGGATTCCTTGATCTGTGTCTTCCTGGAGTACTCGCTGCATAGTGTAGTCCAGTGCTAAAAGGAATAGGAGTGGAGAGAGCAGACAACCCTGTCTAACTCCAGAGACAATTCTGAAAAACTCCATGTGGCCTCACTCTGTTCTCACACAACACTTGGAACACTCATACAAGTTCCTAAAACATCACACATACTGGTCTGGAACTCCGTAGCTTCTGACAATTTTCCAAAGTGTGTCTCTGTGGATGCTATCAAAAGCCTTCTTGAAGTCCACAAAGTTTACTGCAAGGGTCAACTGAAACTCGAAACATTGATCAACTATGTACCAGAGTGTGAAAATTTGATCAGTACACGGCCTATCTTTCCTGAATCCTGCTTGTTCCTCTCTCAGATGTTCATCAATTGAGTCACGAAGACTGTTGAGCAGCACTGAGCAAAGAACCTTTCCAGGTACAGACAACAGGGTGATACCCCTTCAGTTGTTGCAGTCCACTCCAGTCCAGTCCAGTCCAGTCCCCAAGGATTGCACCATCATTCCAACAGGCGTTAACCATTCTGGTGAGTTCTCTAATAATCTCTGGTCCACCGTGTTTGAGTAACTCATCATGTATTTGGTCTAAACTGGCTGCCTTGTTATTTTTCAACCGCTTGATGGCCTTTTCAACTTCTATAGCACTGATCTCTTGGACACTAACATCAAGTTCAACAGGGTTCTCATCAATGAATTCAAAAACCTCCGCTGGCTCTGGTTGGTATAGAATGTCTCTGAAGTGTTCCATCCATCTCTTGTTTTGTTCTGCCTCCAACAGCAACATCTTGAGACATGAGTGAGATTTTATTGAGGTTACTAATCCCCCTCTATGTTAATCTCAGATCACACACAGCCAGGCACAGATTAATTCAATTCAGTTCAATTCAGTTGTATTTGTATAGCGAGTTCTACAGCTGACTGTTAGCACTGTTACTAATGATGGTCGAGCAGAAAGAAAACATTAAACATCAACTCAGCAGATCCAGAAATGCCTTCATAATGCATGACAATGCATTGAAGTGCCAGCAGTGCAGCGTCAAGATCAAACTGAAACTGACCACACTAAAGCTGTGTTCTTTCCACCCTTCCTCAAAGCTCAGGAGATTAGAGGATGACTGAGAAAGAATTCAACAATGTCCATCTTCCACACAAAAAACTTTGGAAGAATCCACAGAATATTCCAAATAAAAGTTCAAATGAAGAGCTGGTACATAGATTGCGAAACCCGGCTGACACTTGGCAGAAAGAAGAGAGGAAGGCCAAAAAACATCTGGCGCAAAAGACTAGAAGGAGGGATGAAGGCATGGAAAGATGCCTGGGGTACCATCCAGAGACTGGCGACGAGAGCGTAGACCCTTCGTTGCTGCCCTTCATGCTAGTCAGCATAGCGGCAAATGAATATATATATATATATATATATATATATATAGGTGGTAGAGTTCAGGATTACTGATCCCAAGGTCAGGGGTTCAAGCCTCACTATCAACGGGATATCCCCCCCAGTGCAGCTAACTGGGTTATCAAAGGCCGGCCATGTCTCTCACTGTCTATGGTGAGAGGCATGTAAAAG
>JAQMYF010000004.1:32912532-32926314 GCA_030014195.1 Neosilurus mollespiculum
AGATAGATAGATAGATAGATAGATAGATAGATAGATAGATAGATAGATAGATAGATAGATAAATAAATAAATAAGATGCCCTGTGATGGTCTGGGGAGCTGTCCAGGGTGTACCCTGCCTTCGCTGAGAGTCGGCTGAGATGATCGCCAGCATCCCTAATTAGGATTAAGCGTTTCAGAAAATGAATAAATGAGATAATAAGATATAAAACACATCTAACATACAAAAGGATATGAATCAATAGACCAATCAACCTGTCAAAGGCTCTTAAATGTCCAAAGGTGAAAAATGAACCCAACTCTGGATGCAAATTAATGTTAGTTACAACAATGCCATTCCGATTATACACTGTAATCAAGACTAAATGGGTACAACAATATATTAGTGTGCTACTTTTAGTAGGTCAGTGAAGAATATAAGACATGAAACAAAAAAAACCCACACAAATGGGATTATGTGTGCAAATAAGTCTAGAAACATGGATTACAGTATATAAAGTATAAATGTAGTTTGTAACTCTGGCTTGGCTCTGTAGATATATAATCATCTGAGTCATTCACTTCTTTCTGAATGCATCATTAACCCGAGTTACTTTTAGAGTTTTCTGCCTGTTACTTAATATTCTCAGCAGAGCTGTTTCCACCTTCCCACCAGTCTCCTCCATTCCTGTCGCCCAATCAATTAACATATGAGTAATACCAGTGCAGTAAGAGGCAGCCAGTGATCTAAGGAGAGCTGTCATCCGTTACTGGAGCGATGGCTTAATATAGCAGCGAGGCTCAAAGGAGCACTTACTCAGGGCACAATCCAGAGGAATCAATAAGAACAGCCCTGGCTATATTGTTTCAAACAAGGAAATAGTGGGGAAACAATAAAAGTGCTCAATAGGAGAAACAGGGCCTGAGAGAGTGAGAGAGAGAGAGAGAGAGAGAGAGAGAGAGACGCTGGCTCAGCTGTAAATAATATAAGCTGTAACATCTACAACGGCTGTCTCTGATGGGGTGATAAACAGTATGACCTGCACAAAGGGCAGGAGAGGGGATGCAATGTGCAGCAGCATGATGGGAAAAAGGCCAGAGGACACATCGGTGGGCATGTCTGCACACCAACATGGCCCACAGCATAGGGGGAGTGTGGTAGAGAAAGTGTCAGCAGAGAAAGGATTCAGAAGGATGGGCTCAATGAGAGAAGTTTAAAGGGTCAGCCCTAAGACTATTATAGCCGAGATTTAAAACAGAGAGAGCAAAACTGCAAATGCTGGAAATGCCAGTAATTGAAGAAACAAATGTTTAGCATTCAGCAATATTATATAATGCTAAAGCATACCAAGGGAAATATAGTGCGCTGATAAAGTCAAAGAATTATAGCAATGAAGATTTATTTCCTTTGCAGTTGCTCTGGCACCGGTATGCCTTCAAACAAAACAAGATTAATCTCCACAATTAGAATCAAAGAGAGCAATTATGAGGGCATTTGTGTCATTTAATACCTCCTCCACCTCCTCCTCCTCCTACTCTCTGGCTTTATCACCACTACAACAGTGGAGGCCAGCAGAGTTAATAGGATGGCCATTTCTCACTGAGCAATACTCAGGCACCCCCTCCAGGGCCCAGTCAATGTCACAACTCCAAGCATCGCATCATTCCCCGTGCCAGGAGTGGGAGCAGGGCCAGGTATCGATCAGTCTGTAATCAGACAAGCGCTCTGAAGCGGCGGGCAAAAGTCCTCGATGAAGTGCCGCTTGGCATGGCCGGAGATGGAGAGTGCTTTTTTTGTTACCTTGTCACAGAGGTAAGTAACTGAGTGAGGGGGGGAAGAGAGAGAGAGAGAGAGAGAGAGAGAGAGAGAGAGAGGAAGAATGAGCGAGACATCACTGATCACTCTGCCACCTTCCATTAACATTTCAATGGCAGGCTACAGTGCTACAAGCTGATCTGAAGCCTCTCTTCCATCACATCATCCAAAAACAAAAGTGAGCCTTGTCAGGAGTAAAATCCCAGAATGCACTGCATTTCTACAAAAGCTACTATAAGATAACCCTCGTCCTGAATCTCCATGCAGTGGAATGAGATAATCAGATGAAATGCATTAAGGATGAATGGTCTGTAATTGGTAAACAGTGGGAAAGTGTGTGTTTGTTCTTCCTGCAAGTGTATGTAGGCGGCACAGAGTCATCTATAGAATGCTCAGTGTGAAAAGCTACAAACCCTGACCTGCAGACAACAGCCGAGGTCAGGGAACAGCGACACTGAGGTGCCATTCAGCCATGAGGAGGTGGACTGAAGCTGTCAGAGTCAGTGAGCTCACATTCCCAGCATTCTGGGAAATGTGCTTTTAGCATAGATATCAGCAGTCCCAATGAAAGAAAATCTACTGCCAAGATATTCTATGCAACGTATCTGAATATGCTATCTGCTATAAATGCATCAGTATGTGCATTTTAAAATGTACAAATCCATAGCACAGTATGCTGAAAGAGATTACTATGCTTGATTTTTAAGTAGCAAAATGGAGTGCAGTGGGTGTGCAGCATCCCTATTTCAACACATCTGCTTTCTAGAGCATTGCTTTGCCATCTGGAACTTTGTTTCTGCTAGAGTGCGCCTGGCAGGCCTCTTACTAGTTCCTTATTTTCAGCTAATGATGTGTTGAGAAGCTGTCAAAAACAAAGCTGTCTTTACGTCCTCTGCCAAAATGCTGCCAACAAATTGGAGCTATAAAAGAATCTCTGCCAAATTAAGTCAAAATGACCCATATTTCCACTTGAAAATGAGTTTCGTGGATGATTGAGTTTGATAAGCTGTGTATTATTCATAGAAAACATAGATGAACAGCAGGAAGGAGGGAGTGTAACTGTGAGATGAAGATGGTAAACTGAGTGAATGTTAGTAACAGGTGCAACAAACACTGCGTTAAAACATTTATGAATGAACTCCTATGATATGTGGAATATTACCAGAATGGAATTAAATGTCACACCACTGTGTGGCTGGAGTGAGGAACAGAGGCAAGGACGCAGAACCAAAAGCAGCTTTATTAACTGGACAGGCAGGCATATCCATAACACACAGTAGAGAGTAAGAAAAAACAAAGACAACACTAAGCGAAACACAGAGAGAGCTAGAGACACTGGAGACATAAGGATTGAAGACAACAAGGTTGAACATTGTTGACCATTGTTGAGCCTGTGTCCCTGTCCCTGTGTTCCCCAGGCCTGATGAGGTAAGGTAATGTCTGAGCATGGGTGGGGGTATCTAAATATTTTTAATATTTCTTTGTTTGTTTGAAATACTATCATGTCTTTTTCTCTTAATATTCATTCATTCATACATTCTCTGGACCGCATAATCCTAATTAGGGTTGCAGGGCGGCTGGCGCCCATCTCAGCCGACTCTTGGCGAGGGTGGGGTACCCCCTGAACGGCTCGCCAGGCCATCACAGGGCCAACATACAACTATTCATACTCACCCTCACAACTAAGGGTAATTTGGAACTGCCAATTAGCCTACTGTGCATGTTTTTGGACTGTGTAAGGAAAGAGGAGTACCCAGAGGAAACCCACGCAAGCACGGGGAGAACATGTAAACTCCACCCAGAAACGCCCCGAGCCCGGGAATCGATCTCAGGCCTTCTTGCTTTGAGGCGGGTGTGCTAACCACCGCACCACTCTTAATATTCAGTGTACACAAATTCCAAAATACAACCTAACAAAGGTGAATGATAATGATGTGTGTGTGTGTGTGTGTGTGTGTGTGTAATTAAACTGCTTGCTCCTTCTTGTATTTACAGTTTGTTTTAAAGCGTTAAGGGTCAAATATTATAAACATTTTCAGACCATTATTTTGCATTTTGGACACCAGTGGAGCACCAAAAGACAATTTCTAATCCAAAAAACTCCACAGTTCTTCAGGAAGCTTCCCCATCTCCCCCTGAATGTTGATTTTGAGTGCATGCACTGGACAGCCTGTTTGGCTTCCTCCTCCCATTTATGGACATTCCGCTCTCTATGCCTACTCTGCTCTGTTTTATCACCTGAAAGCTCCGCGCAGGTGGACTAGGAGGCAGACTGGGAAGGCCCACTTGGTATACTAGTGTGCCTAAAAAAAATTGGCAAAAATCTTGTGCTTACGGCTGGCTCATCCATGCACTAACCTCTTTGTTTGACAGTCTGGCATCGTCTAACATGGCTATTCAACACTGTAACAACAATTATGGAAATAAGTGGAAGAAGCCCCATATCTCCCATTTAAAAAGGAACACAGTTTTAAACATGTACTTTACATAAGGAACATAGATATGTGCTGCTGAAAGATCAAAAATCAAAAATGTCTCTGTGTTGGAAAAATAAAACATAATCACTCACATTCATTTGAATTAATTACATTTTTTGAGGTGCTAAAAAAAATCAAGCCAACAAATGAGCAGAGCAGTGCGATGAGAGGCGCCACAAATCAGCTGGAGGAATGACAAGGCAGACGAGGCAAACAGGCCTGGAGCATCACACCCACCGAGGGGGTAGTGCTGTGTGAGAACATGCAAATGAACTTGAGGCAAAAAAAAGCACACAGACATATACGAGAAAAGAAATAGAGCTTCATAAACACACCACCCCAGGTCAACCAGCTCAGGGTTGGGGGTTGAGGGGGTTTAAAATGATTGAGAGATAAAAAAAAAGAGCCTCTGTGCATCTGAGTGTGTGTTTGTGCATATGAGAGAGAGAGAGAGAGAGAGAGAGAGAGAGGAAGGATGGGTGGGTGGGGGTTGTCCATCTCCATCACACCGCTCACCATGACTCCCTGCTAAAGCGAAGTACCTGCACGCATGGTTGCTATGGTGATACAGCGTGGCGTAAGAACAGAGGGACCAACCGCAGAACTCATTGTGACTGAACCCGAAGAAAGAAAAATACACACCAACAAAGGGAATGATAAATTAAGGACACTGTATTCTAAGCTCCATTATCCAAGCCATCTAAAACCTGCTAGCATTTCAACTGATCTGATTCATGTCAAAAGTAATCATTCAGGACACTTTCCCTTTCCAAGATGGCTGATTATCATCCTCTGTTCAGCTTGGCTGGGCTGGATAGAAAAAATATTGCAAGCCAAAGTATTAGCATGAGCAAAGGAGCTGGATGGTAGAGCAGACCATACACTGTATTTTTTTAGGCACAGAATTTTCTTTTCGTTTTTTTTTTTTTTTAGTCAGGGGGGGACGAACACAATTTGCTTATAAATAATTGACTCTCCCATGTTAAAATCTCCAGAGAGACTTTGGGGCTTTATTTGTGAGAGACCACTGCGGTATGCACTGCAAATTAGCCTTTCACTGACGTTTCGTTTGCCTGCTGCCGAACAATGCGCAGAGAGGCTCTTTCTCCTTCCTTTATTTCTGTCCCCAAGTAATAACCTTCAACTAACCTTTAAACCTTGGTGAATAATTCAAAGCCTATTTTCATATCAATGGGGAGAGTCAAGCTAGGCAATTATCTTTTATCCGTATACTTTGCTGTCAGAGGGAGGCATAATAAAGTTTTCCCATGTGATGAGGAGAGAGAGAGAGAGAGAGAGAGAGAGAGAGAGAGAGAGTGCAGGAAGTAAAGAATAGAGAAAAAGGCAGAGTAACGAGAGCTGGAGATGCTATCTGAAGACATTAATGCAGGCATGAATTATTCAGTAATGACTACAAGATCTGTCATAAAAAATGCTGCTAACATCTGCAGCACGTTCAGGAGGGGGGCTGAGAGGAGCGGGCCAGTCACCGAGGAGAGGCGCCGAAGATAAACATGACAAATTGGCAGATCATCTGTTCAATTAGGACAACGGAGCAGGTGCACCCGGTGAGCCAAGCTGTGCCACACGGTGACACACTTACCATCCAAAAACCAAGGGCATGATGGGAAATACCTTGTTTGCATGACAGTGATTTAGAGCACTGTACCATACGGATATCCAGACAGAAAGAGAGAAAGAGTGGATGGGGGGGGCATGATATTCCCCTTGGTGTTCATTAAAATTCGACTGCAGCCTCCACCCTCTGTTTTTCTCTCTCTCTTTCTGCTCTCCGTCTCCCGCTATGTTCTCGCTCCTTCTTCTTCATTCCCTCAGCTGCCTCCCCCTTCCAGGATCATCTCTTATTAATTCATAAAACATAGTGCTCCAGTGATTGGACCGAGGGAGCAATGGAGCAGCAAAACATGAGATAAGGGAAAATATCACACATATCTGCAGCCAAGCTCGAGAGAGAGAGAGAGCGAGAGAGAGAGAGACGCAAAGTGGTGAACAGGGAACCGGGTGTGTGGAAGTGAGACACTGGGGGGAGGGGGGGGGGGGAAGTGAGGGAGGAAGGGGGGGGTGAGGAACATGTTTTGAAATATTAATCCATGGCTCTGGCTGTAGGCTGGTACACAGAGATGAAAAAAATCTGAGTAGCTTTGAAGCAGAGAATGTTTCGTCTCAAGGCGGAGTGTGTGGTCAGCCATGTTGATGCTGCACAGATGAAAGGAGTGGGAGGTAAGGAGTAAATCAGTCAGGGGATAATATCGTCGAACATGTACAGCTTCTTACTGGTATATACCACACGGAGCAATCTGATTGGTTCGCTATCTTGGGACTATAAACATTATTCCGAGTGGATATTGCTTGAATTAAAACAAACATTCACAGTTTGTCACTGTTTGTCATTATCCTCAGTGTCATGCTTTGAAATGAAAAAAAAAAGTAACCATAAAAATCTTGTTTTAGTTTGTTTTTCTTGTATTTACGTGTAGTATATACTAATATATTGTATTAGTGTGCAAACCCTAAACTGTGTGTCTGTGTAGTAGTACTATGCTCTGAATGAGTATGCTTAAAGTACTCCGTTAGCACCACAGTGCCATTAGCTCCACTCCACACTCCACATTCCGCTCACCGGAACAGTCTCTGTCTCTGTTAAAACTCTTGTTTAAGTTTTATATATATATTTCCATATAGCACTACAAAAAATCAGGCACCGTTACACAGCTTTAAGGTTCTGCACCTGCTTAAGTGTCACTTCTGGGCAGAGCAGTGGCGTAGTGGTTAGCATGTCTGCCTCACAGCATGTAGGTCCTGGGTTCGAGTTGTGGGCTCAGCAAGGATGTTTCTCTGCATGTTCTTTACATGTTCTCCCCATGCTTGTCTGGGTTTCCTCCAGATACTCCGGTTTTCTCCCACAGTCCAAAGACATGCACATTAGGCTAATTGGCTTTTCCTAGGTATGAGTGTGAATGTACATGGTCCATGACATGAGCTGGCGAGCTGTTCAGGGTGTACCCTGCCTTCACCCAGAATCAGCTTAGATAGGTTCCAGCCTCCAGTGAACCCTAATAGGATTAAATGGTTTGGCAATTGAGTGTATTTCTTTTCTGCTTAGGTTCCCATGTAGTATACACTAAAACAATTATGCATCTCAGACTGGGTGGACGTCACTGAATTGAATAGTCAGACGGAACGTCTCAGGAAAATTAGGCAACATCCACCACACCTTAGTTAACTTCCACATTACCTTTCATAAATGTTAATTAGTATCTGCCCACATGGGATTTCAGCTTGTCCTCTCTACTCATAAGAAATGTTCCCTCGTGCACCCTACACCATTGAGTACACTCTGTACACCCTTAACATGGCATCAGCTGTAAGGTAGCAGAGATTTTAAAGCTGGTGCTCATGCTTCATAGATGTTCGTGTTCTCTGTGGAGAAAACAATAGCACTATTTTGCAAGACCAAAATATTTTAAAGTGCTGTAATTGATTCAGAGGGGTCTGGTCCTATTAAAAAGACTTTGGCAGCGTGCCTGAATGTGCGTGAATTGCTTTAATCCAAATATTGCCTCGTAAATTTCCATTGCAAATGGGCGCTCTTCAAAAACAAATGTACTTAATCACTTTGAAACGATCGTATTGAGAAAAGTAATTATCATTAAGACACACTTTGCCGAAGCATCCTGATGAATATGCTGCTCTGTATAAAAGAAGAAGCAGGAATAACACTGAAAGGGCATCCTTTCTTCCTTCCTTTTCTTTTTTTCTGCCGGCACCCTGCTGGGGAAACTCTAAATTACCCTCAGTCTGGTTATTCTCTACTCATAATAATGATGAAGTTTCTCTTTTCTAATTATGCAAAGAACACTCAATTAGCATAACTCGTCCTCTGTGTCACTACAAACAGCAGTTCGCCCACGGGGGGTGCCATGGTTTCGTTATGGCATTGCTGCTGTTGTTATTTTCCCTCCCTCGCTCCCCTGCCTTTTGTGCGTGTTAATGAAGATATGTGTTAATGAAAATAGCACGCTTGCCTTTCCCCGTTCTCCTCGTCTGCAGGTGGAGTGTGCACTCTGAGTATCAGTAAAATCAAATCAAATAAAAATTGCAGGGCCACAAAAAAATAAATAAATAAAAAGGATTAAAGGTCCTCATCTTAGGGCTGATCAAGAAACAGGCAACTGTAAAATACATGAAGCTCACACAGAGGCAGAGGGAAGGATGATACAAAGGGAAACTGCTTAAAAAAAAGGACGCAGCATGACTGGAAATCCTGCTGGTACCTCTGTTCTGGAGGTGATAACGTCCATCACACAGTGGTACATCTTCAAAAGATAAACACATTCACTCCCTATTTCATTTCTCTCTCTCTCTCTCTCTCTCTCTCTCTCTCTCTCTCACACACACACACACACACACACACACAAATAGAATGGAATGATTTCCTCTCACAGTGGCTGTGTGCAAGAGAAAATGTCTCTCTGGATTGTGCAGCTGATAAAGTAGATAGATAGAGAGAGAGAGAGAGAGAGAGAGAGAGAGAGAGATGAAAAGAGTGAGAGAGGCAGAAGGAGAGAATATGATTGAGGGGGAGTGAGTGAAAAACAACTCAACAGAGCTTGTAAGATTTTGCTGTTGCAGTGCTAATGAGTACACACCGAACTCTGGGGCTGTTTTGGAAAGCTATCTGGTACCTGTGCCACTGGAGGCCTTCACACCCCCCCCCACACACACATACACACACATACACGCACAAAACTAAGAAAGCCAAAGTGAAAGAGGACCATGAAATCAGTGCAGCATACGATATATACAGTACATGGTAAGAGGAAGAGCGTTAAGAAGAACAAAATGCTGCGTGTGTAGCTATTTATTGCATGTGGTATTAAAATGAGGAGAAAACCTCAGGTTCATGACGCACTGAGGCAAACTCGGTAAACACATACGCCCCTAGTGAACGCTCTCTCTCCCACATCCTCTCCTCTGAGACACCTGTATTCCACTCTTCACAGGAAGCATCTGCTCTCTCTCTCTCTCTCTCTCTCTCTAACTTTGTCTCTATCTCTCAATGCTCTCGTGAGCCTGGAGGTGTACACCTCAAGAGAGCCATGGAAGAGCAAGCAGTACCAAAAGCTACTACACACCAGGTGCCATGCAACCCACGTGTGGCCCATTTTCCACTACAGGGGTGGCCAGTCATCATGTTGAGGGTTTGCCCATCGGATCTAATTTAGTGCAAAGCTCCTAATTAGTATCATTAAGATCCTGACAAGTTTAATCAGGTGGTTAAGAGCCTCAGAAGAGATGTTAGAGCCAGCCTCTAGGGCTAGAACAGATCTTACAGCGTGCCACACTATAACACAGCTTTCAGATACTGCCTTAACAACTCTCAGAGATGCATTAGAGGACATGTTTCTCTCTGTTTGTCTTTCTGTCTCTCTCTCTCTCTCTCACACACACACACACACACACACACACACACACACTGATGGCTTCATTTGAGGTGAACCTTGTGAGCATCATGAAACCCACTCTTCTCCACTTACCATCGCCTGGAGCAGTGAAAGAAGGGAGGGGGGGAAGAAACACTGAGAGTGTAAGTGTTTGTGCATGTGCAAGAAAAAAGAGTGTGCGAGAGAGAGAGAGAGAATTTCACAAACGCCTCCACCGTTTAAATGGTTGTACTATCGCTGAAGCGCGCCATGAATTATTCAGTGAGACGTCTCCTTCTTCAAACAGACAAATAGAACAGAATTATGCCTCCACCGAGCAAATGGTAAACATGACAATCAAAACAACAGAATTAATTAGGTAATTAGGGAGACAAAATAAATGTGAAATAATGATGAACTCTTCCGAGAGTACATCTGCAGCGCTGCTACTGTATGCATATATGCAGATTATGAGGCTGTGTATGCATAATTAGTTCTCACTGTCAAGTCGAGTGGTTGGCATCCAGTTTGTTCCTTAAGCACAGGGATTTAAAAGCTCTTCAGAGCTTCCAGTTCTTAGAGCTAAGAGCAACTTCAAGAGGTATTTATCTTAGATTGTAGCTTGTGTGATGAGTTAATAAACAATCTACCATTTCCTCCTTTTAGCCCAACTTTAGGCTCCAATAAACCAGACCCCAAGGCAGCACGGTGGCGTATAGATTAGCACGTCTGTCTCACTGCAAAAGGTCCTAGGTTCAAGTCTGGGGCTCTGCGAGGGCGTTTCTGTGTGGAGTTTCTATGTTCTCCCTGTGCTTGAATGGGTTTCCTCCAGATACTCCGGTGTTCTCCCACAGTCCAAAGACATGCACACTAGGCTAATTGGTTTTTCCTAGTTTGAGCATTAGTGTGTGTTGGTCCTGACATAGACTGGCGAGCTGTTCAGGGTATACCCAACCTTCACCCAGAGTCGGCTTAGATAGAATCCCGCTTCCACGCGACCCTAATAGGATTAATGGCGAGTGAGTGAATGTATTTCTTATTGCTTAGGTTGCCATGTAGTATATATTAAAACAATTATGCACCTCAGACTTGGTGGACGTCACTGAATTGATTAGTCGTACGGCGGGAGTGTTTCAGTGTGGAGTTTGCATGTTCTCCCTCTGTTTGTGTGGGTTTCCTCCAGGTACTCCGGTTTCCTCATACAGTCCAAAGACATGTGCATGCAGGTTAATTGGCTGTTAACAATTGCCCTTAGGTGTGAGCGTGAATGTTGGCCTTGTGATGGTCTGGGTGAGCTGCTCAGGGTGTACCCTGCCTTCGCTCGGAGTCGGCTGAGATAGGCTCCAGCCTCCCTGTGATCCTAGTAGGATTGAGTGGTTTAGTGAATGAGGAGGAGGTCTGTTAAAAAATAATGGGTCACAGAAAGATGATCAGCGCCTCTTTTTAGCTATTTGGAGTAGCGCTAACAGCGCAATCTCAGTCACATCTTTTGAGAAATGAGAATGAGATAATCCACTCCACTCAGATAGGACAGCACTCCACCACTCCACCACTCTGAGTCTCGGAAAGCACGGAACCGATTAAATGAGTTGCTGCTTCAAATCCAGTTTCAGGGAAAGCACATCTGTTCGCTCAGTAACCCAAAAATACACATGGAAGTAAAAAAATAAATAAATAAATAGATAACAAGGAACAAGGAGTATTAACCTTGGAAGAAATTTGTTTGCTCCATGACTTTGAAAAGGTCAAGAAAAATCCTTTCAGCTCAGGCAATTAACAGGATTCTACTCATTTCTGCATAAGTATAGCTGGTAGTGGAAATCTCTCTCTCTCTCTCTCTCTCTCTCTCTCTCTCCACTTGACAGCACAGTCTCTGGGCTTACGTGAATATAAAGTATCCATTTCAAGCTGTATTTAAGTCCCATTTCCAATTTACAGCCCTTGAAGACTGGCTCAGTGCACGCCAGTGAGGCCAAGGCCTAATGATGACTTCTCCAGGGGCTTACGAAGAATGATGAACAGGTGGGAGGGGGGACACGGCTGTGTGTGTGTGTTTTTTTTTATGACTATCCATGAATTAGAAGCAGATTATTTAACCTGGGATCAAATTAAATTTATACTTCTCCTCTCATCGTGGGTGCCATTGTTCAAGGGCAAAAAATGCAACCTAAAGTCTGCATACATTTATATATTTCAAATAAAGGTAAATACTTTTAATTAAATTCAGAAAATTACACATGGCAAAATTAATTCATAAACCACAACAAATTAAAATTATGTGCAATTTATGATCCTGTCTAATATAAAAATATATAAAATAAATGAATTATGCAGTAGTGTACTTGTCAGCTTTTTATTCCATTTTGAGAACCAGTTTTGAAACATCACTCATTCACTCATTTGACAAAAGGCTTAATCCTATAGGGCCATGTGGAGGCTGGAGCCTATGTCAGCCAACACTGAGCTAAGGTGGAGTACACCCTAAACAGCTCACCATACCATTACAGGGCCAAAACACACAACCATTCACACTCACACTCACACCTAGGCGCAATTTGAAACCGCTGATTAGCCTAATGTGAATGTCTTTGGACAGTAGGAGGAAACTGGAGTACCCAGAGGAAACCCACAGTCACACGAAAAGAACATGCAAACTCCACACAGAAACACCCGAGCCCAGGACTCGAACCCAGGACCTTCTTGCAGTGAGGCGGATGTGCCAAACACTACGTCACCATGTCGCCCTGTTTTGAAACATAATAATACTGTATTTTAACATTGCGGCACAGTGATTAGCACATTAGTCTCACAGCAAGAAGGTCCTGGGTTTGAGTCCCTGGCTCAGCAAGAGCATTTATGTGTGGTGTTTACATGTTTTGCCATGTTTGTGTGGGTTTCCTCTGGGTACTCTGGTTTCCTCCCACAGTCCAAAGACATCCACATTAGACATCCACATTAGACTGACTGGCTGTTCCAAATTGCCTATAGGTGTGAGTATGAATGGTTGTGTGTGTGATGGCCCTACGATGAACTAGCTAGCTGTTCAGGGTGTACTTTGCTTTCGCCCAGAATTGGCTGAGATAGACTCCAGCTTCCTTGCGACCCTAATAGGATTAAACGATTTGACAAATGAATGAATGACCATATAAGGACAAAGACTTTTACAGGAACTGCTTCTGTGAAATTTTCACAGTCATGGTGTCTTATGAGTTGGTAAACAGGTCTTTTAAAGAGAAACAGCCAGCACAGTGGTGTAGTGGCTAGCACGACTGCCTTACAGTAAGAAGGTCCTGGGTTCGTTTCCCAGGCTCAGGCACTTCTGTGTGCAGTTTACATGTTCTCTCTGTGCTTGCGTGGGCTTTCTCCGGGTACTCCGGTTTCCTCCCACAAATCAAAGACATACATGTTAGGCTAATTGGCTGTTACAAATTGCCCCTAACTGTGACTGAGAATGGATGCGTGTGTTGCCCTGCGATGGTCTGATGAGCTGTGCAGGGTGTACCCCACCTTTGCCCAGTGTCGGCTGAGATAGGCTCCAGCAGCCCTAGTAGGATTAAGCGGTTCAGCAAATAAGTGGGTAGGTGACAGAAAACTTGTGCAAAACCACAACACCTGGAAAAAAAAAGAAGAGAAAGAAAAACATACAGAAGATTAATCCACACCCCAAACTAAAAGCTTTGAAGGCCCTAACATCAAGAGAACATCTACAACCAATCATCAAAGAACCTTAATTTGAGTTTTCTGAGAAAGACACAGTAGTGTGTAAAATTGCACAGCATTAAAAAATGAAGAAAATGATTTTAAAAAAGTAAAAAAATAAAAAATAAAAAAAAAGATATCAGGGACATTAAAAGAACTATTCCCAGTGATTTAGTGAAATGGCTTCTTCAAATGGAATAGCCAATGAGGCGAAGCAGTCCTGCAGGAACGCTGCTGTTGTGCACAGCCCTCTATTAGACTGTGTGCCAGTGTTGATTTGAAAATCTCATTAATGCGCTCACACACAAAATGAGAGAGAACGAGAGAGAGCGGGGGGGGGGGGGGGGGGGGTAAAAAAACCCCACGCC
>JAQMYF010000004.1:32926356-32948974 GCA_030014195.1 Neosilurus mollespiculum
CACACACACACACACACACACACTCCCTCTCTCTCTCTCTTTCTCTCTCTCTCTCTCTCTCTCTCACACACACACACGTGCACACACACATGCACACACACACACACACACACACACACACACACATCTCAGTAATTGGGCACAGCTCATTGTTATTCAAAACCCTGTAGAAGCAATTAGAAGCGGACCTGGTGACCCCACCACTGCTCTGGAATGGACCCAACTAAAAGACTCTAAAGTGAAGAAGCCAGGGGCAAAAGGTCCAGAAATTTCTTTTAGTTTCCTGATTAATAATCCTGTCAGAGCTATGAGAGACATTAAAGAGGAACACTGCTTCCCACTCTCTTTGTCCCCTGGTACTCCTTCCGCTCATTTTTACCCACTCTTTATTAAAGCTTAATGATGGTCCAGGTGTTTCAGTCCTACTCTCTTGTCTCATAAATGTACAGTTAACAGAATAATGAGGACTCTTGATCTTCTAGGCTGTCTACAGCAACAAGGACCTCTCACCTCCTTACAGAAGAACATATGACAGTAGGATGGACAGATGGATGACTGGAGATGAGAAGTAAGAAGAGTGGCATCTGGGGCCTAGAGAGAGAGGGAAGGGGGGAGAGAAAGAGAGAAACTGTGTGGGATATAAGTTACTACTCCAGATACTGAGAACTGTGTGAACAGAGCCAGACATACACAGTGGCAGTGGGTGGTGAAAGAACCTGAAACTGAACAGTGGAGGAAAAAAAAGCTGATCTAAAGTTAGTGACGAAAGAGAGAGACTCAACGATGAGAGCATTTTTGGAACAGCTGATGCAATTGGACTATAAGGGTGCAACATACCTGGTTCGTTTTGCTGGACAATGCTGGAATACTCCCTAACACTACAATTTAGGTTGATATCTTTGCAGTTAATGGCACCGTGGTGTATTGGTTAGCACGTCCGCCTCACAGCAAGAACATCCTGGGTTCAAGTCCTGGGCTCAGCAAGGGAGCTTCTGTGTGGAGTTTGCAGTTCTTGCGTAGGTTTCCTCCTGGTACTCTAGTTTCCTCCCACAGTCCAAAGACATGCATATTAAGCTAATTAGGCATAATTGTCCCTAGTGTGAATGGTTGTATCTGTGTTGGCGAGCTGTTCAGCCTATACCGCACCTTCACCCAGAGTTGGCTGAGATAGGCTCCAGAGACAGACTTGCTTGGTTGTTCCAAATTGCCCCTACATGTGAGTGTGAATAGTTGTTTGTGTGTTGGCCCTGCAATGGATTGGTGAGCTGGACAGTGTACGAACCACCTTTGAAAAGAGTTGGCTGAGATAGGCTCTAGCCTCCCCGTGACAACATACTAATTAGCTTTTCCAGAGTGCTGTGAATAGTTGTTTGTGTGTCAGCCCTGCGATGAACTGGCGAGCTGTTCAGGGTATACCCTGCCTCCACCCAGAGTTGGCTGAGATAGGCTGCAGGGACATTCGACTACTTGGATGTTCCAAATTGCCCCTAGTTGTGTGTGAATAGTTATTGGTGTGTTGGCCCTGTGATGGATTGGTGAGCTGTACAATGTACACCATTCCTTCACCCAGAGTTGGCTGAGACAGGCGCCAGCCTCCCCATGACATTAGACCATGGTTGTTCCAAATTGCCATGAATAGCTGTTTGTGTGATGGGCTAGTGAGTTGCTCAGGGTATACCCTGCCTTCATTAGAAGTCGGCTGTGATAGGCTCCAGCCTCCCTGCCACATTAGACTAATTGGTTGTTGCAAATTACCCCTAGGTATGAGTGTGAATATTTATTGGTATGTTGGCCCTACAGTGGACTGGCGAGCTGTTCAGGATGTACCTGTCTTTGCTCAAAGTCGGCTGAGATGGGCTACAGCCTAAGTGTCATATTTTACACGTGTTTAATAATTGTGGGATGTCCCATTAAATGGGACCAGAATCCTCTGTCTCTCTGTCACAATGTCCTGCCAGTGTGTCACATGACCTACGCACTGTGTGATTATGCCACTGAGAGGGGTGCAACCACCCTGGGACATCCCACCCGCAGAGTTTTGCACACTGCTTCTAGTAACTGGAAGAGGTGTTACCAATGATATCAAAGCCAATCAGGTGTCTTCAGTGTCATGTGGCAGGGTCACACGTGTTCTACTCTCCACTCAGAGCACTGAGGACATCATCATCAACAGTTTGAAACCTTGTATCTACTGTACATCATAGGATGTGAGTATACTTTACATCTTCAGAGTTGGTCCTGAAGTATATTGTCCTAATACACAAAATATTCTAAAAATATGAGAGAAACAGGTAGAAATCAATAAAAAAAAAAAAGAGGGCGAGAGGAGTGACTGACAACCCAATTAACTAGTACGAGGAGAAGGTAAGGAGAATGTAAATGGATGTGGTGCTGATGGAATATGACTACACCGACCTCAAGCTCCCTCACCAATAAGTGCCCTCCCTGGAGCCTGGGCTAACACAAGCTTCTGTTTACAGCATAGACATGCACATATTAAAATGATAAATCTCTTTCATTATGTGATGTCTGCCTGAGATAGGATCTGATGTAATCTAAAGCCTCATCTTCAGACAGCTCAATAATTCATATTTCCTGATATCAAAGACTAGCCTTAGTCCCTCTTTTATTATGCTACTGTCTGACAAACTGACAGGGAAAGCATAGTGGGGTTTGAGCTGTATGGCCGGATATTGCAGTGGCAGTTGTCTGAAGTGTTCGGTTTATTTAGTTTTAACATAGTTACAATCCTCCAGATGCACAGAGTGACAGAATAACCAAATTTGGAGGTCAAATTGATTTCCTTAATGGACAAATTTATGTGATTTGATGTGATATTTGCAGAAAATGTGTTTTTTATCAGTAGTAGTAGTGGTAGTAGTAGTAGTTATGAAGAGTTTCCTACTGTATATCAGACTGTCCAGTCCATTGCTGTAGTGGTCAGCATGTTCGCCTCACAGCAAGAAGCTCCTGGCTTCGAGTCTCTGGCTTGGCGAGGACGTTTCTGTATGAAGTTTGCATGACTCTGCCTCCAGGTACTCCGCTTTCCTCCTACATTCCAAAGACAAGCAAATTAGGATAATTAGCTGTTCCAAAATTTTCCCTAGGTGTGAGCGTGAATGGTTGTTAGTGTGTTGCCTTGTTAGCTGTTCAGAGTGTACCCCGTATTTGCCCAGTGTCCGCTGAGGTAGGCTCCAACCTCCCCACGACCCTTCTGGGATTAAGTGGTTCGGCAAATAAGTGAGTGAGCAAGTGAATAATTTTATTCTTACTTTTTTCAAAGACAATTTCTGCTGTGACATGAAATAAAGATATTTAATACAGTTAATGAGGTGGTGAGGTGCTGTAGTGGTTAGCACATCCACATCACAGCAAGAACCTCCTGGATTCCGAGGGTTTGTCTGTGTGGAGTTTGCATATTTTCCCCATGCTGGTGTGGCTGTCCTCCGGGTACTCTGATTTCCTCCCATAGTCCAAACACATGCCCTTTAGGCTAACTGGATATTCTTGATTGCCCCTAGGTGTGAGTGTGAATGTGAATGGTTGTGTGTGTGTGTTGGCTCTGTGATGGTCTGGGGAGTTGTTCAGGGTGTACCCTGCCTTCACTCAGAGTCGGCTGGGATGGGCTCCAGCCTCCTCGTGACCCTAATAAAAGATAAAGTGGTATAAAAAATAAAATGAAAATGAAATAATGTACAATAAAAATTTAAATGATGTATTTGAGGGGTAATGGGGCATAAAAATCTGAATGAATAGTAATGTTTAAAAAATTAGCATAGCTCTTGTATATACAGTAAGACATCATCATCCGACATCATCCGACACAAAAGCTACTGTATGTTCAAGGTATACACCAACCAATGAAGATAGGATAGCCTCCCGATGACCCTAATAGGGTTAGGTGTTTCGGCAAATGAATGAATGAATGAATGAAAAATGTGCTATTATTGGATGTACGATGAGTTTTGATATGAGGAGAGCCCTTCAAAGACTTTCCATTCCCAAATAAGACCATTCATTCATTTTCTGAACCATTCATTCATTCATTCATTTTCTGAACCCCTTAATCCTAATTAGGGTCGCGGGGAGGCTGGCGCCCATCTCAGCCGACTCTGGGCGAGGGCAGAGTACACCCTGGACAGCTCGCCAGGCCATCGCAGGGCAGAAACACTCTTGACGAAAATCAGCAATGGTTCTTTTACATGCCTCTCAGCATAGACAGTGAGAGACATGGCCGGCATTTGATAACCCAGTTAGCTGCACTGGGGGGACAGCAGTGACAACCCTCTGATAGTGGGGGCCCCTGGGCCACCACTGACCCCCCCCCAAATAAGACCAGGAGCTTCCTATTAGATTTTACTGGGTGCAGAACATCATGCACACTGCAGTAAACTACTGACGATGCACATATAAGGCAGATGATTGCTGCGTTGTCCTAATAAGGCCTCAAACACTGATGTGTAATGCATACCAGCACGGAATTCCTCCTACAGCAGGTAAAGAGCCTTTTATTAGCTTACACCTGTTTTGTGAAGGTCTGGTGCTGGCCAGATGTGCAGGTTTTTGTTCTTGGTGCTTAAAGTGCTTATTTAGATCAGTCCCCTCTAGGACTCTCTGATTTTACACCATCAATAGACATGTGTCATCTCCCACCCCCACCCCCCCTTCCCCCCGTTACTTCCCTCGCAAGTCTGGCCGAATTTGCAGCCTGCTATAAATCGTTTTACAACAAACTCCATAAACCTCTTTTGGTGCCTAAATATTTATGGATGCCTGCGCTTCTCTCGAGGGCCTGGTTTGTGTCAGAGACTCTGTCCGGAGTTAATTCATCTGGAGCTGATCCAGGCCTCTTATCTGCCTCTCGGAGTGAAGAGGCTAGTCCGAGAGCTTTGGTGGTCTGCCCCGTGCAAACTTCACCACCACAGCCAGCGACTCCCTAGGAAAGACCGAGGGAACACACACGAGGAAGACGAGTGATAAATGCTGCAATGATTGAGGGGGCTGAGCCAGGCCCTGCAGCTGTGTTCATCTTTTTCGCTTCTTGACCCTCCCAGTCTCCCTCCTTCAGTCGATTGACCTGGCAAACACACATCTCGCTGAGTGAATTCTGCTGGCCAAACAAACAAACAGGCTGCTCCTCATAAAAAGGGCCCAAGGCCACTGCCAAGGTAAGCGATGTAGTCTAGAGAGCCGTGTTTTCAGCTTCATGGCTTGTGCAGAGCTGGAGTGAAATGTTGGATGATTTTATTTTGCTTGGCCAAGTCAAACCAGGAGAAAATATTACCACCCAAAAAGACAGAGAAAAAAATTATATATATACAGTATATTATATATACTATATATTGTGATATAAATGTAAGTGGAAATTACATCTTAAAAAGCTAGCTCCAAACACACCGAATGTACGAAAATAACATCCAAACTGAATTTATCCAAGTCTCAGTACCCCCTCAGAGGCGTGTGATGCAAAGGTGTGGGTTATATTTCATGTAAGAATGCATCTTGTGTCTCTATCTGGCCTCACAAACAAAGTTTCCCCCAGGCTTCTTCTCCGTTATAGTGGTAGGGCCGAGGTAATATGTGGCGTGACATCGAATCTGGATGAACAACATGGCAGAATACCAGCAAACATGCATGGAATATGATAATTTTTTTGGATGAGAGCAGGATTGTTCTGAGGATGATGTGACAGAAGAAGAGAACAGGAGTTTAATAATCAGAACTGTAAGGAAAGATTCCACTGCAACCAAGCCCCTGTATCAATCCAGCCATACAGGAGGCTCAACGGCGAACAGCAGCTGACTGGAGTGAAAAAATGGCAGAAACCGCAAAGCAACTAGCCAGGTAGTGCGGCTAACACCAGTTTCATGATGGACGCCAGTTCCATTCAATCAGAAAGCAACAACATCTAAAATGAAAGTATTTTATGTGTTCTTTACTTTCAAGGTCTGCTCCATAAGTGCTAGCTCTTTGGCAACTATTAACTGGCTCTTCCATGGAGTATTTAATGGTAAGAATATCATATAAGTCTGTTGGGCTTTTTACACTTAAGCCTACTGGCTCATCAGAGCTGGAGATTATCCCGGGTTTTATTGCATGAAGTGATTAAGAGTTCATGTCCTCCTGGATGGAACGCTAGACCATGACAGGTTACCTTTCCAAAATTTTTACTGGTACCCAGCTGGACAGAGGTACACTTATGGTTAAGGCCTGGCCCAATGGCTTTTTAACACGGTGGGGGTCTGACAGGATTCAGACTCATGACCTTTTGATCTTGAGCCCAGCACCCTTACCACTACAACACCGACCAGCTGGAGCCTATCCCAGCCAACTCTGGGCGAGGACGGGGTACACCCTGAACAGCTCGCCAGACCATCGCAGGGCCAACACACACAACCATTTACACTCACATTCACACCTAAGGGCAATTTGTTAATCGTTCATTTTCTGATCCACTTAATCCTAATTAGTGTTGCGGGGAGGCTGGCACCCATGGCAGTGGATTTTCTTGCTTATATTTTAGGCTGTACTAACATTCACTCATTCATTCACTCAACTGCTAAACTACTTAACCCTATCAGTGTCGTGGGAACACTTGAGCCTATCTCAGCCGACCCTTGCAAGGGATGATACACCCTGAAATGCTCACCATCACAGAGCCAACACAAACACAACCATTCACACTTACACTCGCACCTAGGGTTAATTTGGCAAGCCAATTGGAACAGCCAATTAGCCTAATATGCATGCCTTTGGACTGTGAGAGGAAACCAGAGTACCCGAAGGGTTCCCATAGGCTCCAGCCTCCCTGCGACCCTAGTAGGATTAAGCAGTTCGGCAAATGAATGAATAAATTTGTTAAACATCTCATTACTGTCTGCCTCCACCTCGTCAGCCACTACTGTTGCACAGGTATTACATTATACTTCATTATTCTTTATTTTAAATATACTGCTGCTATGCATTATGGGTGGCTTGATGAACTACCTCTCTATGGAGAAGCTAGGACAGGGTAGATTAGGATGCTTTTTAAAATGATTAAAAAATCATTTTAACAGTAGAGTGATGTGTGTGGAAATGAATAGCAATGCTTTCATTTGTACTTTGCACAGTCAACCACACACTTTGAGTAGGCTGAAGACTCCTCCAGCCGCATCCCCAAGCTGTGATTACAGCCGTTTACTCTCTTTAATATGTGTAATTCTCCTTTTCTCTGACTGGTGAGTAAGAGGCCTCAGGGGAAAGGCAATCTGTGGCAGTCTGCCAAAAGCCTCCTCAAGAAACAGCTCTAGTCATTTCACTCCCTACTAAAATCACAACTGGCGTGTTTGCACGTCACTGTCTGGATACGTTACTTGTGATAATTGTGCTTTTTATGTTTACTAGCCATGAGTTGATTACACCACGATCATTGTTATGGCGTTCACACATCCCATCAGTGTGACATTTGCTAAAGGTTAAGGTCCTGACAGTGACAAAATGGCTGTAGATCTGCACAGAACCACAGAGCAAAGGTCACTATGGGCATAACATACTGAAGAGTTAGGCAGTTTACATTGCATAACAAACGCCCAGCAGGATGAGATGCCACAATAAATAAAAAACTACTCCATCTGACCACTAGCCAGAATAAACCATATAGACATTTGAGATTAATATGGATGGATAGAGTACTTCTCACTGTCTCATTGGGGGGGAGAAAAAAACAGCAGTAGAATAAACTGATGGCTGTTTCCATCATATGACACACATTTTCCACATTTCACCCATAATTGGGAGCATGTGGTTCGCAAATCTGGAATGCTCTGAAACACAAAGGTCTGACACATCATCCATTTTATGGCAGTCTTTTAACACCAGTAAAATGTGGTGAATTTCAATTTATAGCATTAATAGTGATGCTGATTTTCTTTTAGCACATGACGCTTCGACTGCAGTTTAGAGTTTCTAAGAATGTCATCTACACAATCATTCACCCATCTCACTCATTTGCCAAACTGATTAATCATACTATTAGGGTCGCAGGGAGGCTGGAGCCTATCTCAGCCGACAATGGGCGAAAGTGGGGTACACCCTGAAAAGCTTGACAGTCCATATGGCCAACATACACCTGGGGGCAATTTTGGACAGCCAATTAACCTGCATGTGCATGCCTTTGAACTGTAGGTAGAAACCAGAGTACCTGGAGGAAACCCATGCAAAACAGAGGGAAAACATGCAACCCCCACACTGAACAACCATTCACACTCACACTCACACCTAGGGTTGATTTGTACCAGCCAATTAGCCTACTGTGAATGTTTTTGGACTGTGGGAGGAAACTGTTGTACCTGGAGGAAACCCACGCAAGCACAGGGAGAGTATGCAAACTCCACACTGAGACGCCCAAGCTCAGGACTCAAACCCATTACTTTCATGCTGTGAGGCAGATGTGCTATCCACTACGACATGATGCGGCCCTTGGCTAAACTTTTTTTTTTTTATTTGCCATGAAAGGCAGTTTGTATGAGATGGTATTTTAATTCCTCTTCCCCGCCTTGGTGTGTTTGAGCTGAGGTTTAAATTATAGCCGGTACAGAGCCTAGAACGTCAAACAGCAAAGCAAAGCAGTGAGCCGCCAAGAATGTTGACCTGGCTGCCGTCTGTAATGTTTCACTGGAGTTCCCTTAATAAGGGAGTGAAATAATTTCCACCAATGTGGTTAGAGGTGATGACAGCTGAGATGAACACTTGCTGTAAAACAGCCAGAATAACAACTGCTCCTGCGTGAATCATGAAAAAAAAAGTTGGAAAAAATACCAAAGGTAGCTTGGCAGGAGTGTGGAACCGCCAGGTCTACAGACCTTTGCATATTAGCCTCTGTGAACATCTGCCAGTGCAAATAATTCACATCACACACTCCTCCCCTCTGCTGCCCCTCTCTTCTCCCTTTTTTTCTTGCTTACGGGCTGTAAAAGTGTCTGCTCTAAATTAAAAGTCACCTGCACAACACAAACATAGAAATCATAAGGAGATATACAGTACAAGCACATGCAAGTAACAATATCAGAGAAGCAAACATAAGCACTAATCGATTATGACTACATTACTATGATTGCACACATTATGTGTTGTATATATACAGTACTGTGCAAAAGTTTTAGTCACCCTTTAAGAAATGCTGTAGCACAAAGTTACCTTTGAAAATAATAAAACTAAATGTTTCTACATGAAAACAGTTCCTCGGTTTCCTCTGAGTACTCCAGTTTCCTTCCACAGACCAAAGACATGCACATTAGACTAATTGACTGTTTCAAATTGCCCCTAGGTGTGAGTGTGAATGATGTGAATGGTTGTGTGTGTGTATGTCTTGGCTCTGCGATGCTGTGGCAAGCTGGTCAGGTTGTACCCCGATCCTAGTAGGATTAAGTGATTCAGCAAATGAGTGAGTGAGTATTTTCCGGTAGAATATGTGTAGTTATACACACATAGATTTATGTGTGATATAAGTCAGAAAGAGACACAATTCTTCTGGAGGTTTTGACTGTCACACTTATTTGTGCAGCAAAATTCAGTTTCCTATTGAAATCACTTCACACACTCACTCACTCACTCATCTAACAAACCGCTTCATCCTAATTAGGGTCGCAGGGAGGCTGGTGCCTATCTCAGCCGACTCTGGGTGAGGGCAGGGTAAACCCTGAACAGCTCAACAGGCCATCACAAGGCCAACACACACACAACCAGTCACACACACACTCACACCTAGGGGCGATTTGTAACATCCAATTAGCCTAGTGTTCATGTTTTTGGACTGTGGAAGGAAACCAGACTACCCACACAATCACAGGGAGAACATGCAAACTCCACACTAAAATGCCCCGAACCCGGGAATCGAACCTAGGACCTTCTTGCTGTGAGGCAGACGTTCTGACTACTACAACACCGTGCCACCAATGCAAAATCCAGAAAATATAAAACTATAACAAAGCTTACGCTTAAACAAACAGGGTGCCTAAAACTTAAAGCATACAGGTTACCTGGGTGTAAGCGAGCAGATATTATGTTTGAAAGACAAAGAAAGGCCATTTTAATTAACAGAAATATGATCCAGGAAATTTATAAAGTCACAGTGGTTTAAACTGGTCTATTAGGTTTTTTTTTTTTTTGTCTGTATTTTTGGAAGCAGAGCCATACTAGCTAAGATAATACGTCTAACACTAATTAACCCTCCATCCATCCATCCATCTGCCATCTCAGCCGTCTCTAGGCAAAGGCAGGGTGCACCCTATACAGCTTGCCAATCCATCATAGGACCAACACACATACAACGATTCACACTCATACCTAAGGGCAATGTGGAACAGCCAGTTAGCCTAAGGTGCATGTCTTTGGACTGTGGAAGAAAACCCAGGAGTACTGTGAGGAAACCCACGTCTTGTTGTGAGGCGGATGTGCTAACCACTATGCCACTGTGCCACCCCACTAATAAACATGAATAATAGTATATATATACATTTTTTAATTACACTTACGACAATCGTCTTCAGTATACTGGCTGCAGAGAGATGTTACGTATGACTTTACGTATATTCTTACCTGGGGAACTCCTAACTGTCTCCGCTAACCTCCACAGACTTGCTGTTTCATGCTGTCTGGCTGTGCAGAGGTTAGCACATCTGCAGTGGGTCATATACACCGCGCAGAACGAATGAATCTTGAACCACAGAATGTACTCTGCAGGTTAAGCAACCCCACCAAGGGGCCCATCTGTCCCCTAACACCATACGCTTCACCAGGAGAAATTAAACACACCTTCACAAACTGCAGGAGTCCCAGTTTCTGGGCAGGCTTGTTGTTGCGATCCAAAGGCATCTGATGATTAAATATCTCAAGGGGATATACTATTCCAAACATCTCTAATGGCGAACAGGAAATGTATAAATCATAGGTAATATCCTCTGCCTTAATGCCTAGTGATGCATCAGATCGTGCAGGAATTTCATGGAGCATGGGGCTGCAATAACATACGGGAACATGGCAAAACAAGGCCAACCACTGCAGAGGGCCTTCCAGTGACCACATCTGCTATAATCCAACTAGTCTACAGTGTTATGAGTTAAAGAGCAGGACAGTCCTCAAACTGCCCAAGGGCACCTTCATAATTCCATCGTGACTAAACAAGCCGCCATTATTGGGAACATCTGGACAATTCCTAGCTTGGTGGTGGTGGTGGTGATGGTGGTGGAGGGAAATTTGAAAACAATACATCTAGCAGATGTTGTGGGGCGAAAGTAAATATTTGTAAAGACATCAGTGATTTCCAGACAAGCTCTCCTGGCAAGCTGCAGAGGAAGGCACATACCGTATTACTGCTCTCCGGTTAATAACCTGTTATCCTGACCTAAGCTGCTCAATAAATCTGAGCCACAGCAACAGCCCTTCTAACAAAAGCTTGTATATTCATACAGCACACAAGCAAAAGGAAAACAATGCCGAAAATAAATTGTGTAAAAGTGTGTTTAATTTAATAGCCTTTTATTGGAAGCATACTTGGATGTCTCGCAGATGTTTACCCTGCCTCCCTAACCACATGTTTATTAATCTCTGATGCTCTCAACACATTCATTAGATCCCAGCTGCAGTCTTTAACAAGTTCACTGGAAATCAGTGGGAGGGAAATCTCAGCACGGAGATGAAATGTTGCACTGAGGCTAACTGACAAACTGTCATCTGCTCCAAAACTATCCTAATCAGGCCACAGGTCAACTCTGGGCCAAACCCATGGGGGACCGGAGTCTGCGAGAGTGCAGAGTGACAGTGCTGAGGTCTGTGGTTTCTACCGGGGTCATGCTGCTGACTCATACAGCCTTGCTGCTAATGATCAGCTCTTTCAGTCATTTGCACATGGTGGCAGAATGAGTTCAGAGCTCAGTCATCCAGTAGAATTGCTGTATATCATACATAATAATCAGGTGGTTTTAATGCTTGGAAGGAATTTCCATAATATTATGTTAGCAGCAGTGTGGAGTTTTATACGTGCTCTTTCCAGATAATGTAAAGGTTTTACTGTAAATATAGAACGGTGAGGTTTACAAGTGACACGTTGTTTGAATTCAGTGATCAGTCATAGCAACAACATAATTAAATGCAGTATTTGTTCAGAGCAGAGCCAAAAAAAAAAAAAAACACTCCAGAGTTTTCCAAAGCGCCATCTGTTGGCTTCCCAGTTGCAGGCAGTCAAAACCTTTGAATATCTACCTGAAGTACAAGCCTGCTCTCTGTTGGACACAGACGGGGAATAGCAAGCAAAGCTGTAAGCAATCTATAATTTAATAAAGTTTTAATAAAATATAATATAAAAAAAATATTTACCAAAACATAATACACCATATGGCAATAATCATTCATTCATGCATTCATTTTCTAAGCTGCTTCATTCTAATTATTGTCACAGGGAGGCTGACGCCTATCTCAGCCAACTCTGGACGAGGGGGCGGAGTACACCCTGGACAGCTCGCCAGGCCATCACAGGGCTAACACACATACAACCATTCATACTCACACTCACACCAAGGGGCCATTCGTAACATCCAAGGTGTGAGTGTGAATGGTTGTGTGTGTGCTGGGCCTGTGATAGACTTCAGTAGAGAGCTGTGCAGGTTGTACCCCGTCTTTGCCGAGTGTTGGCTGAGATAGGCTCCAGCCTTCTCGAGACCCTAAGAGGATGCTTCGGCAAATGAGTGAGTGATTCAGTAGGAATCTAAGTCGTTATTACTGAGCCTTTTATATCTCCAGTAGAGCTACTAGCTACTCATAATTGTTTTTCACATCAGATCCTCAAAGGCTGTTTTCTACCTTTTAAAAACTACAAGCAGATTCTTAAGAAATATACAGTATATGTCCTTTATTATAACAAAAATAAAAATAGACCACAGAGGTCCAGACGCTCCCACCAAAAGTACCATTTCATAATATGCCGGTATAGGACAAGCATAGCAAGTTTGAAAGTTTGGCGGGAGCTAAAAAAGGTATGCAGAAAGGAGACAGAGGTCCACCCACCCCGTGTTCCTCACTGCTCCTTCTGAACTCTCTTTGAGCATTTAGTTGTGGTCACAGGACTCAATTTGTACACTAATATACAAATGAGACTTCTGCTAAATCACAACTGGTGTCTAATAGAATAGATTTCTTATGTATCTTCATTCTTTTGTGCAAAACTGTGTCTTGTGTTTGTTCTTGATCATCACCAATCACAATCATTAAGAGCTTCAGTTCACATTAGTACATACCTCTGTGTATGTGTGTGTGTGTGTGTGTGTGTGTGTGAAAGAGAGAGAGAGAGAGAGAGAGAGAGAGGTCTTTTCACAGAATAATTAGTGATTGCTCTATAATGATTTGATTTAATTTCATTTGCTGAGCCTCTTCGTCCTACTCAGGTCGCGGGGAGGCTGGAGCCTATCTCAGCGTAATCTGGGTAAAGGTGGGGTTCACACTAAACAGTTCACCAGTTCATCACAAGGCCAACACACTTACAACCATTCACACCCACACTCACACAGGGGCAATTTGGAACAGCTAATTAGACTTTGGGAGGAAACCGGAGTACCCAAAGAAAACCCACACAAGAACAGGGAGCACATGAAAACTGTGTCTTCAAATAATTTTTTTAAAGTGGGTTTCAGGAAGTTACTAACTGGGGAATTTGCATTTCAGTGTACTGATCATTCTGATGCATGAAGGTGCAATCAAAGGTACAAGCTCACAATGGTGATCATAGTGCTCAAAATCTCTGAAGGAGCCGAGATAAAAGAGAGCAGAGGACACATGCTTCAAACGCCGACATTACATGCTGTTTTACCTCTATATTCACAGAGAGAGAGAGAGAGAGAGAGAGAGAGAGGCGGGGGGAAGGGGATTGATACAGCAGAGCAGGTTTCTCTCTTCACTTGTTCACATCCACCTTCACAAAGACTTTTTCACCTCACTTACCAATCAGCAGACACCGTACCCCATGCTGATTAGGAGGTTGTTCTGCTTATTTGTAGCCTCAGTGGGTACAGTTGCAAATATTTCAATGCTTGCCCAAGGCCACCAATGCTTTGATTCAGTGTAACCTGTGTACCTCCCATGCACACGTTAAATTTTAAAGGTGTCCATTCCGTTCCCAGATATATGAAATAAACATGAACACTGTAATCTCTTGGAAATGAAATGAAATCAGAGGCAATGTCTTTCTGAAACCCTTTGCTTACTCCTGTACACGAACGTCAATTTTACCAGCCCAGTGATATTAGTAAACTTGGCCATTTTGAGGCAAGCGAGAGCATGGAACACTTGACTTCTGACTTTTCCATCCATCCATCTGCTGAACCGCTTAATCCTACTAGGGCTGCAGGGAGGCTGAAGCCTACCTCAGTGAAGGCTGTATACATCCTGAACAGCTCGCCAGTCTATCACAGGGACAACAATAACATAACTGTTCCCTATCACACTCACACCTATGGGGACATAATTTGGAACAGCTTAGTCTAATTTATGTCTTTGGACTGTGGGAGGAAACCAGAAACCCACACAACCATGAGGAAAGCATGCAAACTCCACTGAGAAACGCCCTCGTCGAGCCAGGAACTCGAACCCAAGCCCTTCTTGCTATGAGGCGGACGTGCTAACCAGTACGTCACTGTGCCGCACTCAAACTTTTCCAATTTCTACAAATCAGTGTTGCACAGCCAAGTCATCGCTCATAGACAATATCGTTCCTTCAGTCACACGGTCTTGTTTTTGTTATTGTTATTTGAAGGGCTGAGAGCCACAGTGGTCCCCAAAAAAACTGAAAAATGAGATAAGGTGATATTTTGACAGATGTGAATAAGGTCTATACATGACAGAATGGTCCTTTCATCTTCCTTATGACCTTGAATCATATGGTGAGCATTATCCCTGATTTTTTTATACTGCAAAAACTTTCATGTCATTTTTCTCAAAACACTTTGGTTCTCGGCCCTTCATTTGTAACCAGACACAGAACCAAAACAAGACGTAAAACAGGTGAATAAAAGATACTAAGCACTTGAGCAGGAGTGTTTTCACCAGGAAGCCAGAATGAACCGATAATGAAAAATAAATCATTTAGGCTATTCACTCCTGAATGGGTACCTTTACATTCTCAAATTCGCCCCCAATATTTCCACGGCTTGAATGATAGCCAACCCCTCTTTCCACATGGAATTTCCCAGAAGGTCAGAGTAAGGTTTCAAATAGTTTCCCTCATTCAGCTCTCCATACAGAGCCTGCAATAAGGGCAGGGAACAGGATTGGGCTGTGGGGACACAAAACATTCCACACAACATGGATTTCATTAAGCCCACATGTCTTTGAAAAGTCTGCATAAACATTCATCAGAGAAGGACGTGATGCAAGGCCCATGAGAGCTAAACATCTATGAAGTGTGATGAGGCTTCGGAGTGTTCACATCTGATCACTCTTTCACCACTGATGCATATCCCTCATGGCTCCAAAGCGCCACTGGAAACAGATGAGCAACCTTAACTCCCCCTTCTGTAAATGTCCCGATCCAAGCAATTGGAAGGAATTTTCAGTAAGGACTGCCAAATGTGGCCATCTCACATGGGACAAATGAATGCAGATGTCATTTTCCATTTTACAGGCTGTTTATGTCTGGTGGGTTCCTCTCCCCAGAGACTCGAGGTTTGTTCTTTCATGTTTTTAATAGATGGAAGAAACCGCAGCCTCTTTTTTGTGGCCAATGCATTTTCCAATACTAATGATCAACTGTCACAAACATACACACAAGCAGGGCTGCATGCTCTCCCATTGCAGAACATGGGCTCAGTGCCGACTGTGTAATTACGCTACCGCTAATTCCTGCTCTGGGGAAACATTCCGAGCCACATTAAAAACCTCCCAACACTTCTGGAAGCCCCGTGCGGCCCAGCAGCTGGCGCGGCTCTTCAGAAACCATTTAAAGGAAGTGTATGAACCAGGGTGATCAGAGAGAGAGGCAGTCTCATACAGTTAAGACTCTACACTTAATCTTCCTGTGGGCTGCTGTGTGACCGTGTGTGTGGGGGGTGCCAGGATCATTTCTGACAGGATGCTGACTGAGGTTTGGTCTGAGGTCGGCTGCTTCAGCTTGATGGTTAGAAATGTCACGCCGACTGTCTGAAAGTCTGTTCACATCGTATGATCTTCATAAACATGCGCTCCTGACTCTTTTCAATAACCAACTTAAAGGGTGTTGAAAGGTTTTGAGCCTAGCAGTAAGATAGCCATAGTGGGAATGTCTGTCTCACAGCAAGAAGGTCCTGGGTTCGATTCCCAGGCTAAGGTGTTTCTGTGTGGAGTTTGCATGTTCTCCTCGTGCTTGCATTGGTTTTCTCTGGGTACTCCAGTTTCCTCCAACAGTCCAAAGACATGCACATTAGGCTAACATTAGGTTACACCCTGAATAGCCACCAGAAAACAAATAAATGAATATATAAAATATATATATGGTGATGTTGAGGGAAGCATTGGCATTCACAGCTCCAGGGTTCCTGACTTTACCCTGAGTTTGGGTTACTGTGTAAAAGCTTTCTTTTCCATATGGGTTTTCTCTGCGTTCTCCATTATTCTTCCCAAAAACATGCCAACAGGTGGTTTGGCTACTATAAACTACCCTTAATTGTGCGCTGTGATTGACTAGCATCCCATCCAAGAGTATTTCCCCTCTTTGCATTCCTGAGATACTGTATATTATAAAGATTTAGGCATGATTACTGCTTTTATTTGTGTCACCTATCTTTTCAGCTAAATTATCCCTTTAACTAGTTCATGTTATATCAAGGTTCTGATTTCGGCATTTGTTCCAGGAACATTTATTTACCTGCAAGTTTGTCTGCCTCCCTGAGTTAGATTGAGTTTTTTATTCCATGCGGATAGTGGTGGAGGTGGTGGTGGTGTATGAGCCTCCATTAATGGGGGTTTCAGTTTCGCTATTAATAATAAATCTGTTACTTTATTTTATTGCTGCCTGTCATCATGTAAGTCAGCATGCCTTACAGTAAGCCAGTAACCTTGTTGTGTTTCCTGTGGTGGGCATGCACAGACACAGTATGGACACAGGACAACCATCCAAGCCATATTCCATCATTATGCAGACAGGGACAAATATCCAAAATTAAGTAGGTGGGTTATTAATTCTATGTGCAGGCAGCCTTATAGGGTTTCCGGTGTTGGGCACGCAAAGACACCAGTTGGACACAGGAAAACCATCCAAGCCATATTCCATCGTTATGAGTACACGGGACAACTATCCAGAAAAAAAGGTGATGGGTTATTAGTTTTATATACAGGCATTCTTACTGGGTTTCCTGTAGTGGGCATGCATGGACACCGGACAGATATGGGACAAACATATCCACTATGAATAAATAAATAAACTACATTTTTTGTGGGACAAACAAGTCACAATTCTTCACAGAAAGACATTTTGGTGTTGGTTTTTTAAATGATTAAAATTGCCCTCAATGACACTCTTGCTGTAAGGCCTAACAATAAAAACAGACTGAAGACAGATATCCTGCTGTTAATGTGTTAAAGCAGGAAATAGGAGAGTTGCTTCCAACCTGGTGACAGTCTAATAGGACTAAACATCCAGCGGGAATGGAACAATACCTTGTGTTTTTAAACCTTTAAAGCATTCTGAAGAAACCTCGTTTAATAAAGCAGTCAGATGAACTGACAGACCGATAATCAGTGCACTGCATGGGTACTGCAGGGACTCTGGCACACAGAGCAACAAGCTGTGAATGTGGTTTCTGGCAGTGTTCCACTAAGCTCTCTAATCGTCTTTTTAAGATTCTTTCATATCTGCTTTTACACAGTGTGGCTCAGCACTTTGTGAAAAATGAGGAGAGTTAACCACAAGGCCATGTTCATTTGAGCTGGAGATAGACCGCCACAGGGACAGAGACAAGATGCACTAATAAGCAGAGACAAAGACTAATAGTGGGATGAGACCCTGTCCTATGTGTGTATGAGGTGAAATAAGGAGAATTAAAGAACTCTGGGGCTCACACACGACACTGAGATGTTTTGTAAGTGCTGCGTTGAACACAAAGTACAAGAAACAAAGCACACGATTATTCCGCTGCAATATCTCCGCATCATCATTACGTCACTGCCAGCAATGTTGTGACCGGTCACAGCATGTTAATCCAATCGCTCCAATTCCCACTTGAGCCATGGAAAAAGATTACGTTAATGTTACAAGGTCACCAGGGGTAATGTTTAAACTTTACCTATTTGCTACTGTAAGCATGACTGCAATATGACTTGTAACCCCACGCACCCTCTATATAAGTCTAATGTGCACATCATACTAAGATTTCAAATTCTGACTTCACTTTTATTCTATCTTTCCTTTTGTCCTAATTTTTTAAAAGTTCTCTCTCTCTCTCTCGCCGAACTGATTAATCCTATTAGGGCTATTAGGGTTAGCCTATCTCAGCCGACATTGGGTGAAGCCAGCGTACACCCTAAACAGCTCACCAGACCATTGCAGGGCCAACACACACACACACACACACACAACCATTTACACTCACACCTAAGGGCAATTTGGAACAGCCAAGTAGCCTACTGTGCATGTCTTTGGACTGTGGGAGGAAACCGGAGTACCCGGAGGAAACCCTCACAAGCAGTGGGAGAACATGCAAACTCCACACAGTAACACCTGAGCCTGGGACCCGAACCCAGGGCCTTCCGGCTGTGAGGCTAACGTGCTAACTACTATGCCACCGTACCGCCATCTTTTAAATAATCATCTGGGCATGATTAATGAGGTGCCTGACAGGTATCAGCTATAACTGACACTGACCTTGCATCAGGGTTGCACAGGCACTTCTAATCACCTGTCCTCATGATTCCTTCATCTCTAATACTGTATACTGCATATCTGGGTGGCATGGTGGTGTAGTGGTTAGCATGTCTTCCAAACAGCCAGAATGTCCTGGGTTCAAGTCCTGGGCTCGGCTCGGGCGTTTCTGTGTGGAGTTTGCATGTTTGCATGGGTTTCCTCCAGATACTCCGGTTTTCTCCCACAGTCCAAAGACATGCACATTAGGCTAATTGGCTGTTCCAAATTGCTTCTAGGTGTGTGTGGGTGTAAATGGTTGTGTGCATGTTGGTGCACTGATGGTCTGAGGAGCTGTTCAGGGTGTACCCCACCTTCACAGAGAGTAGGCTGAGATAAGCTCCAGCCTCCAACCCAATGAATGAATGTACAAATGAATATTGCATAGGTGATATCTACAGATTTTTATTCAAGAAAAACAAAAAATTTCCTCAAGTGTCACATGATAAAGCATGAAATGTCTGGAGTTGTTCAAGCATGATGGTTTATGGGGTTTAAATCACAAGGAAAATGTCCTTCCTTTAAAGTGATCTGATTACAGCGGCTGTTCCGAAGGGTGGGGCCTGATGAAGCCAGCACTTGTTAGGAGGCTGTTAAATGCCATGTTATGATCTTTAAGAGCACTAAAGAATATGAGCAAAACCAAACCAAAAGCAGTCATCTTGTTCTGGTTAGAGAACTGGAAATCTGATTAAAGGCAAATCTCCTGGCTCTCCGAAAGGCGTTCACCATAATTACCAAGAACAGCTTTGACAGATCAGGCCGCAAGGAGCTAAACTAGAAACCAATGTTGTGGTTTGGGCTCCTTTTAAATATAAACCAGAACTCACAATAATGGCCAGAGCATGGAAGTGGATTTCAATTGAACAAATTGAGGTGAAGGGGTGGAGGTGGGGAATGTGGCTGGCTTGGCTTCAAAGTTAAATGGCGTATTAAGTTTCTTTCTCCTGCAGAAAATCTTCAGCCTTCTGTGGAAAAAAAAACACATTGTCCTCATGCCAAAAGGTTCTTTTCTTTTACAAAATAGTTCTGCTTTCAGCAAGTGCAGCTGCAGTACAGCCACCCAGGCCGAGAAAGTGAATACAGCCACACTGGCCACAATAAGTCTGTTCAGCCACGGAATGGAAAACACACAAATGGAGGTGTGAGTGTGAGCACGGGGATTAGAGCAATCCCTAAAAAAATAAATCGTATCAATAGAAATAAGAAAGCAGATGGATGACTGCGCTGAGGTGAAGACGAGGCTACAGGAATCATTTCTCGGGTTACTGCTTAAATGAAGGCCATATGAGAAGAGGTTCTGGAGAATGTATAAGAGGGTTCATAACACACGGTCCTGATGGGAAAATAAAACACCAGCATTTCTGAGAGGTTGTATAGAACATCATGGATATATTTAAGAGGTTAGGATTACTAGAAGATTTATTCACTACTGAGGACTCCCTCACTCACTCCCTCACTCCCTCCTCCCTCACTCAGTCACTCTCTGACTCACTTATTCCCTCCCTCCTACCTCCCTCACTCATTCACTCACTCACTTCTCCCTTATTCCCATCCTCCCTCCCTCATTCACTCACTCCCTCACTCATTTACTCACTCCCTCACTCATTTACTCACTGACTCACTTATTTTCTCCCTTCTCACTCCCTCACTCACTCACTCCCTCCCTCCCTCACTCATACACTCCCTCCCTCACTCCCTCATTCATTCCCTCCCTTACTAATGCACTCACTATCTTACTCACTCATTTACTCATTTGCCAAACTGCTTACTCCTACTAGGGTTGTGGGGAGGCTGAAGCCTATCTTAGCCGACACTGTGTGAAGGCAGGGTACACCCTGAATGGTTTGCCAGATCATCACAGCCAAGACACACACAACCATTCACACTCACACTCATATCTAGGGGTAATTTGGAACTCGAACCCAAGACCTTCTTGCTGCAAGGTAGACGTCCTAACCATTACAACACCATGCCATAATGACGCCTCATGCACCCTTAATGCACCCCTGCCACAAGTGTGCATCAGACCTCATTTCACTGAAAGCTATTACCCATAATCCCTGTAGTGTCATGACATTTCGAACAGCTTACCAATAGAAGTGAAACAGTTCCCGAGGTTTTTGGGGTTTTTTGGCAGCGCTGACAGTTCTGCTTTTAGCAACCTCCATCTCTTGTGCATTTTATGCTGATAAGTGCACACTTTGAATAAGACCTCAGGACTTAGTGTGAATATTGGGACAAGGCAATTAAATGCAAAGCATTTGTTAAAAAAATAAAAACCCAAAAAACTCATTCACTTATTTGCAAAACATTTTAACCCTATTAGGGTTGTGGGGAGGCTGGACCCTATCCCAGCCGATACTGGGCAAAGACAGGGTACATCCTGAACAGCTCACCAAACCATTGCAGGGCAAACACACAGACAACCATTCACACTCACACTCGCACCAAGGGTCAATTTAGAACAGACTAATGAGCATATTGTTGGATTGTGGGAGGAAACAAGAGTACCCAGAAGAAACCCAGCATGGGGAGAACATGGAAACTCCACATGGAAACACCCTCACTGAGCCCAAGACTAGAATCCAGGACCTTCTCGCTGTAAGGCGAACATGCTAACTACTACACCACAGTGCCGCCTGTACAGAATCAAAATCTACAATTTTTTTTCAGAGATTGTTCAGCAGATTGTCCATATTTATTTCTTTATAAATTAGTTTGCAGTAGAGACCACAAGAGGGCAGTCATGCACCCCCACCAAATACTTAACAAACCTGAATCAAAAAAGTCAGATCACAAAGTTTCAACAACATAAAAATTTCTATTAGTTTATTAGAGAACAGTTGGAGATTTGTACATATTATATTAAATATATACATTCTATAAAATGATGATTATTTTATATATTTACATAATAATTAATAAAAGATGAAAAAAACTTGCATTCAGTCATTGTTATGTATATATCACAGGTGGTTTCAATCCTAATACTCAACCTGCTTCATGCACTTTCTCTCAGTGCACATGTATATACAGTCAGAGGGGGGGCAGAGAGAGAGAGAGAGAGAGAAAGAGAGAGAGATAGAGAGAAAGAGAGAGAGAGAGAGAGAGAGAAAGAGATAGAGAAAGAGAGAGAGAGAGAGAGAGAGAGAGAGAGAGAGAGAGATCAATGAAGGGACATTGCAGTGATCAACATACACACTCCTGTCTCATTTTGGCAATCTGAAGCAATGCCAATTTGGCCTCCTCATCCATGTAGCCCTGCCAACATTAAAAACAGTGATTAGTCCCTAACCATAGTTTTAGGGATGAGTATATCATCCATTTAACCCTTGCAGCTCCAAGCATATTATTTCATTACTCATCTTCATGCGTATTATCCACACCTAAAGCACTACTGAATTCATTCATTTCGGCAACAATTATTTGTGGAAGGTGAGGTGAATGTCACTAACACGGAAGATGGAAAACTATCCAATTCAGTGACATCCACTGAGCCTGTTTTAGTATATACTACATGGGAAATATATATATATATATATATATATATATATATATATATACATACATTATTTACAATGAGGTAAAAATTCACTTATATATAAAACATTAACTATTTAAGCAATACTATTCTGGTAATTCATAACCAAGCATACTCTTTCAGCAGAGCTGAGCGCCAGAGGTGGCTAAGCGCCAGAGGTAGATCCTGACTATTTA
>JAQMYF010000004.1:32957356-32970718 GCA_030014195.1 Neosilurus mollespiculum
GAGTGAGTGAGAGTGTGTAAGTGAGTGTGTGAGTGAGTGTTTGAGTGAGTGTGTGTGTGTGTGTGTGTGAGTGAGTGAGTGATTAAGTGAGTTAGTGAGCGTGTGAGTGAGAGTGTGTAAGTGAGTGAGTGTTTGAGTGAGTGTGTGAGTGTGTGTGAGTGTGTGTGAGTGAGTGAGTGATTAAGTGAGTTAGTGAGCGTGTGAGTGAGTGATTGAGTGTGTGTGTGAGTGAGTGAGTGATTAAGTGAGTTAGTGAGCGTGTGAGTGAGTGATTGAGTGAGTGAGAGTGTGTAAGTGAGTGTGTGAGTGAGTGTTTGAGTGTGTGCATGAGTGAGTGTGTAATGTGTGAATGTATGAGACTGAGTGAGTGAGTTTGAGTATGTGAGCGTGTTTGAGTGAGTGAGTGTGAGTATGTGAGAGTGTGTGTGTGTGTGTGTGTGTGTGTGAGTGAGAGTGTGTGATAGTTCACATGCATTAATAACTTTATGACACAAGTTATCTTGTTCCCACGCATTATTATTTTTTTCACTGATGTCACCTTGCAGGCTCTGTAGATTCTAGCTGAATGGTCAGTGTTTTTGACTGCTGGTAAAGCAGAACTGCTGATTATTTCGATGCAGTGTAAGTAACTCAGCTTCCATCTGAATTATTTCAGACTCAACAACAGATTGGGTTAACTGTGTCTCTTCAGCAGAAATAAACAGATAACGAAGAAAGCTTGACCATGAGCATGCAGACACAAATACTCCTGCACATATTACCAGGCGTGTAACAGCATGAGAAACAGGAAGTGTTTGTGAGGATTGAGAGCCTGTGAGATTCAGCTGGACAGAATTACAGGGTAGAAACACCACTGATCTCTCTGATATAAATACTAATGGAATTTGATCCCAACCTCACACCACAGTCGTGACGTGTGTGTACATATCAGAATAAACATCTGAACCACATGTTTTCTTCCTTTTTTTTTTTTTTGATTTTGCTATACTGTATTAATCCTGCAAGGGAAATTTAGCTTCTGCATTTAACCCATCCAAAGTGAGTACACACATGTAAACAGTGAGCACACACACTCGGAGCAGTGGGCTGCCACACAATGGGGCGCCCGGAGAGCAGTTGGGGGTTAGGTGATTTGCTCAAGGGCACTTCAGCCATGAAGGTGGAGGAAGAGAAGGTGCTGCTCACCCCCCCACCAACATTCATTTTTCCTGCTGGTTCAGGAATTGAACCAGCGACCTTTCTGTCCCAAACCAGCCTCTTCAACGATTAGGCTATCCCCATGAAGCCCCCATTCCTTGCACCATGATAAGAAATATTAAGATCCAGTGTAAGGAATTAAGTGTGAAGTCATTTAAGTGGCACAGGTTTTGTGGAAGTGATTTCATCTCAGTGAGCCCTTGAAGAAAAGTAATTTAATTCAAGATGCCTCAAATCACCTGATAACATGAGACAATTTCATGGAAAACTCCAGCAGGTGGATAAAATAGCAAAAATGCTGGTCAGTAAGAATTTGTGCACAATCTACTAAAGTGAGGGTCTCCGTGGACACCTGGGTTGTGTATACAAGTAGGTGTGATGTGGCTTTCATTTTCTGCAGCTTGAAAAAAACACGAGTTAGTGTTGAAACACAGTGCTGGCTCATTTCCAGCATCATAAAGCAGAACAAAATGCGTGCTTACATGTAATAAGAATATGCACCTATCTATTAACAGCATAAGATCGCTATCACGTACTATACCTGGTTTCTTTCATTTCCTTTGTGTCACTAGTTATTTCTGCTGAGAGCATGCTGGTTTAGTGTGACAGGTTATGAAATCGATTACTCATAAACAGAAACAATGGCCTGGGTTATTGTGGTTTCTGTTGGAAAGGTCAAACGGGTTTCAGTCCAAACACTCGCAGACAATTCATTAAAACAATACAAACTGTGCAGCTGTAAAATATTATGGATGGAATTTCAAACACAACCGAAGCAGCATTAGAGCTGGTATGTGCTGAGAGCAGAGCAGCATGGAGGGTTTTTTCTTTTTTTGAATGATCCAGTTTGTAGGGGGTGACTGACCTCAAGCTGCTGCTGCAGGCTCTTAATGTGTGCCTGCAGGATGGTGCTGTCTGAGTGCACAAGGCTGCGGACACTGCTGGGTGTTGATGAGCTGCTCTGAGCCTCCGTCTGGCCTTTTGTCTCCTCTATTATCACTGAACCCTGGAACGGAAATCACAACACTGCATTAACTATCACATATACAGTCCTGTGAAAAAGCATGTGCCCCTTTCTGATTTCCTCTATTTTTATTTATTCATAGCCCTTCATTGTTTCTGATCTCCAAACAAATTTAGTATGATATAAAATACATCATGCTTGTATGGGTTTCCTTCGGGGACTCCGGTTTCCTCCAACAATCCAAAAACATGCACAGTAGGCTGATTGGCGGTTCCAAGTTGCCACTAGGTGTGAGTGTGAATGGTTGTATGTGTGTTGGTCCTGTGATGGCCTGGCGAGCTGTTCAGGGTGTTTGCCCAGAGTCGGCTGAGATGGGTGTCAGCCTCCCCACGAATGAATGAATAATAAAACACATTAATAACACCTTTCAAATGACTTGACAAAAACACAACATCAGTATTACCCACGTGAAAAAGTAAATGCACCCCAAACTCAGTACTTGGTTGCCCTGAACAGCAACAACTGTAAATAAAACACCTTGGGTAACAGGAGATTGGTCTTTGGCATCGCTGTGGAGAAATTTTGGTTCCTACTCTCTACAAAATACTTTTAATTCAGTCACACTGTAGGCTTCCCATGTATGAATTGTGCTACCTGATTAGAATGCCTCCTGGTTGTCTCCCTTTAGAGGTGATCCAGGCACATTCAAAAGGGACTGGGCCCTGGGGAGGACACAGAACTTGCTGGAGAGATTACACATCATGTCAGGCTTGGGAATACCGTGGAAAAAGCTAGAGAGTGTCACTGGGGAGAGGGATGCCAGGGTTTCCCTCCTACACCTGTTGCCTGTGACACAACCTTGGATAAGCAAAAGAAAATGGATGGAAGGACAGATGGATGGATGGACGGATAGATGGATAGACGTGCAATCACATTTCATGCACTTTTTTTGTATAACCCAATTTTGCCATTTTTGGTAGTTAGCTGAATTCCCCACACCATCACAATACCACCACCACGTTTGATTGTGGGCCTGTTGTTTTTATTGTGGAAGGCTGTATTAGCTATACACCATATGTTACAGGAACCATGTCTACCAAAAATTATTCCTTTTTACTCACCAGTCCAGAGGATATGGTCCCAACCTTTTTTTTTTTTCTCAAGGTTCCTTAGCCACTCTCCCATGGATACCAGTTAACCAGATACCAGATACCAGTTTCGTTCTAAAGGTGGAATCATTGCATTAACTGAGCTGAGAGATCCCTGCATCCCTGTCATTCTGGGTTCTTCTGTGATATCCCAGATGGGTTTTCTATGAGCTCTTGCTGTAGTTTCGGTAGTTCATCCACTCTCGGGCACATTTAGCACTGTTTTATGTTTTCTTGATTTGGAGATGATGGCTCTCACAATTGTTTGCTGGAGTCTCAGAGTTTGAGTGATTAAATCGTAGCCCTTTTCTTACTTTCTTATAATAAATAACTTAATAACTTCTGGAATTTCTTTTGATTGAATCATAATATGCTGTAGGCTGAGACCTTTTAGGAAACAGCACTGCTGAAGAGGTTGTTGTATTGAAGTGATATTTTGATTAAATAGGTCTGGCGGCCAATTGGGCATGTCAGTCTAATTGAATTCTTTATCAGTGAAATTTAGTTCACTGGTTGATTGAGGGGCAGTTGTACGCCCCACATCTAGTGGGTTCTGGGTTCAAGTCCCAGGCTTGGGCAGTTCTGTGTGGGGTGTACATGTTCTCCCTGTGCTTGCGTGGGTTTCCTCCAGGTACTCTGGTTTTCTCCCAAAGTCCACAGACATGCACATTAGGCTAATTGGCTGTTCCAAATTTCACGCAAGTGTGAGTGTGTATGGTTGTGTGTGTGTTGTCCTGCGATGGTCTGGTGAGCAGTTCAGAGTGTACCCTACCTTTGCCCAGTGTCGGCTAAAATATGCTCCAGCCTCCCCGCGACCCTAATGGGATTAAGCTGTTCAGTAGGTGGATTACAAACTGAATAAGGGGGCAATTACTTTTTTTTCATGGGTGATATCGTTGTTTGCCAAGTTTTTATCCTTCTCAAAATCACAAGATCATCTGAAAATGATGTATTTTGTTTGGTTGTGTGTTTTTTTTTTATTATAATAAATTTGTTTGCAGATCAGAAACAATAAGTGTTATGAATAAAACTAAACAGAGGAAATCAGAAGCAAGCCGGGGGGGTCGGGGGATTATATTTGTCCAGAGTATTGAATACTGCTGTCAGAAATAATATACTTTAAATAGTAATGGAGTTTGAATTATGAGAATATGTTCTTCAAACCTTATTTTGTCCTTCAGCAGTAGTGACAGAAGTGGTTCTCTCTTCTGGAGTCCCCCCAGTCTGTGCTGGGCCACGTAGAGCCTGCTCCTGCAATTCAGCACTACTAGCCTTCATTCCTTCTTCCTCCTCCCTCTTCTTTCTTTCCTCCATCTGTTTCAGAGCCAGCCTAAGCTCAGCTAGCTCATTCTCCTTCATCTCTAACATAGCCACAGGCACAAACCGGGCCTGTAGGGCCTCCTGCAGGGTGTCCAGCTCTGTCTTCTGCTCCTGCAGCTCTCTAATAAGACTCTGATTTTCCTCATTGGTTTTCTGCTGCCTCAGCAGTGCCTCCTGAGCCTGGCTTTGTGCCTGTTGAAGCGCAGCACTGAGGGAGATTCGTATAGACTCATGCTCCTCTATGCTGATGTAGCTCTTCTTATCCATCTCTCGCTGAAGACTCTCGCTCGTCAGATCTGTCATGGTGGATTTTGGAGAACCAGGCTTCCATTCTGAAGGGGTTTGTGTTTCCTTACATGCAGATTCGGTTCTCTGTGTCTCCTGACTTGCCAACACTGGCTGCAGTGCGTTTGTGTCCTCTTTCTTCAGCAGTTCCTCAGTGAGTTTGTGGACCTCGTGTAGGAGCATGTCGTTCTTCTCTTTCTGCTGCTTAGTTTCCCTCCTGTTGTGGCCAAGCTCCTCATGTGCTCGTTGCACCTCTGTTCTGGCCTCAAGCAATTGTACTCTCAGCTCATCCACTAGATTCTCACGCACTGCTACCAAATGTGCCTGCATTTGCCTCACCCTGGCCTCTGAGCCGACCATTCTACGCTGTACCTCGCTGAGTGCCTCCTGCAGCTCCCAAGCATGGTTATGAGCCTGCTGGAGTGCTCGCTCACTGCTTCTCCTCAGCTCCTCATAGTCTCGAGTACGCAGGACTAGAACAGCGTCCAGCCTGAGCAGCTCTTCCTGGGCAGCATCATGCCTCTGCCTCATCTCCCAGAGCTCCCTCCTAAGGAGTTCGGCCTCACCAGCCTGCAGCTCCTTTGCTTTGAATGAGGCTGGAGCTGCTGAATGAGGGGCGTGATGTCGAACCTAAAGCAGAAATTTTCAAGAAATGTTCGAGAAGTAGACATACTTACATACTCTCAGTTAAGACTGCATAACATATCTAAGAGGAAATTGCCTACATTACAGAAACGTGCTTGCTGATCCTCGTCAAATTGACAGATTTGTCATGCTCATCATGTTCTAATCAACAAAGTATCAATAAGTGAGTCACGGTGATGTAGTGTTTAGCACGTCCACCGCGCAAAAAGAAGGGCCTGGGTTTCTGTGTGGAATTTGCATGTTCTCCCTGTGCTTGCATGGGTTTCTTCCAGGTACTCCAGTTTCCTCCCACAGTCCAAAGACATGCACATTGGGCTATTTGGCTGTTCCAAATTACCCCAGGTGTGAGTGTGAATGGTTTTGTATATCAGCCCTGCGATGGTCAGGCGAATTATTCATGGTGACCCACGCCTTTGCCCAGTGTCAGATAAGCTCCAGTCTCCCAGCGACCCAAGTAGGATTAAACGGTTTGGGAAATAAGTAAGTGAGTGAGTAAGAGAGAGAACTGAAAAAAAGCTATATACCTGTACACTATCCACATGATAACCCTGAACCTGAAGGTTACCTTTTCCTTAAGGACACAAAAAATGAAGGTCAAAACAAAATGCCAAACATTACATGCTTCTGAATACAACTGTAAAGTCCAACGCTTACCATTGTCTGAGCGGCTGCCATACTCCTGTAATTTAGAGAACACTCATTAATGAAAGGTTATTCACAACGAAGCACCACAGAGATAAAACCTGCTGGTGCAGTGGAGAGAAAACAGCTGCTCAAAGGGCTCAGTCTCCATTAGCCACCATTCACTTATAGCAAGTCACTCACTGTATGCTGCTGTGGCGGTGCTGTGTTAGGACCACTGACACCTGAAGATGGGCCTTTAACAGGAGCCTTTAAAGAGAGATTAATAATGACAGTTTTGCTATAAAAGCATTTTCATATCATTTCATTTCATTTTCTGACCACTTTAATGGGTCGCAGAGAGGCTGGTGCCCATCCTAGCCAAGTCCAAGCAAGGGCAGGGTACACCGCACAGACAAAATACAAACACATACAGACCATGCTTACTCACACCTGCACCTAGGGGCAATCTGGAATAGCCAATTAGCCTAATGTGCATGTCTTTGCACTGTGGGTGGAAACTGAAGTACACAAAGGAAACCCATGCATGCACGGGGAGAACATGGAAACTCCACACAGAAACGCCCTCGCTCAGCACTGAGCTCAAACTCAGGACCTTCTTGCTGTGAGGCGGAAATGCTAACCACTACACCACCATGCCACCTGAAAAGGATAGAATTGTGTGAAAAATATCCATCAGAGAGTGTTATATATTATATGCCACATAGGAACGGCATGGTCTTCTACCTGGGGATTCTGATGATATTAGACTGTATGTGATAACATATTTAAAGTCGCCACTATTTTACGTTAAGGAACATTAATTCATTCATTTTCTAATCCGCTTAATCCTACTTAGGGTCGTGGGGGGGCTGGCGCCCATCTCAGCTGAATCTGGGCTCGGGCAAGGTACACCCTAAACAGTTTGCCAGGCCACTGCAGAGCAAACACACATACAACCATTCACACTGACTCTCACACCCCAGGGGCAATTTGGAACAGCCAATTTACCTACTGAGCTTATTTCTGGACTGTGGGAGGAAACCGGAGTACGGAAAACCACACAAGCACGTGGTGTACCTCACTTTCGGTCAGCTGAAGGATAGTATTATTAAGCGGTGCGGCGAATGAATGAATCACTAATGCTGATGAAGGGCAACATTATGCTTACCTTCACACTCATCTTCCTCATATGTGCATGTGTTTCATTATTCACTGACCTCTGAAAAAAAAAATGCATGCATTTATTTTAGTTGATTGATTTTAACATGACAGAGTCTGAACATCACCTCTTCATACCCACCTCTGGGTTACAGTAAGATTAACAGACACAGGTAGGAGAAGCAGGAGTAAAGCATTTGTTTAGATTCTGGTGGGGAGCCAAAGCAAATCCAAGCAGCTCAGTGGGCGGAAGGAGAAGTCAAGTATTCAGTTTGTCTTGTAACATTGTTTAACTGTTTAAAATGTGACTCATAAAAAACAATTCAACCTTTGAGACCTAGTTTTCCATTCCATTCTTACCTGCTGCTGTAATTTCGAACCAGTCTTAGAAGACTCTATAAAAGAAAAGAAAAATAAAAGAGTAATATATTTATCGCTCACTCACACAGATACTGCTCAATGTTTTAGTATGTTTATTCACAGATGTATTTTTCTTTATTTTATTTATAATGTGAACAGCAGGGCCGAGGGCTAGTCCTCGAGCCAGGGTCATAACACAGTCCTTGTCATTTGTGTCTGTGGCTCAATAATCTCCACAGAGGCTTTGTTTTACAGTGTAGTAAATTTCACAGCAGTCAGAACTTCCATCAAAAATACATCAGAGTACTGCTGGAGAAGAGAAACTACTTCTTTAATGTATTCAGTAGGGGCCTGCATCCAAAATCCAGAGTGTTGAAACATTGATTCATCTAACAATGTTTTTTTAAATAAGCTCATTCATAGACAAGTGCAAACAGCATCTAACAGAATACAGCATGTGCCCTGTGCACACCCTTAAAGGCTCCAAGAAAGCAGGCAGAGGAGGTAAACCAGGACCAGTCATCTGTAATGAATATCACTTCTCACCAAAATTTATTTATTTGTATTTTAAAGCACTGACGCGATGTGATGTAGTGAGAAAACTAACCCCAAATGCCATGAAGGTGTGATTTATAAATTCTTAAGGAACTACTGACTACATTTTTCAGTATTCATCACCTAACTCTGCTATCTCACTGCAATACCTGTCATCTACAAAACAATGTACTATAAGTGCTACATGTACAGCCATGTTTCAGAGGAACACGACTGGGCAGGATTACAACAATATTACTTCTCACCAAATCCTGCCAAGTACAATAGACTTTGGGCAACTGCTGGGCAATGCCCTGACAGACGCGCCCTGGGGAGTTACACTCCATAATAAGGGAAAGTGATGACAATGATTGTACAACATTTCTTCCCTGCTGCTTGCTTTTTCATGACTTGCCTTTGCTGGCTGCATCCCACGCTTGTTTGATCATGGTAATCAAGGCTTGGTCTCCAGTAAGCCGGGCGTAGTGGGATGAGTCATGGCCATGCAGGTCCTCAGCAGTAACATCTGCCTTATGTTTCAGCAAGACCTCCACTACTTCACGGCAAACGTGCTCACAAGCCAAGATGAGTGCAGTCCTACACACACACACACACACACACACACAACTCCAGTGAGAACAGCACTTGTCATTGAGGCCTTATATGAGATCCTCAGAACACATTCTGGTAGCATTAACTGTGGTTCATCTCTATTCCCATTACATAAAAGAGTATAAAAGTTCATTCACTGTTTGCAAGTCATTCTCTTAGTCAGGAGAGCAACAGATAACAGTGCTTCGACTCTGTGCTTGTTTATTACATTTCCTCTGTGCAAAGATTTCACATAAAAACAAACTTCCATTAATAAAAGTTTACAATGTTATTTTATATATAAATTGTGGTTGGTACAGTGGTGTACTGGTAAGCACGTCTGCTTCACAGCAAGAAGGCCATAGGTTCGAGTGCAACAGGCAATAGTCTACCCCAGTCCTGACTATGGGGCCGGTGGCATAGTAGTTAGGGTGCTGGGCTCATGATCAGGTTCGAATCCTCATTAGACCCGGACTGTGCTAAGAGCCCTGGGCAAGGTCTTAACCACAAGTGTGCTTCTGTCCACCCAGCAGTAAAAATGGGTACCAGTAAAAATTACTGGAGAGGTAACCTGAGATGGACTAGCATCCCATCCAGGAGGAGTTGAACTCCTGGTCGCTTCACACTACAGAAACCCAGATAAGCATTGGCCTGATGAACCACTAGCCTTGGGTGTAAAAGTCCAACAGACTTACCTTACCAGTCCAGACTATACCCAGGGTTAAAGCAGCCTAGGCTAGAATTTACCCTGGGTATATTATGGTCTAGGCCAATTCATACCCCCAGGCCAAAATTATACTCCCCCACCCCCATGATATCAGCAGTGTTATCTGTGTTATGTGACATAATTTTTCAACATTCTATTGGGGTTTCAGCTTTGTCAGATAAGTGAGAAAGCTAACTAACTTCATACTTAAAATAACACCATAACTCTGAACACAGAGTTTTATTACTTCAACCAGAAAAACCATAATCAGTAAAAAATATTAAACTCCACAAACACCAGAGATTACTGCCACACTTCTCAGTACTGTGACCAAAACAACAAAATGCAATTGTAACATAATGTTCAATTAACTTGACTGTTCATAATGTGAGGCTTACAATCAAAACCTCTTTACACAAGAAGAGTGTACAATCTGGCCTGGAGGGGTATATTCTGGCCTAGGCTATTTTATACCCTGGGTATAGTTTGGCCTAGAAGAGTTTATTCCCTGGGGTATACCCTGGCCTGGGCCAAACTATACCTGGGTTTAATCTGTGCAGGAGTAAATTTGGCCTGTTACACCTGGCTCAGCAAGGGTGTTTCAGTTTGCATGTTCTCCCCGTGTTTGTGTGAGTTTCCTCCGGGTACTCTGGTTTCATTCCACAATCCAAAAACATGCACACTCTTGGCTGTTCCAGATTGCTGCTAGCTGTGAATGTGAGTGTGAATGATGCCCTGCGATAGACTGGCGAGCTGTCATCTTTGCCCAGAGTCAGCAGGGATAGGCTTCAGCCTTCTTGTGACCCTGGTAGGATTACGTGGTAGCAGTGTTTGAGGCCCTGGGATACTGATCCAAAGGACAGCAGTTCAAGTCCCAGTACCACTAAATTGCTACTGTTGGGCCTTTGAGCAAGGCCCTTAACCCTCAGCTATTCAGCTGTACAAATGAGATAAAAATGTAAGTCGCTCTCGATAAAGGTGTCTGCTGTGTATGTAATTAAATGTTTTGGCAAATGAATAAAAGAATATATAAATTGTCTCCATTTACCCTTTTTTGAAGCCCACTCAACATTTCAGCAATGTGTATATAACCCATCCAGAGCAGTGAACACACACACACACACACACACACACACACCCAGTCACACACCAGTCATGTTACAGTGCCCATGTGGCTGTTGAGGGTGAGGTGCCATGTTCAATGGCACTTCAGCCATGATGTTAAAGCTGTGGTTGGTTATCTGGAAAGCTAGTAAAATTTAAAGGAAGTAGCATCTTTTCAGGGCTCCAGCTTCCTTACCCTCCGAGGCTCATCCAAAAGCCATGCCCCCCTCCAACCATGCTCTGACTGCAGGTTCATTCATGGTAGGGTCATGCACGAGCAGGGAGAAAGGAGAGCTTTTGGTTGGATATTTTCCAGCAGTGATTAGTCGGCGTTCTTACAGGATTACATATAACAACTTTTTTCCAGACCATTTTTCAGATCTTGTAAGTTATTGATTGCTGTCGTAGTGTAAAGACCATTTTAACCAATATGACAGTTTGTGTACACAGATAAAATTCACCAACACCAGCTTTAAAGGAGGGAAAGTGTAGTTCATTTCCCCAGCCACATTTTTTCTGCTGGTCTATGATATCCAACTAGTGACCTTTCAGTGACCAACATTTTTTGTTTGATTTCTTGATATTATAATACTGATGAATGACCACCCCTTACTTTGGCTAACTGCCAACTCCCACCCACCTGCCAACTAACTGTCTCCTATCAAAAAGGTGTGGGAGACTGAGAGGGACAGATTGCCCCACCCCTCCCACCCTGAGATTCTTCAGGACTCCTACTTGTGATCTTTGCACAAAAGGGCAAATGCTAATCTGTAGTGCCACTCAGGAGCCTCAGAATCAAAAATAATGCATATATTCATCATTTAGGCATCGACACGTAACTGTTTTTCAAGGCTACTCTGTTCAATGCATCCATGTCAGGTTTATACAACAAAGAAGGATAACTGATTATATATGTGAAATCATGTGTGGGTGGAGGAATGAAAACCTGCAGCCACACTAGTGATCATTAAGAATGTAAATAAGAACAGAAAGAAAAGAACATACTTATTTTGCTTGTCTTGGAGATTGACAGAAGCTCCACAAGTTAAAAGCTGCTGACATGCTCGGGTATGACCCATCTGTGCTGCGGTCATCAAAGGGCAGCGACCGTCCTATTGAAAATACCACATTTTATTATAAATTATATTTTAGAAAAATATAATGTCTGGCTTAAAAAACACAAAGCTTTTCTCAACAGGAAAGATTTTATGTAACTATATCATCTTTGATTTTTGTTTGACAGCATTCATGAGAGGTGACATTCCATGTCCCAAGAGCCAAAGTCAGTAGCCAAGGTCCGACAGAACCCATGCCTCTGGCTGACACCCAGCTCTCCCTCAGAAATCTGGGAAGAGCTCGGAGTAGAACCGCTGCTCCTCCACGTTGAGATGAGCCAGTTGAGGTAGCACGGTCATCTGATCAGAACACTTTCTGAACGCCTCCCTGGTGTGGTGTTTCGAACATATCCAACAGACCCAACCCCGGATTAAGCGGAAGAAGAAGATGATGATGAAGATGATGAGCATTTACAAGATTCAGGGGCAAACAAAACAGACACTGCAAACAAAAGTGGACATCTCCTCTCTTACATTATTTAATAATCATCTTACAGTGTATCCTCGTTATAAGGATGTGGTCAAATGTAAATAGATTTAAGACACCATTTGCTATGACTACAGGTGTTTAATAATAAGGTGTGGAAATTATGGGACATAAATGATGTGTTTCTGAGAACAGGGAAGTTTACTGTGCAAATAAAATGATTTTGACTGGCTAAGGAAACGGACAATGACTGGTGTAAAAATGTAGGTAGTGAAGTTAAAGAAGTACATAACCAGACAGATCCAAATATGTTCTTACCTTATCAACAGCACCGACAGCTGCACCACTGTCACACAGCATTTTGATTATTGTAGTGTGACCTGCGTAAGCTAAATAAACAAGCTTATATTAACATTATTATATCAACATTGAGTTCCACCCTTACCTGACTGAGTGTATATACATGTTTATCAGTAATCACAAACTATTCGGTTACATATCAGGGAATCCTCATCAAGTATTATTGTATTCATTTAGTACCAGTCAGTGTTCTCTGCTACACTGATGTTCAATAACTACTACTACTACTACTACTATGTTGATCCCAGCCGGGCTATGCAGTGCAATAATGGAAACTTGGTGGGTCGCAACTCCTCAACCAAGATTTGCACGATGACCATTGGAGCTCATCCACCTTTTGACAGGGTTTGTATTTCGTCCTGCTGGGTGTCCCCTCCTCAACAGCTCAAAGCTGGTGGGGGGAGCCGGTTTAGCTGCCAACCACCCAACCATGCGGCAGGTTGTATTGGGTTACAATGTTACCAGTAGCAGAGCAAACTCTGAGTGAACACTGACCTAAAAAAAAGGTGTACTAACTGGGTACAAAATAAATTATACACTACTCTGGAATAATGCAATCTGATTGGTCAGCTCTTTTGGGATTAAAAACATTATTCCAAGTGGATAATGCTTGAATCAAAATAGCTGAATCACAGATCAGTTATAGCTGGCATTGTTATCATTGTCCCTCTTTAATATAGAAAGATAAATCATAAAAATCTGGTTTCATTCCTGCTAATGGCCCGGGTCCCTGGTCTGCCATGGTCCCCCTCTGACCGCTGTGAAGGTGTGGTCGCAGTTGCACAGTCTTGCTCGTCACTTGTTGTCGATCACTCACTTGTTCC